>PVHT020000793.1:849603-934878 GCA_004024745.2 Catagonus wagneri | reverse complement strand
TATTCCCTCAGCTCCTCATTCTGAGCTTAGACCTGGTGTTCTCCCCTTGCAGGCACAGGAGGAAGCTCGGCGGAACAGGTTAATGAGGGACATGGCTCAGCTACGACTTCAGGTACGAAGTTGGGGCCCAGCGCTCCTTCTGCTCTTGATCCGGTCAGTGCCTAAAGCGCCCTCGCCCATCCTCACCCCTCTAGCTGCAGCCTCCGCTGGGGTCCTCCACCTTGCCCAGGCTGCCCTCCCAGCCTCCTGGACGGCCTGCCCATTGCTGGCTTGTCACTGAGCCTTCATCCTTCTTTTCTGCCTTTACTTCTGTCTCTTTTCCTTCTCTTTCTCTTTACCTTAACCTTTGTGCCTGTCTACTTTACCTACAAGGCCCTTGAGGGACCCGGTGTCCCCCTTGGCAGCAGGAGGAGCCCCATAAGAACCCCGTTCTTCCCCAGCCCAGCCTGCACACTGCTCTACTCCCTCTGCCTTCTCTCACCAGCTCGAGGTCTCTCAGCTGGAAGGGAGCCTGCAGCAGCCCAAGGCCCAGTCAGCAATGTCTCCCTACCTCGTCCCTGACACCCAGGCCCTCTGCCACCACCTCCCTGTCATCCGCCAGCTGGCCACCAGTGGCCGCTTCATTGTCATCATCCCAAGGACAGGTAAGCATACTGGGAAGATGGAGGGAGGGGAGAATGTGGCTAAAAGAGACTCTGGCTTGGGATTGAGAGATCCTTACTTGGGGCCCAGTTTACACACAGTGGCCATGGTCAAGGCCTGCCACCTCCCCAAACCTCAGTCATTTTCATCTGTGAAGTAGCTGTGACAATCTCTGTTAAACTCTGACTCAGAAGGTGGTTGGGTAAGTTGCCAGACATATTGATGGCAGAAGGTTGGCGGTAGGATTCCTGCAGGAGCCACGGTCCCCTCTTCTGCAGTGTGTCCTGGAGCGCCCCATGACACATCAGCCCGAATTCATCTGTTTTTGTCCTCCCCCTACCCCCACCTTGCCCACCAGTGATCGATGGCCTGGATTTGCTGAAGAAGGAACACCCTGGGGCCCGGGATGGGATCCGATACCTGGAGGCAGAGTTTAAAAAAGGGAACAGGTGAGTTCAGGCCTGGCTGGACCTGTTCTGAACCCAGACAACAAACGCATGTTCCTTGTGTAAGGTACATGCTTGGCCTGCTGCTCACAGCCGGCTCGCTGCCTGGGGAGGGAGGCCGGAGACATAATTAGAAGTCAGGGTCCCGGGTGCTGAACTAGATGGTGATTGGAGGAGCCAGGAGTCTTCTTGGGGAGCACTGACCTGCTGTCCACCTACCTCTCTGGCAAGCATGAGATCAACGTCACTGAGGCGACGGGAGCAAACCCTCAAATCCAAGCTGTGGGTCCTCTGCAGGAGTTTCTCCTGCTTTAGGTGGTCAGGTTGACCAGTGTAGGAGTGAGGATGGTCAGGGCTGCCCAGGGGCTTCCTGCCTCTCAGTGAAGCCACCAGGGGAGAGCAGAGGGCAGGTATAGGTGCTTATCCCAGCGCAGCCCTTCCTTCTAGCCTTTAGGGACCGAATGGGACTAGGCAGCGGGCGCGGGGCAGAGGGAGAAAGCTCCCCCTCCCTGCCGGTTGGCCCACCCTCCTCTGCATCTGCCCTCGCCTGGCCAGGAAGCTGCACAAAGCCTGCTTGTTTGGACCTTGTCTCCAGAAGCACTGACTTGAAAAGCATCTGCTGCTTCTCCCCTCTCAGCTGCTCCCCTGGGAGGAACCAAAGAATCAATGTTATCAGGAGGGAAAGCGAGCCAGGAAGCCACTTTGAAATGACCTGTGATGGGGAGACACGCCCCTTTCCATAAAACTGGGTCCCCTGTGCTACAATGGCCTGCTTTGTGTGAGGTACCCTCCTTCTCTTCTGCGCCCCCACATCCACTCTCTCTTCTCCTTTGCAGGTACATTCGCTGCCAGAAGGAGGTGGGCAGGAGCTTCGAGCGGCATAAGCTGAAGAGGCAGGATACAGATGCTTGGTAAAATTTCAGCCCCCATCCCTAGAACCTCAGATAGGCTGCCTGCTTTGCTCGTCTGTGGGCGCTGCCTGGGAGAGCAGGCCAGGGCCAGAGAGTTCTCTACAGCCAGCAGCACCAGCCTGGGGCCTCCTGCAGGGCTCACCTTGGATGGAGTGGGAAGTTGCCCTAGCACTGGAACCCCCCCTGAGATACTTGCGCTGTGCCTTCCCTTGTTGCACCTTTGTCCCCTCCCTGTAGCACGTCCCTAGGGCCAGCTTCTGGGACCAGCTGCCTGATATCTCTTGTTGTCTCTTGGTGCCCTCCCTGCCCCCAGCTTCCCTGTGCCCTGGAGATCTGTTGTTCAGGCCTTGCTAATGCTGGGGCACGGCCCACCTTCCCCTCCTCCCCACCAGGACACTCTATAAGATCCTGGACAGCTGCAGACAGCTGACTCTGGCCCAGGGGACGGGAGAGGAGGACCCGAGCGGCATGGTGACCATCATCACAGGCCTTCCACTGGACAACCCGAGCACGCTCTCAGGCCCGATGCAGGTGGGTCATGGCGTGAGGTGGGGGAGAGCGTGGAATGGGGAAGAGGTCTCAGAGTCTGTTGCCTCAGACCAGACTGCTGCCCCTTTCCTCTTCGGTCACCTCTTTCCCAGCCTCTCAATGGCTTTTCCCATAGTTCGGGAGGTCAGGCCCTCCTCCTTTTTTCCTCCCCCTCCCCCAATTCCACAGGCAGCCTTGCAGGCCGCTGCACATGCCAGTGTGGACATCAAGAATGTTCTGGACTTCTACAAGCAGTGGAAGGAGATTGGTTGAGAGCGACCCCCAGACCCTGCAGCGGGGCTGACTCCAGATCTCACCTGCCCTCCCTGGCAGCCAGGACCACCACCTGTAGTCATCCCACCACACGCAGACTCACGCACGCACACAGGAAGGAAGCCCAGCTGCGTACAGGCTGCAAGGAGGGCCCAGGAGCCAGCTGGGAGGGTGGGGTAACCCCTGTTGCCAAGATGACGTCAGGAAGGCAAGGAAAGTGCTTGGAGCAGGAGAGGCCTGTGACCCCTAGGCAGCCTTCCTGCTTCAGCCCCCTGCTTTCCCCCGGGGCAGGTGGCAGGCACGGGTGTCTGCGTTTCATTGGAGTGGTTCCTGGACCTCCGAGGGGAAGGGACAGCAGAAGGGGCCCTTCTTCTTCACCCACGATGCAGGGTGGTCGGTGCCAGGAGTTTGGGCCCTCCAGCTCTGGGGGAAGAGTGGGTAATACCAGGTATCTGGGTGGTTCTCTGCAGACCCTTCCTCTCCTCAAGGACCACCCATCCCCTTCTCAACTCCCTTTGCAAAGGCTGGGCCGCCCTGGAGCCTGGGGGCCTCTGAGAGAAGAGGGGCTTGGAGCTGGCTGCACTGATGGCAGGGTGGGGCTCAGAGCCCCCCCTCCTGCTGCAGGGGCCGCCACACACCCGTTGCCCAACTTCTGATTTCTCTCTGCCTCTGTCTGGTGTCCAGGGCAGGGAGCGGGCCCACGATGGCTGCGGGCAGTCTGGCCTGTATGCCAGTGAAGGCCCCTGTGCTCACCAGCCCCACGGTCACTGCACTCTGTGCTCTGGGCTGCTGTGCTGGGACGGTGGGATGCCAGTACGAGGAGAGCGGGGCACAGTTTGAGGCCACCCCCCTTACTACCTAGGGAAGGGCCTGTGTTCTCGTGAGCAGCAGGAAGGAGAGGCCCCTTGAAGTTGCCTGGCCAGGGGTCCTCTGCCCCATGGGCTTCCCAGCCTTTGTCCTTCCCCAGGACTAAAGGCCTGGAGGAGCTGAGTAAGGGACTGGCTTTTGGAGTGTCAAGGTGAATGTGGGAGCAGAGATCATGAATAGCTCAGGGCAGTGAGTGGAGCAGCAGGAGTGGGGCTGCACGTGGGAGGCTTTGGCCAGGAGAGCCTCGGCCCTTCCTCCTCAGGCTGCATGTGTGGCTGAGGGTGGGGGAGTCTCAGCTCTGCTGTCCCCAAGCCCAGCACTAGCCTAGCTTCCCAGGCTGTTCTCAGAGGAGAGCAGGCTTCCTGCCTCCTTCCTGTAAGACAGCAAGTCTGGGACAGCCTGGGGGGAGTAGGGTCCCTCCCACTTCCAGCCCCGGACAGAGACTGAGACTAAAGCATCACTTAATAAAGACCCCCCGAAGCCCACTCCCTGTCTTCTGGTGCCTTTCTGTACAGTTTTATGGGGCTGTTGGAGATGACATGCCGAAGTGGTCTTCTGGAAAGGTTTCTTTGAGGTGGACCTGTTGAAGCAAGAAACCAGTAATTGGAGCACAAACTCCAGAGATGGTTTTAATAGACACTGTCAGGTTCATTGCCTCTGTGAACTAAGTTGTGAGCAGGTGCCTTCCAAAGGGTGATAGGTGAAAAATGTACAGTTGACTGTGAACATGAGGTTTTAGGACACTGACCCCCATGCACTCAAAAATCCGCTCATGACTTTACTTTTGGTCCTCTGTATCTGTGGTTCCAAAGCCATCATTCAACCAACTGGGGACCGTGTAGTACTAGGATGTAATTAGAGGAATCTGCATATAAATGCTGTTCAAACCCATGTTCAAGGGTCAGCTGTATTCTGAAGGTAGCAGTGCTGCCTGGGAGCAGTTTACTGCCTTCAGCTGGATCCTCTGAATTGGAGAGAAGCTTCCTCTAGGGAGAGATGAGGGTGAGCCTTGAAATCAGATTGAAACCCCTGTCCCTCTGCAAGGACTGACACCTCAGGTGTGTCTTTGGGGAGTGGAGAAGCTTGGTAAATCTCTTGTGGTTGAACCAACATTTACCAGATGCGTTTGCTCTGGACCCTGCCGAGCACCAGGCACTGAGGCAGCAAAGCACAGTGAGAGGTGGTTTCAGAAATCCAGTCAAGTTCGGATTCCTCTGCCCAGCCTAAGGCAGAGCCTTCTTCAGGCAGCACGGTCTGAGGTGGTGGGGGGAGGTGCGCCCATCACGCTTCCTCATCCTGGTGAGGGCCCCGGCCTCTTGCTGCCAGTCTGGTGGGGTGGGGTCAAGCTGGAGGGGCTGGCTGTGTTCTGGAGGCCAAGTGAGCTGCCTGTTAATGGGGCTGGGCCACCCCGTGCTGCTCCCTGGAGGCTGGACAAGGCTGGGATTGTTCCCTGGCTTCCCTTTGTCTCCCACTCCCCGCCCAGGCCTGGCCTGCCTGCCTGCCACTCTCCTCTTCTGTTGGCCTGGCTGGCAAGAGCCTGGGACTCTGCCCGTGGAGCCTGGGGCCTGCTGACCCACCAGCTTAGGAGCGCCTGTCAAGTTCTGGGTAAGGAAGCTCTCCTGGGGCCCAGACGCCCACGGCGTCCCCTCCCCCATTTCCATGGCTACAGCACAGACTCTACTCCAGAGACCTCTAAACCCTAGTTCTGAGGGGAGCTAGACCCCAGCATCGTCCAGTCCCACCCCTCCCCCGGGCAGCTGGGTGGCACTCAGGTCACAACACCCCCATCCCACTTCTGAGAGGGGTCATCTAAAAGTGCAGCCTAAGTTCCGGGACTAGGGCCCAGCTCTGCCCTGTGCTCAGCAGGGTCCCCAGCACCCAGCTCTAGGGCAGAGGGCCTCCATACTGTTGAGTGACAGGAGCAGAGGCTTGCTTGGGGTTCTGGCTGGCAGCGTGAGGCCCAGAGTATGCAGCACAAACACAGTGGGCAAAGCCGCAGCAGGAAGAGGGGCGGGGCTGGGCCGGAAAGTTGGCCTGGGGAGTTGGGGGCGTGTCCTATTCTCCCTCCTCCTGGCGGTTCCACCCGCTCTGGTGGCCCAGCCCCTCCACTGGTGCCAAGGAATGTGCCTGGGAGAGGCGGCCTGAGAAGCAGGCGGGGCAGCAGAGCAGTGGCCACCGGAGGCAGCACACAGGTCTGGGGCTGAGGGGCACGGGGCTCAGAAGGGACTGTGACCCCAAATGCCTCCCAGGGGCATAAGTGAAGCCTTGCGAGAAGAGCCAGGCATTCCGCCAATTCCTAGTCTCACTGGTGAGCATTTGGCCTCTCCAGAAAGTCTTCCTGAGTCTTCCGTGCTCAATCCAGGCGGGTGGGCCGAGGAGCTTTTTGGAGGGAGAAGTGGTGGTGGCAGCGGTAGGCTGTGCCTGGGCTCTCTGCTGTCCTCCAAAAGTCAGGGTTCTTCTGAGGCAGAAATTGGAGGTTGGGGACCATGAATCCAGGGTCCAGAGTTCCTGAGGCCAGAGGTCCTCCCCTGCTTGCTGAGCTGAGGCTGACCAGCCCCCTGGAGAACTGAATGCCCTCAGGCTGGGCGGGGAGGGGTTGGGAGAGCTGGGCCAGCCTCTGTCGGCCTGAAGGAAGCTGCTTGGTGGCTAACTACCACCTGCACGTATGCATGTGCTTATTGCCCACCCTGTGGCACCCTGGACCTGCATGAAAAGGGACTGTGGGTGGGGACAGATATCTAATTCCCCCCTAACTTTTGTCTCTAGGTCAACGTGGAGGTACCAGGCCACCATGCTCAGTCTCAAGCTGCCCCAGCTCCTTCGAGTTCACCAGGTCCCCAGGGTGAGGGCCCACCAACTCCTACCTTGCAGAGGACTGGTGGGGACAGAGCTGCTTCTGTCTTTGCTAGTGCAGAAGTCCCTTCTCTAGGCTCTTTTTTTTTTTCTTTTCAGGGCCACACCAGCAGCATATGGAGGTTCTCAGGCTAGGGGTCGAATCAGGGCTGTAGCTGCCGGCCTACACCACAGCCACACAGCAACACCAGATCCTTAACCCACTGAGCAAGGCCAGGGATCGAACCTGCGTCCTCACGGATACTAGTCAGATTCGTCTCTGCAGAGCCACGATGGGAACTCCTAGGCTCTTATCCCTGCCATTGCAGCGTGGGACTCTTTTCTCTAAGGAACCCTCCTTTGACCTGCTCCCTGCAGCCCAGAACACTCCTCCATCCAGAGTCCCCTTCCCCAGAGCGCCCTCTGTCCACCAGCAACTCAAGCCTCTCTCACTCTGCCTCTTCTGTTTCTCACCTCTCTGGGTACTGGAACCTGTGGTGAGATGGGGTCGGATTTAGTTTGGCCATTCTGACCTCCCTTCAACTCTGCTTCCAGAGATCTTTCTTGGAGAGAAGGGGTGGGGCCCAGTGACTCCCCTCCTCTTATCTCCCCACCCACCACACCCCAGGTGTTCTGGGAAGACGGCATCATGTCTGGGTATCGCCGCCCCTCCAGCTCGGCCTTGGACTGTGTCCTCAGCTCCTTCCAGATGACCAACGAGACCGTCAACATCTGGACTCACTTCCTGCCCACCTGGTGAGGGAGGCTCTGTCCCAGGCTTGGACCCCGACCTCAGAGGGGGTACTCAGGCGGCTGGGACCGCCCATGCCCACGGCCTGAGCACGTGCCCGCCGCAGGTACTTCCTGTGGCGCCTCCTGGCACTGGCGGGAGGCCCTGGCTTCTGGTCGGAGCCCTACCACTGGCCGCTGCTCATCTTCCTGCTGCCGGCCTGCCTCTACCCGTTCGCGTCGTGCTGCGCGCACACCTTCAGCTCCATGTCGCCCCGTGCGCGTCACATCTGCTATTTCCTGGACTACGGCGCACTCAGCCTCTACAGCCTGGGTGAGACCCCGCGGTGGTGGTGGGGGCGTTGCGGGGGGGCGGAGTGGGGGTGTGGTGCCAGGTCTCCGCCCCAAGCACGCCCTTCCGGCCTCAGCCTCTGCCCCGCGTACCCCCAGGCTGCGCCTTCCCCTATGCCGCCTACTCCATGCCGGCCTCCTGGCTCCACAGCCGCCTGCACCAGCTCTTTGTGCCCGCCGCCGCACTCAATTCCTTCCTGTGCACCGGCCTCTCCTGCTACTCCCGGTGGGTTCTTAGCTAGTGGTGAAGGGGAGGGCGGGGGGACAGGGCAGGGCACCCACAGATTGGACACCCAGGACCGCTGGGAGGCCAGCGGCTGTGTGCTCATGTCTGGCTGCTCTTGAATAGCATTAGTTTAAGGGGACCTTCTGTTGTGGACTTAACTGTGCCCAGACCACCACCCCCGCACTGCCTCTGATTCTCACAGCCACCTAAGAGGCAGGTGTCTTTTCTTGCTTTACAGATGTGGTCACTTGCAGAGGAGTCATGTGCCCTAAGGGCTTTCGTAGCCACTAAGCTACACTGACTTTCCATCTTGGCCAAAGGTCCCCTGCCCTCCTCTGACCCTCACCCTAGCACTTCTCTCACCTCCCAGGTTCCCTGAGCTGGAGAGCCCTGGGCTCAGTAAGATCCTCCGCACAGCCGCCTTCGCCTATCCCTTTCTGTTTGACAACCTCCCGCTCTTCTATCGGGTAAGACCCCTGCTTTCTTGTCCCAACCCCCACGGTGCCCGCTCCCAGTCCTGTCCCCTCAATCCCTGACCTCAGCCCCGTTGCCTACCCTCCAGGCCCAGCACCCAGCCTGGCTGTGCCCTCCCCCTCCTCATCCTCGCCAGATCCCAGGCACACAGTGTCCACCCCTGAAGCCCCTTCCCGCCAACTCTGCTCTTCCTTTGCCAGCTCGGACTGTGCTGGGGCGGGGGTCAGACTTGTGGGCAGGAGGCGCTGAGCGCCAGCCACTGCTACCACCTCTTCTGTGCACTGCTCACCGGCTTTCTTTTCGCCTCCCACCTGCCTGAGCGGCTGGCACCAGGACGCTTTGACTACATTGGTGAGAGCAGGCCTGCCCTGGCCTGGGAGGGCACCGGGGGTGGGTTGTGGGGGACAGGTCCCCAGAGCACAGAGTGAACTGAGTAAAGGAGAGTGTCCCTGGCAGAGCCCTGAGGGTCCAGGCTGAGCCCCACTCGTCAGATGACGAGGAAACCAGCAGCAAGTATGCTAGGGGCTCTGCATAGCAGCTCGCTCCTGCCCATAACTCCGGGAATCAGTTTTCTTCCAGCTTTAGGGGAACAGCAGGCCCTGAGGATGGGGTGCTTGCCCTGGGTCACAGGATAAGTCGGGCAACCCTGAGGATGGGGTATGTACCTTGACCTGCCACCCTCCCCACAGGCCACAGCCACCAGCTGTTCCACATCTGTGCAGTGCTGGGCACCCACTTCCAGCTGGAGGCGGTGCTGGCTGATATGGGGTCTCGCCGAGCCTGGCTGGCCACACAGGAGCTGCCCCTGGGCCTGACGGGCACGGTGGCCACACTGAGCTTGGTGGTAGCCGGGAATCTGCTCATCATCGGCGCTTTCACAGCTTCCCTATTTCGGGCCCCCAAGATGTGCCCCCTGCTGCAGGGTGGCCCACTGGAGGCGGGTTCAAAGGCCAAACTGCAGTGAGTCTCCAGCTCTGCACCTGCCCTGGAGGGAGGCAGAAGGCCAGGCCCCAGTGCTGGGGAGGAGCCCAGCCCCAGGCCTGATAAGGAGGGGGCACATCTGAGCCTGGAACCAAGAGAGGCTGAGAAAGAGCGCAGAGGTGAGAAGGCAGAGGAGAGGAGTGGGGCTGGGGGGGCTGGGAGAGAGCAGGAGGGCCAGTGAGGGGGCGCTAGACGGGCTGGGGGAAGTGCTGAGGGTCTGAGAGGGGAGTACGTGTGTCCAGGCAGTAGCTGCCCCACCCACCACTGGAGGCTGGGATGGGAGGGCCTTGGGCCCTTTCATCTGGTCCCATTTCTGGTGCTCCTGGAGTCTCTGCTCAGCCCAGGGAAGAACTAACATGACTAACCAGGCCTACCCCCAATGCTTGTTAACCAGGCTGGGAGGCTGGCTACTGCCCCCACCCCTACACCGGGCAGTAGCATCTGCTGGCAGCTCTTTGCCTATAAAGACGAGGCCATCTGTCCTGGTCACAGCTGTGTACTCCTGGTGTCCAGGCCTTTGGGGTCTGGTCTATTTGGGTATGTCACGGATGGTGCAGTGGGTTGAGTTGGCGGGAGGGTGCTGGGCTAGAGAAGGGAACACTAGTTAGACTTTAGGAAGCCACCTATAGCGCTTCTGGAACAAGGCAGGAACAAATAAATTAGCATCAGACTTTGCAAAAGCACTTCCTGTGTCTGAAAAAGTTAAAATCTCTCCACTCACTCATCCTCCCAGAGCTGCTCGTCACACCACATAGATGGACAAAGAAGAACAGCCCCACCGGTTCCTCTTCTGGTGTTTATTCTGGAGCAGCTGGGTTGAGGGGAACCTCACACTTGCCGGTCAGGGAGGTCAGGGTAGGGGAGCGGGAGGGTTCTGGAGAGGAGCTGAGCTGGGCGCTGCCAGCCAGGCCCGCAGGGTTGCAAGCTCTAGATCGTGCCATAGAAACGCCGGTAGGCCTCCTGGAAGCCGATGTGGTCAGCCAGCTCGTCGCAGTCAGGGTTGAGCTCACACACCTCCCTCCTGGGCTCCAGAGGATCTGGGTAGGGGGCTGGGGCTCTAAGACCCCAACACACCAGCATCAGCCTCCAGGCAAAAGCCCTGCCCCTCCTCCAGCTGTGCTTGGGAAGGCCCACCCTTCCCTCCCACTGCAGTCAGCAGCGGCCGCTCCACCCAGCCGCTCTTGGAGATGCGAGGCCCTGGCCCTGCACCTCCTTTTCTCTCACCCCAGCCCATAATCCAGGTAGCGCCTGAGTCTCTTCACCACCTCGCTGCCCTCCTGCTTGGACACGAAGGCTGTGGAGCAGAGGGGCAGAGGTCAGGTGGCTTTGAATTTGGGTGGACAAGGTGGGGGAGCAGGCTGGCCTTCCTGATAGCCAGATGGGAGTGGGCAGGAGTGGGCAGTGGGACTGGCAGGGCCAGGGTGAGGGGGGTGCTGGGAGTGGGTGGCACCACTGGGTGATTCGGGGCACAGCCCTCCATCAGGCCCACATCATACCTGTACCTTTGCCAGAATCTGCACCCCTGGGCTTTGCATCTGCAAAGAAAAGGGGCCCTGTTTACCCCCTGCTCATCCCCAGACCCCGCTCCCTCCTCCCCTGGCTCTCTCGCAGCTTGCTCTTTGCTCCTTTCCCTCCATGAGGACACAGTTGGAGGCAAATGGATGGAACCCACAGGAAGGTGGTTAGACTGCCAAAGGGACTGCCAGTGGAAGGGCTGAGAAAGAGGTGAGGCCACGGCAACTTTCCCCTTGCAGCTCCCACGGGCTTGGGCGGGGGTGGGAGCACTTACCTGCCTGGCCAGCAAGGCAGAGTGCGGCCAGGGCCAGTAGGACGAGCAGCGTGAGGGGCTTCATGGTGTGTCTGTCGGCTGCTGCGCTGGGGCTGCTGCTCAGGACTCAGCTGGTCTGCCTCTCCCGACCTCCGGCACTGTTTATACCCTCTGGGCTGTGCCCTGGAGGCAAGGGTGTGGGCAGGCACAGGGGGATCTGCCAGGGCTATTTGGGGGTCATCCGTCCCAACTCTGCAGGCCAAACCCCAAAGGATGTTGTGGCTGGAGCTGCAGCTGCCTGGGCAGGCCCCTGGGAGGGACGGAGGACGGTGGGCCTCAATCCAAGCCTGCCAGCCTCTGGACAGGGCCCCTAGCCCCTCCCCAAGGGGGTCACCCCAGGTCCTCCAGCCCTTACTCACTCTCTCTCGGAGCCCCCCACGCTCTCCCTCGGAGCCCCAGCAGGACAGGCTGGGAGGGAGAGCCTCGAGAGGAAGGGGGGCCCAGAGGTCTAAAATAGATCTGCACAGAGCTGGGCTATATAGTGATTTCCACTGTCGGCCTCGTGGGCAGGAGCCAAACCTCAGGGCAGGGGCCCTGCCGATGCCCTCGTTCACCCCGAGGGGCCCTGCCCCAGAGAGGCACCAACTGCAGGCCTGGCGTGGGGGCAGCTCAACTCTGCTCAGGCCCTGAGCGTTAGGACAGGTGAAGGGGCTGGGCCAGCACAGGTGTGTCCAGGCGTGAGGTAAGGACAGCCCTTCTGTCTGTGGGTGGCCAGGTGGGCACCGCGGTGGCACCCCCTTCCCAGTGCAGTCACAGGGCCCGCGAGGAGCAGAAAGGGAGAGCACCTCTGGGCTCCTGACCCCTGGTCCCTTCCTGCCCTCACAGCTCCCCAGGGCCACAACCTTGGGAACTGGCCTCAGAGGGACAGAACCTCTGGCTGGGAAAAGCCCACCCCACACCCGAAAGCTGCTCCTGCCTCAGCTCAGCCTGGAGAGGGAGGGCGTCCTCACCCCCAGCCACTCACCCCGGGGGCGACCTGCCAGGCGAATAAGGCAGGGCTACCCCCAGCCCGCAGCCCGCAGCCCGCAGCGCGGCTGAGGTGCAGCGCTGGGCTCAATTAGCGCGTGTGGGGCTGGCGAGCAGAGACCACCCTGACACCTTCCCGCGTGTCCCCAGGGCTCCTAGACAGACCCAATCAAGCCTCTCTCCACGGAGTCAGAGTGAGGCCCTCTCCAGGGAAGAGAGTTTTGCCCCTGCTCGTACTCATCCCTTTACCCTCTGGTCTGAAGGAAGCACCCACCCTACCTTGGGCTGAGTCCCGCCTGATGTCCTGTGGTCCTGCCTGGGTCTTGAAGAGGGAGGCGTGAGAAGCCAGAGGACAAGGTGCCCAGCTATTTGCAGGGCCCACCTGCTCCGTCTGAGCACCCACCAGGCATAAACACGGAGGGAGGCCCACCATGGAGCCTCCCTCAGAATCCACCCAATGGCAAAGAAAAGGGCCGGCTAGGCTGGACAGAATGACACTCCCTGGCAACTTGTCCTGGCCTCGGGGAACCCGGGGCCCCGGTCTGTGTGACAAGGGGCTTCACCGCTCTTCCCTGCGCCATGGTCAGATAGGCCCCCCACGCCCGCTGCCCTGGGGAACCCACGCCAGCCTGGAGGCTCTCGGAGCCCCACAACCTAGGCCTCGACCAGAGCCAGGACTCTGGAGGCCAGGGTGGAGTCTTGGCCCAGCAGGGGCCTGGGAGAGGCCCAGGCAGAGGAAGCATCGTCACAGATTACAGTGTAGTGGAGGAAGTTTATTTGCGGATGTGGGGAGAACACGGCAAGGGCCCTCGGGCTGGCTAGCAAGGGGGCAATCAGTGGTGACCGAAAACAGATTCCCCAAGCCGGGTCCTAGGGTGGGGTCAAGAGCAGTGGGCTGTGTGAGGGCGGAGGGGAGGGGCCGGCCTGAGCCTAGAGGAGAGGAAGCATGGTGCCTGAGTCCCAGGGCAGGAGCCGGCAAGAATCCTCAAGTTAGAAGAAAACCCAAGGGAGCCCCAAAGGCACAGTGGCACTGGGGACTGCTGACACCTCCTTCTACAGCAAATTTCATCACTGCTTTGGGACTGGGCACCACTTTAGCTGTTCTTAGAGGCAGCTCACTCAGGCTCAGCGTGCTGCACTGCAGGCCCTTGACCTTGACTGTCCTCTGCTCCCGGGCCGGGCCCTCTCTTCCTCACTCAGGCTCCCTCAGCACGGCCATCAGCTCCTTCTGTTCTCTGTGTAGAGCCTGATATCAATGAGAGAGAACAGGCAGATTGGGAGATGAGAAAATCCAAACCCCTTCCCTCCACTATCCTTGACTCCAAGCCTAGGTTTCCCCAGGATGAATGCAAGGGGTCTATAGCTCACGTCACAGGCCCAGCAGGGCATGTTAGGAAATCCATCCCACTTAGCAGGTGTTTACTGCAGGTTGGGTACCATGGCACTGAGGCTGAGCTTCCCCAGGGCAGAGCGGATCTTCAATCAGGGCCCCTACAGTGTGCCCATGATCCTTTTAGGGCCACTCCACCCACAGCATATGGAGATTCCCAGGCTAGGGGTCTAATCAGAGCTACAGCTGCCAGCCTTCGCCACAGCCACAACAGATCCAAGCAGCATCTGTGACCTACACTACAGCTCAGGGCAACTCCAGATCCTTAACCCACTGAGCAAGGCCAGGGATCAATCCTGCGTCCTCATGGATACTAGTTGTGTTTGTTTCTGCTGAGCCACAATGGAAACTCTGAAACTTCCTTAAATTAATTGGACGTTCAGCTGGACTACAGACATGGAAATTGCAGTGGAAAAGAGCTCTTTGAAGCTCTCATATGGGGCTCTGCACTCAATCCAGCTGACCCACTTCAAACAATGGTTAGATCTGTAGCTGCAATGGGAGAGGTGTGGCTATAGGAGCAGGGGGCTTCCTTCCTCCTCTTAAAATAGAAGCACTGAACATCAGAGCTGGCAGGGCCCTGGGGATCACTATGTGGCCAATTTGGAAGCCTCATGGTGACAGAAGAGCAATGGCAAAGCAGCATCTTGCCTGAGGGCTCAGCGAGGTGGCCCCAAGAATACCTGAGACACAACTCTGAGCTGTGGAACCTGCTCCAGGTTGACTGCCTGCTGTGTAGAACCTGGGCCACCACCCAACACTACAGAGCCATAGGGCCACTGTGTTACAGGAGGAGGCTGAGGGAGTGAGGACAAGAGGAAACCAAGCAAGGCACCAGTCTTTCTCCTACTGCCATGTCTCTGAAGCTTAGGGCCTTACTGAGGCTGGGGCAGGGCCTTCAGGCTGTAGCTGACTGGTCTTGGAAGAAGACCAGGGACTAATGGGCCACCATTCAAGCGCCACCAGAAACCCTCTTTTGGAACCACATTTTGAGCCAGGGAGAAAGTCCCTCTCATCTCTCTGCAGCCTGTCATCCAGCCTGATCACCTTCCCCTAATTCACCAGCTTGGCCCCAGTGACTTTGGGCCACTTTCAGAAATTAAGTTCACCTTCAAAGGATACAAAGTTGTTACATGCCAGATATGTTTTAGATATGAAGGCTCTAGGAGTCACCCGAAAGTACATATTTTAAAGGTTCACATGCAGTAAACTCACCATGGCTGAAGCGTCTTAACCCTGACCCTGCCACCGAGGAGCCATCCTTGGGCAAGTTATTCACCCCCTCCTCTGCTGCAGCAGGGAATGCATGCCTGAGGGCAGGGCTGCGACACTCACCTGCCAGGCCTGCTGCCGGGCCTGGCCTTGCAGCTGCAGCTCCTCCACCTGCCTGCGTCCGGCCAGGACGGCGTCTGCCAGCTGCCTGTTCTCGGCCTCCTGTTTCTGCACACGGCGCTGCAGGGCATCCCGCTGCTGCAGGAAGTAGGGCATCATGGCGCTGCACAGGTCTTTCTCAGGGACCCCACTAGGGCGCCTGCAGGGCCGCAGAGGGCACAGGGGGTGGGGACAGAGAAGACATGGGCAGGGTGAGGCTTCTTCCAAACCCAGTCGGTGGCATTCCCACCTTCAGGCTCAAGCTGAGCTGGCTTTCAAGGCCTCTCTTGTGGTCGTCTTACTCCCAAGGCCCAACTGCACAGCTCCTGCTCCTGATGGGAGCACTAACCCCCACCCCTTAGCTTCAGCTCCCAGGAGTCCACCTCTCCCCTTCCCTCCAGCTGTCCCTTAGCCCCCCTCCTCTCATCCACATACTCTCCCCCAGCTCTCCCCCCTAGGGCTAGAAGTGACTTGTCTGTCCCTGTCTCTGTCCCTGTGGTCATGTGCCTTGCTGGTGCATCTACTCCAGCGGACTGAGCTGGAGAGATGAAGGGAGGGTGCGGCCTGAGAACAGGCCCAGACCCCAAGAGGCCCTGGCTGGCTAATGTGGGAAGATAAAGCAAGATAGGTGTGAGGCGGTAAGATTATAGGGGGTTCTGAGGAGATGGGTCAGTTCTGATGGGCAGTGGGATAGAAGCCACTGTAGATTCTTTAAAAGTACCTTCTCAGTTACACAAGTTAATCTCTTAATTATTAAGGTCACAAAGCATTAATAAATTGAAAAGCACGAAAGAGGTTTTCACTCCTTCTGACCTAGGATTCTACTCAGGCCGGGAAGGGAGGTGGAAAGGAGCTCAGGTCACTTGCAGTCTCAGTAGCCTGAATTCTCCACTCCTGTCCCCAGGACCCCCTTCTCCACCCTGCCCAGGACAACCAGGCAGCAGGGCTGCCCACTGAAATGACAGCTCCAGGAGAGCAGGTCTTTTGTGTCTTAGTCACTGCTGAAACTGGAATCTAAAACAGCACTGGGCAAGTAGTAAGTGCTCCTAAATATTTGTTGAATGAACAAATGAATAAAAAACAGATGCTTGGGGAGTTCCCATCAGCGGAAATGAATCTGACTAGTAACCATGAGGATGCAGGACTCACTCAGCAGGTTAAGGACCCAGGCGTGAGCTATGGTGTAGGTCACAGATGTGGCTCGGATCCCGTGTGGCTGTGGCTGTGGTGTAGGTCGGTGGCTACTGCTCCGATAAGATGATTAGACCCCTAGCCTGGGAACCTCCATATGATGTGGGTGCGGCTCTAAAAAGAAGGAAAAAAAGAAAAAAAAACAAAAACCAGAAGGTTAGGCCAGACTAATCAACCTAAGATTCCAAACCTCACTATTCTGCCTCAATCCACTCCCCTACTGTCTCCCCGAAGGCCAGATGGGGTCCTGGGATGAGGTCTCTTGGGAAGATTTCTCTCATCCCAGTCACCTCAGACCCCTGCACAACATGCACCTGGCCCCTGCTCTCCTCCTCAGGAGGGGCTATGTGCCTGTTCCTGGTCACTGTGGGGTGCCGGTCCTCTCCATCTGTCCCTGTTACAGGTCCTCTCAGGGGCCGCAAGTCCAGTCTCATTCACACGGGTCCATCAGAAAAGCTCCTGCAAGATGCTGAAATGCTGCTTCTTTCCCCTCAAGCCCTCCCGTGACCCTTCTCACCATGCAGCCTCCTTGCGGTCTTTGCCTTCTTCGACAATTCCATCCAGCGCATTCAGGACAGCTTCCAGGTTCCCTTCCGCTTTGATTTCAGAGATTTCCTCCTGAAAAGAAAAGAGGAAAGAGCTATAATGATACTGGATCATTCCATATGCTGAACTGCTAATAGCATTTAGTAAAATTTAAGTTCTGTGTCTATACAAACATTCTACCTTTTCTACATGTGACTTTTATAATTAAGAAAATTAAGTGTAAAATAGAAAACATTTAAAAAGCTTGCAGGAATTCTCATTGTGGCTCAGGGGTAACAAACCCAAATAGTATCCATGAGGATATGGGTTTGATTCCTGGCCTCACTCAAAGGGTTAAAGATCCAGTGTTGTGAGCTGTGGTGTAGGTCACAGACACAGCTCAGGTGCCACATTGCTGTGGCTGTGGCGTAGGCTGGCGGCTACAGTGCTGATTGGACCCCTGGCCTGGGAACTTCAATATGCCATGATTGCGGCCCTAAAAAGACAAAAAAAATAGGACTTCCCGTGTGGCTCGCAGCGTAACTACTCGGCGTTGCTTCTTCAGTGTCTGTGGCTCGACCCCTGGCCTGGGAACTTCCATATGCCGCAGGTGCGGCCACTTAAAAAAAAAAAAAGAAAAATAAAATAAGAAAATGAAAAGAGGGAGTTCCTTTCGTGGCGCAGTGATTAACAAATCTGACTAGGAACCATGAGGTTGCAGGTTTGATCCCTGGCCTCACTCAGTGGGTTAACGATCCAGCGTTGCCGTGAGCTGCGGTATATGTCGCAGACGTGGCTCAGATCCCACGTTGCTGTGGCTGTGGTGTAGGCCGGCGGCTACAGCTCCAGTTAGACCCCTAGCCTGGGAACCTCCTTATGCCATGAGTACGGCCATAGAAAAGGCAAAAAGACAGAAGAAAAAAAAAAAAAAAGAGCTTGCAGCAAGCCTCTCCTCCTGCCCGTCACCTCTGAATGCTGCGGTCCCTGCTGTTATCCCCACACCCAAGCACGCTTTGCTGACAGAACACGTATATTCTGATGCTTAACAAGGCCCATCGTGAAGTGTGACAGCACGGAACTGAACTCTCCAGGGAGATCACAGATACTTAAAAGACACAAATGGAATTCTGTCCTTTTCTGTATCCCCTCCAGTATACGGTTCCAGTCAATTCAACAATTAGTTAAGTGCCTCCACTGTGCCAGGCACTGTACCAGGTGCTGGCGAAACAGGAGGAGACCCAGGCATGCCCGCTAAGCTTACAGGGTCTGGTGGGGCAGACAACTATAAACATGATTACAACATGGGCCAGCAGGAGAAGGGCATTCAAGACACCCACGTCGTTTGGAGCCAAGAGATGAATGCCACTGCAGCCTGCCGAGCACGAAGGACAGTTCTGGGGACAGAGGGTAGAGACGGGCCCAGGGCAGGGTCTACCTTCAGTGGGCTGCCGATCTGGAGGCAGAACCCAAGCCAGCAGTATCTGCTGGGCTTCTTGCCACTTACCCGGATGGATGTCTGCAACTGAGTTATAAACTTGTCATAGATGCGCTGTGTCATCTCAGGCTGCAGCTGGTAGAAGCACTTGTAACAGTCAGTGAATCTCTGGTAGCTGGAGGGAAGGAGAGAAGGCGAGGGTGGGCAGGGTTCAGAGGTAAAGCCCTGCCTCTCCTCACAGGGCTCTAAGCCCCGTCTACTTCATGCTACTTCATGGCTCCTGTTAGAGGCAGTGAATATGCAAAATGTCTCATCTGCTGGAGTTCCCCTGTGGCATAGCAGGTTAAGGATCTGGCGTTGTCACTGTAGTGGCTCAGGTTGCTGCTGTGGCATGGGTCATATCTCTGGGCTGGGAATTTCCATATGCTGCAGGTGCAGCCAAAAAAAAAACAAACAGTCTCATCTGCAGCTCCAGTCACTGAGGATGGCTCAGCCCCACCAGCCTCCCCACTTCCTCTCAGCAGAGTCCCAGTCGAAATCGGTACCAAATCACCAGGAGAGCTTGTTAAAACTCAGACTGCTGGGCCCACCTCCTCAGTTCTGAACAAGCTCACAGGTGATGCGGATGCTGCTGGTCTGGGCACCCCACTGTGAGGACTTCTGGTCATTCCAGTGCCTTTGCAGGGATGAATTAAGACAGGGTATGTGGCCTCTGGGAGAGGTTTCCTTCCTCCTAAAAAGAGCAACATCGGAAGGAACGGATGCCCTTTCTGTGGGGCATGGCTACATCCAGGTGATACCTCCAGTGTCCGGCAACCTCGGGGCCCTGGCCTGAAGGCAGAGTTTCTACCCTAATGAGGCAAGCGGAAAGAGTGAAAGAACGGATCTCTCAGGACACTGTCAAGCTGCTGAAAACACCAATGTGGAGCCACCCCACCTTGGTGGCCTCTTGTTAGAGAGGTAATGGATTTCTCTTACTCCTCATGCCATTTTAAATCAGGTCTTGGGAGTTCCCTTATGGTCTAGTGGTTAGGACTTGGTGCTTTCACTACTGTGGCCCAAGTTCAATTCCTTGTCTGGGAACTGAGATCCCACATCAAGCTGCTGCATGAGGTGGCCAAAATAAATAAATAAATAAATAACAATTTAAAAAAAATTTTTTTTTGTCTTTTTTTTTAGGGCTGCACCCTTGGCATATGGAGGTTTCCAGGCTAGGGATCAAATCGGAGCTGCAGCCACTGGCCTTCACCACAACCACAGCAACACCAGATCTGAACTGCATCTGCGACCTACACCGCAGCTCACAGCAACGCCAGATCCTTAACCCACTGAGCAAGGCCAGGGATCGAACCTGCAACCTCATGGTTCCTAGTCGGATTCATTAATGTTGCACAACAAGAGGAACTCCATAAAATATTTTTAAAATAAGTAAATAAAATCAGGTTTCTTTCACTGGCAGCTGATACACCCCTCACAGCTAGAAAGGTCAAAGGGTATGAAGGATACTTCCAATGGCTTGTTCCTCTTGGACAAAGAAACTCAAATACGTTAAATGAACCCTTTTGGTTGTTTCCTCTCCCTTCTCCTGATTTTCCTGCCCGTCTTTGCCTCCTCTCTCAGGCCCTTCCCCTCCACAAATATTCACTGAGTACCTGCCATGTGCTGGTCACCACCAGGTACTGGGTGCTCTGGGCAGAATGAGACTGGCAGCCCTCCTGGAGCTTCTAGCAGAGGAAGAGATGGCGGCAAAGACAGAAACTCACATGTGACTGTGGAGATGATTACTTGTGGAGAGTGCCTGGGAGGAAAAGCGCGGCAGTTATGGGGCTGAGAGAGTGTACCATGGGAACCATCTTTAAGCACAGGGGGTGATCAGTGAGGGCCTCTCTGACAAAGCAGTGTTCAAGGGACCTGCACCAAGTGTTTGAGCTGAGAAGTCCTCAGACACATGAAAGCCCACACACGCTTTACTGTGAGCCCAGACACTCTACAGCCGTGTGGGGCAGACGGGGGGGGGCCTGGATAAACAGGGTTAGGTACCTGGAACTCAGAGCACAGCCGCCCACACACACCCAGGGAATCACTACGGGGCCTTCCTTTCTCATGGCTCTCTGGGCCTCCTGACACTATCCCTACCCCTAAAACAATGTCTCTCTCTCTCTCTTTTTAATTATTATTATTATTTTTGCTTTTTAAGGCCACACTCATGGCATATGGAGGTTCCCAAGTGAGGGGTACAATCGGAGCTACAGCTGCTGGTCTACACCACAGCCACAGCACGGTGGGATCCGAGCCATGTCTGTGACCTACACCACAGCTCACGGCAGCGCCAGTGAGCAAGGCCAGGAATTGAACCTGCAACCTCATGGTTCCTAGCTGGATTTGTTTCCACTGCACCACAACGGGAACTCCTAAAACGATGTCTCTTGAAACAGGTGCAGAATGAGAGCTCCATCACCTCTGGTTTAATCTCCCCACTGGCTTGCAAGAGGTTACTTACTGAGCCAGCTGTTAAACAGACATTGTTGAAAATGAAATTATATAAAGTCACAGTAGGTTGAAGAACAAAGTTACTAACTACTCAAAACATATGACTTACTAATCATTCTACACATTTTACTCTGTGCCTGTTACTTGCATCCATGGTCTTGATCTGTGGGAATAAACTGAGCTGCTGCCCCCTCTCTTCTCAGTTGGAAGTAGTGATGCTGTGCTGGGAAGCCTAGGAGTATTTACACCTCAGAAACTGGCAAACACTGCACGCCAGCGCTTTATTTCTGGAGAGCTGGCTGTTCACACCTCCCGACACTGCTCTGTGTAAGGGTAAGAGTCTCTCGCCTTTTTGAGCATACACATTTGACTTCACTACACCTTGGGGGCTAAACTTAGGGACCAAAACCACAAGAAGTTCCCATCGTGGCACAATAGTTAACGAATCCGACTAGGAATCATGAGGTTGCGGGTTCAATCCCTGGCCTTGCTCAGTGGGTTAACGATCTGGCGTTGCTGTGAGCTGTGGTGTAGGTCGCAGATGCAGCTTGGATCCTGCGTTGCTGTGGCTGTGGTGTAGGCTGGCAGTTGTAGCTCCGATTAGACCCCTAGCCTGGGAATCTCCACATGCCGTGGGTGCGGCCCTAAGAAGCAAAAAACAAAAACAAAAACAAACAAGATGACAGGCATCCTTTCAACCCTCAACAGAGCCCTGGACATTTTGTTGTTTGCCGCTGGCCCCATGAGCCACGCAGTCTGTGGCTACATGGAGGAATGTGGAGGGACACATGACGCCTGACAAAGCAGAACCGGAACTGAAACCAGGTAATTGTGGCTTGAAATGGGTTTGGCTCAGACACAGGGGATCCTGCTCCTCCTCCCAGCCCACTCGCCAGGCAGAGCGCTGGGCGTATCTCTCTGCTGCTTAGGCAGCTGGCAGCGGCAGCAGACTCGGCCCAGGGCAGGGTGGGGATAATCCTGCCCACTGGTGCTGCTTGCTGACTCTTCTGTTGTTCTCTGGGGCCTGAGAGGTCAGTGAAAGTGAAGCCCAGAAACATGCACGTTGATACAAACACACAAGATGAGGAACGTATGCTGCAAGGGCAAGGAGGGAGAGTAGCCAGGTTGAACGCCAGGTGGAAAGTAGGAGACTGAGCTTCCTTCTTCTTGGGGGTGGGATGGGCGGTGGGAGGCGCACCCGTGACATGTGGAAGTTCCTGGGCCATAGAATGAACCTACATCACAGCAGCAACCCCAGCCACATCAGTGACAACTGGATCCTTAACCCACTGAGCCACAAGGGAAGTCCATTTTTCCTTTTTTCCTACTAGTTCCATTAAGATATAATTGATATAGAGCACCCTGTAAGTTTAAGGTGTACAGCATAATGATTTGACTTACGTATATTGGTAAATGATTATAACAATAAGTTAACATCCATCACCTCATACAGAAACAGAAAGAAAGAAAAAAAGAAAGAAAGAAAGAAAAGAAAGAAAAGGAAAGCAAGCCAGTTTCTTGCCTTTCACTCTAAGGAGGGCATATCTGCCAGGGCCACTCTTACTTTCTGAGAGGACCACATTCGGTCTAGGGGATGTGTATCTCTCTCAATAAACCCGCTTTTACTTTAAATATATTTTTTAAATTCTTAAAAAAAAAGAGAGAAAAAGGTTTTTCCTTGTTATGAAAACTCGTAGGATCTACTTTCTTCCCTTTTTTTTTTGCTTTTTTTATGGCCATACCTGGGGCATATGGAAGTTTCCAGGTTAGGGGTTGTATCGGAGCTACAGCTGCCGGTCTACACCATAGCCACAGCAACATGGAATCCAAGCTGTGTCTGTGACCTACACCACAGCTCACGGCAATGCCAGATCCTTAACCCACTCAGTGAGGCCAGGGATTGAACCCACATCTTCATGGATAATAGCCAGGTTCGTTTCTGCTGAGCCACAACAGGAACTCCAGATCTTTGTTAACAGCTTTCAAATGTATCATACAGCAGCGTTAACTGTACTCATCATGTTGGACGTTACATCCCTAGTTCTTATTCATCTTTTACCTGGAAGTTTGTACCTTTTGACCACCTTCATGCAATTCCCTCTCCCCCCAACCCCAGTGTTTCCATTCTTTAAAGCCAGTGCAGACTTGGGAATGGTGTGAATGCCCTTGTGGATTTCCTGGAAAAAATACACTCCCAGAGAAACAGGAAAAGTGATGCACTTTAGAAAACATTCATGGTCACACCACCAAATCTCAAATTTTATCTTTTCATGTAAATGCTAGTATCTCTGTGGATAGGGACGCCATCTGCAAGGTCACTGGGATCTCTAGGGTACCCAGGACAGCACTCAAAACATGCTGCAGACCAGGCGACTGGGGCTGGAGTGAGGTGTGGGCTGCCTGGCCCTAGGCTGTCCCACTCCCATCCACCCGGACCCCAGGGTACCAGGCCTGGGCTACTTGGCCAGAGGAGTCCTCCCCGCAAAACATCCCCAACGGCCTCTCTGCCAAGCCCCCCTTTCCCTCTGTTTTGGAATGGTCTCTGTCCTTTGCCTTCCAAGTGTACACAAAGGCCACCCAACTATGTGCTCGGTAAGTGCGCTGGCTCTAAAGAGTACTGTCCTTCTGCCTGGGTTCAAATCCTACCTCTACCACTCATTACCTGAGTAATGAGATAACAACTGTAAGTCACAAAATTAGTTCCAATTGTGGTGCAATGGATCAGCAGAATCTCTGGAGCACTGAGACAGAGGTTTGATCCCCAGCCCAGCACAGTGGGTTAAGGATCCGGCATTGCTGCAGCCACGGCAGAGATCGCAACAGTGGCTCAGATCTGAAACCTGGCAGGTTAGGAAAGGATATAGATGAACTCTTTTTTTTTGCTTTTTAGGGCTGTACCTGTGGCATATGGAAATTTCCAGGCTAAGGGTCGAATCAGAGCTACAGCTGCAGGCCTATGCCACAGCCACAGCCACAGCAACACTGGATCTGAGCTGCGTCTGCAACCTACACCACAGCTCATGGCAACACCAGTTCCTTAACCCACTGAGTGAGGCCAGGGGTCAAACCTGCATCCTCATGGATCCTAGTCAGGTTCGTTAACCACAAAGGGAACTCCAAATGAACTTATTTGCAGAACAGAAACAGACTCACAGACTTTGAAAAACTTATGGTTACCAAAGGGGACATGCGGGGGGGAGGGACGGACTAGGGATTTGGGATTTTACATTCAGACTGAGGTATATGGAATGACTGCCAATGGGGAGCTGCTGTATAGCACAGAGAACTCTACCCAATATTCTGTGATAATCTATGTGGGAAAAGAATCTGAAAGAGAATGAATGTGTGTACATGTATAACGGAATCACTTCGTTGTACAGCAGAAATTATCACAATCTCATAAACTGACTATACTTCAATATAACATAAAACAATCTACAAGTCACAAAATTACTGAGGATTAAACGAGGTTATGTATACAAAATACCTAGTGCAGTGTGTAGCCCACAGCCAGCACAGCACATGGAGACGCTCCCTGTCAGCCACAGTTACTATCATTGTCCTCTAAGAAGAGTCCTCCCACCCCTGAGAAGTGCGGGACAGTCCTCATCTCGGCTTCCTAGAGTTCAGAAGTCTTCTCCCCTGCAGAAAGCAAGTGCTTAATGAATGCATCTTGGTTGCAACTGTATATATGGGAAGAACCCACTGGACCCTACTACAAAGAAAAGGCTAAAAAGGGTTACATTTGTAATTTTTAAAGACTACATTTATTGAGTTTCAGATGCGGCTCGGATCCTGCGTTGCTGCATTGCTGTGGCCAGCAGCTACACATTGCTGTGGCCAGCAGCTGCAGCTACGATTCAGTCCCTAGCCTGGGAACCTCTATACGCCATGGGTACAGCCCTAAAAAAGCAAAATAAATAAATAAATAAATAAAGACTACTGAGTTTCAAAACAGAAATGACAACATTATCTGATTTTAAAGACAACATTATCTGATTTTAAACTATGTTTTTCTTTTAAACCCTTATTGTGCAATATCTGAGTCACTATCACTGTTTTTAAACTCACTGTAAAAGCATTTCAATTACTGTGCAAAAAACTCATTATACAAATAATCCAAAAATTTTTATGGAACCATAAAAGACCCAGAATTGCCAAAGAAATCCTGAGGGAAAAAAACAACGCAGGAGGCATAACTCTGCCAGACTTCAGACAATATTACAAAGCTATAGTAATCAAGACAGTGTAGTAGTGGTACAAAAACTGACATACCAATCAATGGAACAAAATAGCCCAGAAATAAACCTAGTCAATTAATTTTTGACAAAGGAGGCAAGAATATAAAATGGGAACTGGTGCTAGGAAAACTGGACAGCTGCATGTAAAGCAATGAAACTAGAACACACCCTTACACCAAGCACAAAAATAAACTCAAAATGGCTTAAAGACTTAAACATAAGACATGACACCATAAAACTCCCAGAAGAGAACACAGGAAAAATATTCTGACATAAATGTTTCATTAGGTCAGTTTCCCAAGGCAATAGAAATGAAAATAAAAATAAACAAATGGGACCTAATCAAACTTACAAACTATTGCACAGCAAAAGAAACCATAAACAAAATGAAAAGACAACCTATGGAATGGGAGAAAACAGTTGCAAATGATGCACCCGACAAGGGCTTAATCTCCAAAATACACCAACAACTAACACAACTCAACAACAACAAAAAACAAACGACCCAATCGAAAAATGGGCAGAAGACCTAATTAGACATTTCTCCAAAGACGTATGATGGTCAGCAGGCACACGGAAAGATGCCCAACATCACTAATTACTAGAGAAATGCAACTCAGAACTACAATGAGATACCATCTCACACCTCGCATCTCTTTTTTTTTTTTTTTTTTTGCTTTTTAGGGCTGCACCTGCCACATATAGAGGTTCCCAAGCTAGGTGTTGAATCGGAGCTGCAGCTGCCGGCCTACACCACAGCCACAGCCAACACCAGATCTGAGGTGCATCTGCAACCTACCCCACAGCTCACAGCAATGCCAGATCCTTAACTCACTGAGTGGGGCCAGGGATTGAACCCACATTCTCATGGATACTAGTCAGATTTGTTTCCACTGTGCCACAATGGGAGTTCCTCACATTTCTTCCTAATGGCCATTATTAATAAGTCCATAAATAACAAATGCTGGAGAGGGTGTGGAGAAAAGGACCCCTCCTACACAGTTGGGGGGGTATAAATTCATACAAACCCCTGGAAAACAGTATGGAGGTTCCTCACAAAACTACAGAAATACACTATGACCCAGCAATCCCACTCTTGGACATATACCTGGACAAAACTATAATTAAAAAAGATACATGCATCCCTCTGTTCACTGTAGCACTATTCACAATAGCTGGGACATGGAAACAACCTAAATGTCCATTGACAGATGAATGGATTAAGAAGACATGGCACATATACACAATGGAATACTATTCAGCCATCAAAAGAATGAAATAATTCACAGCAACATAGGTGCAACTAGAGATTATCATATTAAGTGAAGTCAGAGAAGGACAAACATATGATATCACTTATATGTGGAATCTAAAATATGGCACAAGTGATCTATGAAACAAACAGATTCACAGACAGAGAGAACAGACTTGTGGTTGCCAAGGGGGGTGGGGAGTGGGATGGACTGGGAATTTGGGATTAGTAGATGCAAGCTATTACATTTAGAATGGATAAGCAATGAGGTCCTACTGTACAGCACAGGGAACTATATCCAATCTTTTGGGATAGACCACGATGGAAGATAATTATATACATATGTATATATATATATGTGTATGTGTGTGTATATATATATGACTATCACTTTACAGTGGTATAGTGAATATAATTATATATGTGTGTGTATATATATATATATATGACTATCACTTTGCTGTATAGCAGAAATTGGCACAATATTGTAAATCAATTATAATTTAACAAAAAAACTACTGTAAATTGAGTTATCACTTAAAATATTTAAGCCCAGAATCAAGCTCTGGTGTTTTGCTAACCTTTCAGTTATATACATAGATAAATTCTACAGGAATGGAAAGACAGGTGCAGAAAGGTAATCAGTGCTAAGGAAGCCCTGGCCTTCCTCCATGGTAACTGGCTTGCCGCTCAGCTGAACTCCTGTTTCACCAACTGTCCGCCAGAGGGCGGGTGGCAACTCGCATTTCAGCCCAGTATAGGAATGGAGGGCAAAGAAGACAGAGACCAAGAAAAAATAGAAACTGGAGATAGAAGGTGGGCATCATTGTGACAGAAATTTATGCCTCCACCCCCCACCTGCTGCCCTATTTCATTAAGAAATGCTTCTCTTAAAAAGAAAAAAGAAGGAAGAGAAGGACAAAGAAAGAAAAAGAAAACAGAAATATTCCTCTGTTTGGTCTTTCCCTCTCCTTGCTTTCTCAGTTCTGTGTATACAGGGCAGCCCCAGGACAGAAAGGAAAAGGGGAAAAAAAATCAGAAGTGTTCCTTGATGAAAACAAGAGGTCAGGGAGTTCCCGTCATGGCTCAGTGGTTAACAAACCCAACTAGTATCCATAAGGATGCGGGTTCGATCCCTGGACTTGTTCAGTGGGTTAAGGATCTGGCGTTGCTGTGAGCTACGGTGTAGGTTGAAGATGGGGTTCAGATCCAGCATTGCTGTGCCTGTGGCGCAAGTTGGTGGCTACAGCTCCAATTCATCCCCTAGACTGGGAACCTTCATATGCCTCAGATGTAGCCCTAAATAGACAAAAGACAAAAAAAAAAGAAAAACAAAAAATAAGAGATCAGCGAGCCACATGTAAATTAATGAAGTCAGAATACACCCTCACACCACACACAAAAATAAACTCAAAATGGCTTAAAGGCTTAAATATAAGATATGACACTGTAAAACTCCTAGAACAGAATATAGGCAGAACATTGTCTGATATAAATTGTAGCAATGTTTTCTTAGGTCAGTCTCCCGAGGCAACAGAAATAAAAGCAAAAATAAACAAACGGACCTAACCAAACATACAAGTTTTTACACTGCAAAGAAAACCATAAACAAAACAAAAAGACAATCTACAGAATGGGAGAATATATTTCCAAATGATGTGACTGACAAGGCCTTAATTTCCAAAATACACAAACAGCTCATACAACTCAGCAAAAAAAAAAACCAACCAAAAAATGTGCAAGGGAGTTCCCGTCGTGGCTCAGTGGAAATGAATCTTTCTAGCACTCATGAGGATGCAGGTTCGATCCCTGACCTCACTCAGTGGGTTATGGATCCAGCGTTGCCGTGAGCTGCAGTGTAGGTCACCGACGCGGCTCTTACCTGATGATCCTGGGGTTGTGTGTAGGCTGGTGGCTACAGTTCCAATTAGACCCCTAGGCTGGGAACCTACATATGCTATGGGTACGGCCCTAAAAAGACCAAAAAAAAAAAAAGCCAAAAGATCTAAATAGACATTTCTCCAAAGACGATATACAGATGGCCCATGGCATATGAAAAGATGCTCAACATCGCTAATTATTAGAGAAATGCAAATAAAAACTACAATGAGGTACTATTTCACACTGGTCAGAATGGCCATCATTAAAAAGCCTACAAATAAAAAATGCCGAAGAGGGTGTGGAGAAAAGGCAACCCTCCTACACTGTTAGTGGGAATGGAAATTGGTGCAGTCACTATGGAGAACAGTATGAAGGTTCCTTAAGAAACTAAAGACAGGAATTCCTGCTGTGGTTCAGTGAGTCAATGATCCATGGTTGTCTCTGTAGAGGCTCAGATTCATCCCAAGCCCAGCACAGTGAGTTAAGGATTCAGCACTGCCACAGCTACAGCTCAGATTTGATCCCTGGCTAAGGAATTTCCATATGCCATGGATGTGGCCGGAAAAGAAAAACTAAGAACAGAGTTTCCATATGATCCAACAATCCCATTTCTAGGCATATATATGAAGAAAACTCTAATTCAAAAGATACATGCAGTTACTCAGCCATTAAAAGGAAAGAAATAACAGCATTTGCAGCAACATGGAAGGACCTGGAAATTATTATGCTAAGTGAAGTCAGTCAAACAATGAGACACCAGCATCAAATGCTGTCACTTACATGTGGAATCTAAAAAAAGGACACAGTGAACTTCTTTGCAGAACAGATACTGACTCACAGACTTTGAAAAACTTATAGTTTCCAAATGAGACAGGTTGGGGGGTGGGGGGAGGCACTAAGAGTTCAGGATGGAAATGCTATAAAATTTGGTTGGGATGATTGTTGTACACTTTTAAATGTAATAAAATTCACTGAGTAATTAAAAAGATACACGCAGGATGCTATAAAACTGGGTTGTGATGATTGTTGTACAACTATAAATGTAATAAAATTCATTGAGTAATTAAAAAAACAGAAAAACAAAAAGATACATGCAGGAGTTCCCACTGTGGCTTAGAGGAAAAGAACCTGACTAGTATCCATGAGGATGAGGGTTCAATTCCTGACCCCACTCAGTAGGTTAAGGATCCAGTGTTGCCATAAGCTGTGGTGTAGGTTGTAGATGCAGCTCAAATCCTGAGTTGCTGTGGCTGCTGTATAAGCTGGCAGCTGTGGCTCCGATTTGACCCTTAGCCTGGGAACTTCCACATGCCACAGGTGTAGCTATAAAAAGAAAAAAAAAATGTTATCTTTTAAAAATTTAAAAATTAGAGTTATATTTTTTAAATTAATCTTAATTATGTCTTTAGGTTATTAGGTCTCTTGGGCTTATCTTAACCTTTTATTGCTTGGATTCTTTTGGAAACCACTAGAAAGTTAATAGTGAGAATCTAAAATTAGGGTTCTTTTTCTATTAAAAAAAGGAAAAACTTCTGATTTGATAAATATTAGCGTGAAGATAAAAAATACCATCAGGTAACTGTATTCATTTATTCACTTGACAAACACTGAGCGCTGACCATGTGCCAGGTCGAGCTCAGTGGCACAAACCCAAAGATAAGAAAGTACAATCCCACCCTCAAAGGGCAAATAGTTTAGAAGGAAAGACAGACCGAAATGAGGATGGGACAGCATGAGGGGCTTAGAAGGAAGCTCAGGGAAGACTCCCTGGAGGAAACAACACCTGAGACCTAAAAGTGCCACAGAGTCAGTCAGAGAACAGAAGGCCCCAGCAGTGTAGCTAAGAGTAAAGTGTACATGAACCCCTGTGTGTGAAGACGGAATAACAGGAAATGTGTCCTGGGCACTGACCAGAACCAGGCACTGTTCTAAGCATTCCATATGGAGTAACTCATTTGGTCCTCACAATACCTCTGAGATAGGGTCTATGAGCACTATGCCCATTTTTCAAATGCAGACACTGAGGCACAGAGAAGCTTGCCAAGGTCACACAGCTGGGACATGGTGGAGCCATCTGACCTAGATCATGTGCCCCTGTCCTCCAAGACACACAGTCTGCAGGCCAGTAGGCCAGGCAGGAAAGGGCCAGACACAGAGTCGACACTGTATCCTGCTGGGAAGGGCTAGAAAAGGGTGTTAAGCAGCGGTGGGATATAATCTGATTTATACTTTAGAAGCTTCCCTCGGGCTGCTGTGTGAGGGTAGACTCAGGAGGCACAGCTGAGATGATGGCTGACTTCAGCAAGGCAGACTCTGTGGGGATAGAGCAAGGTGGATGGCCTGGAAACATGCAAATAATTAGCATGATGGGGCTGAAGCCACACACCAGTCTGATGAGTCACACCCACACTTTAGAAACTAACCACTGCCGCTAGCACGCATCACATGCACATACAAAGAGGGTGAGATATTTCTGATGCACTTTTTTTTTTTTTTAAGGGCCACACTCACAGTATATGGAGGTTTCCAGCCTAGGGGTTGAATCGGAGCTACAGCTGCCAGCCTACACCACAGCCACAGCAACTCAGGACCTGAGCCACGTCTGCACAGCTCACAGCAACACTGGATCCTTAATCCACTGCGGGAGGCCAGAGATTGATCCTATGTCCTCATAGATGCTAGTCAGAGTTGTTTCCGCTGAGCCACGATGGGAACTCCTGAAGCACTTATTTACTCAGAATATTTTATACCAAACCACCTTTTTTCCTGTGAAGAACTGTCTCCTATGAACACCAACAATCTCAGCCACTAATTTAACTCTTACCAGTTCACATACAAATGCGACTAGCTCTCCTTCCTTGGTCATTGTCTGATTGTAGACTTTAAGTCAGTTTATACAAATCACACTCTGCAGCACATCTAAGGCTGGAAGACTGGACCAGGCCAGGCACTGGACCAGTCTGGCATCTAAGAACTTAAGGGTCAACCACCTCTTGCTTCCTCAGCCCCCCACCTCGACCCTGGGACTGACACCACATGTGGCATAGCTGCCAGGTGCCAGGGTACCTGGGGCAGAGTAAACTTTCCTCCAAATAGTGCTAACTTCAACCAGGGCCCCAACACCACCTCTAACTAACTGCCTCTCTTGGCGGGTCTCAGTTTGTAACAAAACATAGCAAGCCTCATCTACTTGCTTTAGCTAAACAGAACAGCTGTTTCTTAGAAAGTCCAGGAGGCTGTGAGGACAGAAAAGAATCCTTCATTTTCAGAGGTCAAGGGAGAGGTCACAAACGGTAGCCTCCAGCAGGGCCACTTTTCAACATTGTGAAGCCTGAGAAAGGGCAGATTCAGGCATCTTTGCCTCAGCCAATTGAATGAAAGGAAGACTCCTTAACTAAAGGCAGGGGCATGGGTTCACGATATATGATAGCCTGGTGAGGCCGATAATCTTCCAGTCATTCTGCAGTGCATCATATAATTTGCCTCCCTAATCAAACTACTATTGTATGAAAAAGCTGGAATTTCCACTGTGGCACAGTGGGAATGAATCCGACTAGTATCCATGAGGATGCAGGTTTGATCCCTGGCCTCAGTGGGTTGGGGATCCAGGGATTCCATGAGCTATGGTGTAGGTCACAGATGCAGCTGGTATCCCACATTACCGTGGCTGTGGCATAGCCTGGATGTAGCTCCAATTAGACCCCTAGCCTGGGAACTTCCATGTGTCATGGGTGTGGCCCTAAAAAGCAAAAAAGAAAGAAAAAAAAGCTGAATTGTAGGGAAATTCAACCTGGGATTTAAAATACCCCTTTGGGAGTTCCTGTCATAGCTCAGTGGTTAACGAATCTCACTAGGAACCATGAGGTTGTGGGTTCGATTCCTGGCCTCACTCAGTGGGTCTTAAGGATCTGGCATTGCTGTGAGCTGTGGTGTAAGTCGCAGACACAACTTGGACCTCGTGTTGCTGTGGCTGTGGTGTCAGCCGGCAGCTACAGCTCAGATTAGACCCCTAGCCTGGGAACCTCCATATGCCACAGGTGCGGCCCTGAAACAACCACAAAAAAAAAATCCCTTTGGATAACTGACATGTGAATAAATCAGCTTTTACTATGTAGATTCCTGTCTCCAATGTAAGTACTTGGTCTTTGGGACTGAGACTTAATGAGTTGGGAGAGGGTCAAGTATTTGCATACATTTTAAAATTCTGTATTCATACATGACACTTCCTGAGCTCTTTCTATGTGGAAACCAGCTGTAAGTTCCTATTTAACCAAATGAGGGGAAGGATGTTCTAGCAAGAAGCAGTAATAGAAAGAGCAGGTGGCAGGAGTAGGGGGACAGTGGCAGCACTCAGTGCAGAAGACTTTACGTGCATGTGTGTGTTTGCATACAAGTGTGCATATGCTATATGCACACTTTTGGCCCTGATCATGGCTGAAGGGATAGGAGAGGCCAAGGAGTTAATGGCTTTGTTCACTAACCCAAGGAGCCGATATTTGATTCTGGAAGCAACCCTGAAACAATAAGACTTTTTAAGCAGGAGAAGGATATATTCAATCTGAGCTGTAGACTGGAGGGAGGGGGCAAGACTGAGGCTGGTACAGCAATCCAGGGAGAGACAGTGAGGGCCTGAACTAAAGCATTTGCACAAGGATGGAGAGGAGACTGGGGAGAGAGGCTAGAACCAATCGGGCTTAGTAGATGACTGAAAGGGGTCAGTGAGGATCCCCCAATCTTTGGCCTAGAGAATGGGTAGATGGTGGCATCTTCAACCAAGTTAGAAACCACAGAGTGAGGAGAAATCCTGTTTTGCTGAACTGGATGGTTCTGTGGGACACCAAGTGGGAATTTCAGTAGTAAATTGTAAAAGACAGAGGTCTGAAGATCAAGAGAAGACGCAGCTGGGTATCCTCATTTATTCCAAAACTATTTATTGAGTGTCTACTATGTGCCAGGCACCATAATAAGCAATGAATAGAGAGTGGTAAATAAGACAGATAAGAGGTTGTCTTCAAGGACCTTACATTTTATGTGTGGAAGACCACAAACAAGTAGACAGTCAGACGATAGAGCTATATAATGTGGCAAGTGCCATGAAGGAATAAAATAAGGTGTCATGATAAAGAATAACCAGGGGAGGAGCTCCCACCATGGTTCAGCAATAACAAACCCAACTAGTACTATGAAGACACAGGTTTGATCCCTGGCCCCTCTCAGTGGGTTAAGGATCTGGCGTTGCCGTGAGCTGTGATGTAGGTCGCAGACACAGCTCAGATCCCATATTGCTGGAGCTGCGGCGTTAGGCTGGCAGCTGTAGTTCTGATTTGACTCCTAGCCTGGGGACTTCCACATGACATGGGTGTGGCACTAAAAAAAAAAAAAAAAAAAGAGAAAAAAGAAAGAAAAACCAGAGGAGAAACGTGGCTTTAGAGGAGGTCAGGGAAGGGATGGAAGAAAACCATTCCTGATAGAGCAAACATAAAGAACAAACACCCCGAGGCAGGAAAACGCTGGACATTCTAGGAAATAAGGTAGTATGACCGAGTACAGCTGGGGCAGGGGACAAGAGGCAGGCAGGGACTAGAATATGTGGGCCCTCAGAAGCCATGGTAAGGAGCAATGAATAGCCACGGAAAGTCTTTCAGCAGTAGCAAGACATCAAATGGAATGCGACCAGGCAGGTGTGCAGATAAAGCTAGGACAGGGCACTGCTCACGCATTTAAGGGACAAGTGGAGGAAGAGGAGCCCAAGAAGGAGCAGTTAGTGAGGTAAAGGGGCAGAGAATGATGCTGGAAGACAAGGACGAAATTTCAAGGACAGAGAAGTGGTTAACAGTGTCAAATGCTACAAGGAAAGCAAGCAGGTTAAAGATGAAAAAATATCCTAAGTATTTAGCAACAAAAAAAGTTATTAATGACCTTGAAAGAAAGGTTTTAGGGGAATGGTGGCAAACTGCCCTAAGCAGAAGAAAAACCTAGAGCTAGAGAACTAGAATCTGGGAATGTAGACCTGAAGCCACAGCCTTGGGTGTAAAGGGGAGGCGAGTGATGTAAAGGTAGCTAGGAGCATGCAAGATTGTACATCTATAAATTTGGCTGAAAGATGCCCAAACTCCAGCCTGGTGGTCCCAATTCTATGAACCAGGTGCTAGGGTCATTTTCACTGAGAGAGTACAGGCAGCTGGGAAAGGGCCCAAGGGACATTATGAAGACTTAAAATAGCTACTGTGGAGAAAGTGAAGAGAACTGGCTCGGGGCATGAGAATCATGGGCTGACTGAGGGCCCAGCTCAAGTCCAAGAACATGACTTTGTGGAGGCGCCATTTTCTCACTGGGTAAGACAGCAGTGCTGATCAGAGGCTGAATGTGGGGCAGAGGAGTGCAGACAGGATACTGGAATTGGGTTTGCCAGTGCGTGAGCCGGAAGAATGAGGGAACAAAGGAACTGAGAAACAGAAGTGTGGCTGCCTTGCATCTCCTACTGAACCTATTCAAAGAGATGTCTTGATTTCCAATCCTAGACCCAGTTCTCTCCAACTCTTAGTGGGGAGTGCTTCTTCCCCATCTCAGTGGACTGGTAAACCCCCTCACTAAATAACCATCATGAATAGTCAGCATCCTCCAGGAGTTCCCCTTTCCCTCCTCTTCCCCTCCAATCCATTCTATTTCTAATCAGCTCACATCCACCCACATCTCTTATTTACACCATGTCTCTTACCCTGACCACTTCAGCCCCTACCATGCAGTTGTTATCCTAAGCACAGGACTTTGACCTGACAAGCTCTTCAAGGGCAGATAAAACGATTCAGACTTAAAAGTAACAGAACGGCTTCAAATATAAAAGCTCAAAATTGAGCTAATAATTGTTATCTTAAGGATTTCTCATTGCGACTCAGTGGTAATGAACCCAACTACTGTCCACAAGGATGTGGGTTTGATCCCTGGCCTTGCTCAGTGAGTTAAGGATCCAGTGTTGCCTTGAGCTGTGATGTCAGTCACTGAGGAGGCTTGGAGCTGGCGTTGCTGTGGCTGCAGCACAGGCCAGCAGCTGGAGCTCTGACTCAACTCTTAGCCTGGGAACCTCCATATGCTGCAGGAGCAGTCGTAAAAAGGGAGGAAAAAAAAAGGAAAACTAGAAGAAACGAGTAGGCCAGTTCGCAGAAGAAGAAGGCAAACAACTAATAAGGTATATAAGGAATTGTGCATCCTAATCCTTATAGGAATTAGATGTGTGAAAATTAATATTGAAATATTTCTTCATACCTTCAGAATGGCAAATAACTGAATGGTGGATACCCAGTGATGGTGAGGATATAGGAAATAGGGACAGCCTTTCTGAAAAACAATCTGACAGAACACAGGCAGATGTAAACCCCTGAATCCAGTGATCCCACTCCATTATATACCTCAAGAAATTGTAGCACTAGTCCGTGAGGGGTTGTACTCTGGCATAATCTGTGGAGGAGGGAGTTGGAAGCTACCAGGTGTCCACGACAGGGAATGGGTAAGTGCTGGATGCATACCATGGAATGACGAGAAGCTCTGAACTGTATGCACTTACGTACACTATGCAGTACACAGTTACATCCTTTTTTTTTTTTTTTGGTCTTTTCTAGGGCCACACTGGTGGCACGTGGAGGGTCCCAGGCTAGGGGTCGAATCGGAGCTGTAGGCGCCAGCCAATGCCACGGTCACAGCAACGGGATCCGAGCCGCATCTGCGACCTACACCACAGCTCACGGCAATGCCGGATCCTTAATCCATTGAGTGAGGCCAGGGATGGAACCCACAACCTCCTGGTTCCTAGTCGGATTCGTCTCCTCTGCGCAACAAAGGGAACTCCCACGGTCACATCTTTTAAAAAAGTATGTTGAGGGAAAAGACATGCAGCATAATTATCATTGAGACAAACTTAAAACATACCATAGACAAAACAAAAACAGGGATGCAAACATATTCAATTGTCACACTAACCCAGTCCCTTTCCCCATTGTTCTCTACTCCTTTACACTGATTTATCTCTCTCTCTCTTTCTTTCTTTTTGTCTTTTTAAGGCTGCATGTGCAGCAAATGGAAGTTCCCAGGCTAGGGGTCTAATTGGAGCTATAGCTGCTGGCCTACACCACAGCCACAGCAGTGCAAGATCTGAACCTCATCTGTGACCTACACCACAGCTCATGGCAAAGCCAGATCCTTAATCCACAGAGCGAGGCTGGGGATTGAACCCGAGTCCTTATGGATACCAGCTGGGTTCATTATTGCTGAGGCACAACGCGATCTCCTGACTCATATTTCTTTATGGCACAAGAAAATCTACTCCACGAGGGCAAGGACTTTCCTATCTTCATCACTGCTGAATCTCCAGCTCCTAGAACAGAGCCTGGGACATTGTAGATGGCCAATAAATACTGAATGTGAATACATGAATAATTGGATGACATACAGCCAAGAGGAAGCAGGGCCTATGGGCAAGGAAGAGGAGGGAAGGAATGAGTAAGGAAAAGCCAATCAATCAAAAGAGAGATCTTCGGGAGTTCCCATCATGGCTCAGTGGTTAAGACCCATGACAATGCAGGTTCGATCCCTGGCCTTGCCGTGAGCTGTGGTGTAGGTCACAAACACGGCTCAGATCTGGCATTGCTTTGGCTGTGGCACAGGCGGGCAACTGCAGCTCCAATTCAGCCCCTAGCCTGGGAATCTCCAATGCTGCGGGTGCGGCCCTAAAAAAAAAAAAAAAAAAAAAGGAGATTTTTTTTTTTTGGCCACACTCTCAGCATGTGAAAGTCCCCTGGGCCAAGAATCAACCCCAAGCCACAGCAGTAATAATGCCAGATCCTAAACCCACTTAGCCACCAGCAAATTCCCAGGAGAGATCTTGCCTGGACATAAAATGATGATGTGTCATGAACTGTGCACAAAAAATAATTACAGATTATTTTATCAAATGTACTACTATGGAAACTAGACCCTGCACGAAGGCTGTTACCTGCCGGTCTAGCCTCATTTGATTTTACCCACTCTGTTTGGAGACAGGAAGGCCTCTGACACTTCCTAGAATACCTTGAGCATTTTAGAGCTTCTGCATAAGCTGTCGACCCTTCTTAAGTGTTTTCTCTAATTCTTCAAAAAGCTGGTTCCTTCTCATTCTTTAAGTTTCAGATTAATGTCACTTCTTCGGAGTAGAATCCCTAACGATCCTATCTAGTGTTTTCCTTTCTCCCATGTTGCTCTCCATCACATCACCTACTCATTACTCTACCAAGCTCTGTGATTATTTTGTTTACTGCATGTCTCTACCCAAATGAATGTTAAGTCCAAGACAGGAGCCTTGTCTGCTTTATCGTATCCACAGCACCTTGACTCAGTGCCTGGCACAGAGTAGGCACTCAAATATTTGCCTAGTGAATCAATGAGTGAAGAGATGGAAAATAAAGTTTATGTAGGAAAGGTAAAGTACTAAAATAAGGAGGGAAGGAGATTGGGAGATGAGAGTTTGATAAAGTCAAAGAGGTAGTGAGATACAGACAGTGGATGGAGAACAGGCTGATCAAACTCCTTAAAGTTCTGATAACAGTGTTTCACCCTTAATGTTCTAGGCTGAACTCTTCCTTTTTGTTTTGTTTTTTTTTCCTTCTTGGCTGCCCTGTGGCAGACAAAAGTTCCCAGGCCAGGGATCGAACTTGTGCAACAGCAGTGACAATACTGGCTCCTTTACCACTAGGCTACCAGGAAACTCCCCAAACTGTTCCTTTAAAGTGTCCAATATCGTTGTGACAGGCAGTGACCTGGGACCCTTTGCTGTAGTGCTTGCAGCTTGCAAATGTCTTCTCAAACAACAGGCTACAAAGAAACCATAAAGGACTAGAAATAAATGCATGTGTGTATTATGGACAAGATACAGAAAGACCAAAAAGTCAAATGCCACCGTTGAGGTGTGGGGAGCAAAAGCAGAGTACTGTGCATGATCCCTGCACACAGACCACCACAGGGGTGGGAAGAGCACCTAAGCCACCTCATTGGCTGGACCCAAGGATGCTCCCCTACCCCCACCACATTTAAGGGACCAGACAGCTGCCCCTTCAGCGCCTTCCCCCGCCTTTAGTGAGAAAACAAGTGCAGCTGTTACTTGTTTTCACTCCCTCCTGCAGAGTCCCAATAAAGCATTGCTTCAATTTCTCACCTGGCCTCTTAACTACTTCTATTGATTAAAGTGTCCTAGAACCCAGGTAACACTGGGTTCTAACAGTAACACTGTTAGAATATTGTTTATTTCAGAGTTCCCAGCAAGGCTCAGCAGGTTAAGAATTTGACATAGTGTCCCTGAGGATACAGGTTCTATCCCTGGCCATGCTTAGTGGATTAAGGATCCTACATTGCCCAAAGCTTCTGAGTAGGTCGCAGCTGTGCCTGTGATCTCGCGTTGCTGAGGCTCTGGCATTAAGCCGGCAGCTGCAGGTCCAATTCAATCCCTAGCCCAGAAACTTCCATATGCTGCAGGTGCGGCTGTAAAAAGAAAAGAAAAAAAAAAAAGAGGAATCTGACCGCAGGGGCTCTGGGCACTGAGGAGGTGCGGGTTCAATACCAGGTGCAGTGGGTTAAAGGATCCACCATTGTCCCTGCTGCAGCATACGTTGCAGCTGTGGCTCGTATTCCATCCCTGGCCCGGGAACTTCCATTTAACTCGGGGGTGGCCATAAAATTAAAAAAAAAAAAAGTTCATTTAAAGTAAAAATCAAGACGAGGCGTTTCTTTCTACAGTCTTCACAACCACCCAGTGAAGGTATTAGTACTATTTATATAATAACAGCTAAAACTCTAGCGCTTTGTACGTGGCCGGCACTGTTCTAAAAGAGACTTAAGTGTATTCACTTGTCTCAAAAAGACCCTATGAGAAAGGTATTACTGTTACCATTTTATCGACGAGGAACACAGGCACAGAGCAGTTAAGCCTCCCTCACTTTATGCGGGGCCATGACGTGAACCCGGCGTTAATTTTAAAGCCTGTATCTTTCCTCTCAACCACTTGCGGTCAAAACTAGGCTTACTGGAGGAAGGAGTAGCTAGTTGTCCCAGGCCTGCCCTCCATAATCTGTATTGGTAAACATCACGTGACTTTCCGAGGAACACGAACTGCGCTTCTGCCAGTCAATAAACCGCGAACTCCGAGACCGAGGTGACGGAGCTGTTTCCCGTCTGGTCTCCTAGCCTCGCGGGATTTAGACTCCGGCGGGATAAACCCTCTCTCTGCTTCAACCTACTGCGAGTTTGGCCCACGGCCTCATTTCTTCGACCTTACCTCCCAGCAGCGACCAACTTCTGGAGAAAGGTGTCCACCATGGTGTCGAAAAGCTTCACCCTTGAAATGGTAGGACCAGGGCGCGGAAGTTCCTGAGACAACCCCTCAGGCCCTTTTTCCTCACTGCCGCTGCCTACGTTGATGCTGCTCATTTCGGCCATGTTGAAATAGAACCGCCAAACCTTAATTGGCCCAGTCGCCCCACCCGCCAAGGCCCCCGATTGGCTGCTCCTGGCACTGGGCGCCTTCGATTGGAAGCTGCGGTATGTCTATCACCGAGCCGCTGGAGGGGGCGGGGAAACTGTTGGAGGGGGCGGGGAAACTGTTGGAGGCCGGAAAATTGAACACGAAAACAGCTGTAGGCTGAAGTACGAATTTCTCCGCAGGCAGGAAAATAAGTGCAAAGTTCAGGGACCGAATAAAAACTTTTTTTTTGGTCTTTTTGCCTTATCTAGGGCCGCACCCGCGGCACATGGAGGTTCCCAGGCTAGGGGTCTAACAGGAGCTGTAGCCGCCGGCCTTCGCCACAGCCACAGCAACGCGGGATCCGAGCCGCGTCTGCAACCTTCACCACAGCTCACGGCAACACCGGATCCTTGACCCACTGAGCAAGAGGCCAGGGATCGAACCCGCAACCTCATGGTTCCCAGTCGGATTCGTTAACCACTGAGCCACGACGGAAACTCCAAGGACCGAATAAAAACGTTTAATTACACTTGAAAGACTTCGTACAGTGCAACAGTGAATGTTCGCTGTTAATATTCACAAGAGTCCACTGTATCAAATGTCAACTGCATCTGTATTTTTATTCCCCTATCCTTCAATCCTCCCATCAGGTTTCCGGTCTGTCTTGCCCAGGCTCCTGAAAGTTTCTTCCAATTTGGCTACGGACCAATACATCAAAAATTCCAGCTGGTCCAATCCATTGTCCTGGGAAAATGGAAGCCCATTCTCCCACCCCTACCAAGAGACATTTTAACCAAACTCAATCCCAGTCCTTAAAATATTAGATGGGAAAGTAGGGGCCAGGGGTCCCTTTAGTACAAGCACATCATCCTTTAAAACTGTGTGTGTGTGTGTGTGTGTGTGTGTCACAATAGGTGAAAGACTGACATACCGTACAAAAAAATATAGAACAAGAAAAGTCTGGAGAAGTCTGGGAAGAAGAAACATTCTAAGATAGAAACAGGAGACTGCCTCCTACCCACCTTACTTGAGTCACTTTGTAATAGCCGGAAAGGACTGAAGACAAGTCTCTAGGGAAGGGAAGGTGTGGTGCTAAGAAAACCAGTCTCCAAAAGTCTCACTAGGATGAGGTTATAGAGAAAGGAGGGACCCCTGACTTCTATTAAATTGGTGGTTATTAGGGCAAGAGTTACTGAGAGACATGATGATGCAAAATGATCTCTGGATGAAATGCTTTGGATGACCATTTGTGAATAGAAATTGGAGGACTCTTGACAAAGTGCAAGGAGGGAGAAACAAAAATAAGTGAAAGGGAAAATAACGCACAAAGGTAAAAGCCCAAGATGGGCAGTGGTGGCGTTGAAGGTGGAGAGTTCAGATTCTGATCTGGCCCAGTGGGGATAGAATGTGGGGCAGCCATAAGAAATATCAAGGCTTCAGATAGCTAGCACCTTTCAAATTGGCACCATGGCCTCTCCCAGGGGGTGGGACCAATCAGAAATTTTGAAGGGTCATCCAGGCCAGATGTCTCAAGTAGAAGTGCAGGGTTTGATATGCCTTCTTCTCATTCCATCTGCTGCATCTCTCCTCACCTGCAACACAGGCTTGGTAGAGGAGGTGTGTGTTGGGGGGGAGGATGAGACAGGGAAGAAGTGCTCATCATCTAGCTCCTGAGAGCTTCGACAGGTAATCTCGGCAGTATCGGGCTGGTAAACGCAGTGGTCCTGGAGTTGGGGACCTTCCTGACCTACTCTCTTTTTTACTTTTCCTCTTTTTTTCTTTACTCTCTTTTAAGCATCCCTCCAGAGGGTAACATGACTGGGATGACTTCTCACATCGGGGAGAAGGAAAGTTTCATCTCAGAGATTCCCACTGTGAGACAACATCTGTTTCTGTGAGTCTCAGTGATTAGGGTATATATGTGTATGTCTGAGAAGCTCGCTGCCCTCTCCTAGATTTGGCTCAGCTGGTTGAGGGAGATACGCGGGGACACACATACCCTTCTGTCATGTTCCAAACTAGCTATTCTCGCAACCTGACTTTTCAGGGTAGTGCTCCAGACAAGTCCAGTGTCCCCCAGACAGTCTGATCTACTTAGAGCTGTGCCCACTACTGTAGTCGTGGGCCAGGGGAAAACAGCTTATATGTCCTGGGGCTGCTCGGACGGAAGGGACTGGGAGAGATGGACAGGGGCTGAGACTGAGGGAAAGCTACATTACATTTTCCCACCTGTCTGAGGAAGGGGTGGGCTCGGATTGCAGGACTGGTGCTTTAGCAGGACTAAGACAGTAACTTGGTTAACAGAAAAATACACACACAAAATAAAGTATCAACATCTCTCTCCAACCTAATAACTCTCCAAAGAGAGGACGAGTGCTCTGGAGAACCAGAGGTTTTGCTGCTCCTACTCCCTGTGCAAAAGTGCCTGGCACCTTGCCCCCAGTGGCAGGGAAAAGCAGAGGAGTCTGGTGGGGAGCTCAGTCCCAAAATAAAAACATACTACCCCAAGTGATGAAGCAGGAAAGGGCTGCTAGCAGCTGCTTGGAATCTGGGCTGAAAGCCCAAGAGGAAGAACCAGTGGTAATAAGCAAGCTCTGTGTACAGCTCTTCTCAGGATCTCAGGGGTACAGATTGGGGGAAGGGAGAGAAGGGTTAGCAGGGGATGGATGGAGTGGGATTGCAGGGAGGGTGGGTTTCCTTAGGGCAGGACTGAGGACCTGGACTGAGTGAGGGAGCCCAGTTTGGCAAGAAAATTAAAAACGGGGGCAGGGGATCCAGGTATGGAGCCTCTTCAGCAAGAGCAGTTCAAAGTCTCTGTCCCTGTCCCAGACAGGCCACTGGCCCAGGGCAGGGTTAGATAGTTTAGTGGTGGGGGCACTTGGAGAGGCTGCTATCATCTCCTCTCTGCCCCCAACCCACAGTAGTGTGGGAAACAGCAGGCTTCTCTCCCCACCACTGGTTACCAGTGTCTTGAGTCCACCAGCTCAGGTCGGAGGCTGAGTTTCTTGAGGCTCTCGTAGCCCACCACAATAACAATGGTGGAGGGCGTGGCTGAGATGATTCTGGCAGAGAGCCCCTTCATGAGGCCCCAAGGCCCCTCTTCTGCCATCAGCTGTCGGAAGGTCAGGATGATGGAGTTCTTGCCCTCAACCTGGAAAAGTCAACACAGTGGAGGACCACGGTCTGCGGTCAAAAGGCCGCTCTGCTTAATCTCCTCTGCCTTAGGCTGAAGTGGAAAGAATTAGACTTGGGAGTTAGAGGGCTGGATTCTGCTTCTGTGGGACAGATCAGCACAGCGACTGAGTATGGGCTTTGGTGCCAGACTGCCTGGTTTGAATTCTGCTCCCCAACTGACTAACAGCATAAGATCAGGTAGTTCACTTAACACTTTGCACCTCAGTTCCCTCAAATATAAAATAGTGATAATAGTACCTACCCCACGTGGTTGTTCTAAGCAGTAAACAAAAGAATACTTGTACATGCTGAGAACAGTACCCGGTGGGCAGTAAGTATGCAACAGATGTTAGCTATTATTACTATCATTAGTTAGACTACACAGTGAGGGGTCCTTGGGCTGGGTGATTCTCTCTGGTCCCAAGAAGCCTGGATTAAATCACCTCTAAGGGCCTCTGCAGCTCTACCAGTGATTTTGATTCTGATCATCTCAATTCCTGTGAGCCCCCATGGCTAGTGTCCCCCCCTCCAACCCTGTCATCCCCCACACACCCTGTGACCTGTCTTCCCTATCACACTGGAAGCCTGGTTAAGGCAGGAATCTTTTCTCTCTTCTTTCTTAATAGTCTTGACATCTTCTCCCCCGCCCCATACCTTGCCACCAAACTACACTCTTAGAGACCACGCCACTCAGACCCTCAGCCAATGCAGGGCAGACGCTCTCCTTGTTATACTCCCTCCATTCTGTATGACCTTCACCAGGTGATCCCAGATCTATGACTAAGAACATCTCCCCATTCCTCTCTGCCTAATTTTGGCACCCTCCTCCACATTCCCTCATTCCCTTTGTCTTCTCTAGACTCTGACCACTGGTGCTCCCCTAACCTCCACTTATCCAGCCACCTCAACGGCCCTTGTAGCTATGCCTCTGCCCCTCATATGTTCCAGCCTGGGAACTCCTCCAAGCAGAGACCTGTCCTTTCCCCCAAATCTCCTCATGGAACGCCCAGAACAAGACTCAGGAGAAAATAAGGATGGAATCTGTGCACTTTATTTGCAAACCAAGCAGACGCCATTCATTTTCAAATGTGTGGGTTGGGAGGGGGCATTCTGTCTTAGGGACAAATACATAGTTGACCCTCGGACAACACAAGTTTGAACTACATGGATCCACTTACACGTGGTCTTTTTTTTTTTTTTCCAGTAGTACACTGCAGTACTATATGATCCTTGGATGAGGAACCACGGATTCAGAGGGCCAATTATAAATTACACTCAGGTTTTCAACTGTGCCCCTGAACCTCATGTTGTTCAAGGGTCAACTGTACCTAGATTTACCAGCCATTTCCATGGCAACATCCTGGTTATTGGGGAAGCTGACTTACCGCCAACCTGTTAAGGTAATCTTCCTTCCCTCTTGTTTTCACTGTAACTCAATGACCCCACTCTCCTGGACAGCTGTCCTCTTTTTTTTTTTCGCTTTTTAGGGCTGCACCCACAGCATATGGAGGTTCCCAGGCTAGGGGTTGAATCGGAGCTACGGCTACCAGCCTATGCCACAGTCACAGCAATGCCAGATCCAAGCCACATCTGCAACCTATACCACAGCTCACAGCAATGCCAGATCGCTAACCCACTGAACAAGGCCAGGGATTGAACCCACAACCTCATGGTTCCTAGTCAGAACCATGGACAGGAACTCCTGGAGAGCCATCCTCTTAAGCTACCCAGACTGGACAATACATTCCTCTGTTCTCTCCACCTAAAATTTTACACAGCAAAACCTAACATTTGTATATTACACATCATCATTCAGATTCTATTTCCTTGGACTAGGTGCTGTGAAACTGTCACTGCACTGACTAAATACAGGGACTATAATTTCTGGACAGTACCATCAAGGGTTTTTTTATCTGTATTTGTGCTGAGTTCATACATTCTATGAACGCTATTCAAGAAGCTCCCTCACTAAGAGAGCTCATAGCTCAGTGGAGAAACCAAACTCATGAAATTAAATAACGTCATATTTCCAATAACCACAAACATGCAAGGTAAGGAAAAAGGAGTTGACAAACTATGCTAATAGAATGAAAGGCTAGAAGAAAGAAGTGAGAACTCCTAGAGACATGGGAAAGTAAAGGAGTGGAGGCATGCAAGGTAGCAGACAGGATGAAAGAAATATTCTAGGCGGTTCCAAGGGCTCAGCTGGTTTCTGTAGATGGTGAGTTGTAACCACAAGGAAGAGGCTTGGATGACCAGGAGAGACCGGCCAGACCGGGAGGCCATGACACAGAGAAGTCAAGGCAACACTGGAGGGCCTGAGGATCACACTTCTAGTGGCTTCTCGGGGAGGACGGTGGGGTGAAGACCGGTCTTACCTGCACTCGGGTTCGGATGACATCCATGGGGTTGGTGAGGATGGAAGCAGTGGCTGCCGCCAGAGGCCCTGAGATGGCTTGAAAGACAATGTGAGGGCACTCCTTAGGACAGACGGACGAGAGCTGCTCTGGAATCAATGGAAAGACAATGCCTCAAGACATGAGGTACCCCACACACCCCCACGCCACTTCGACCATTTGGCCCAACGATGACAAACTCTCCATCCTTAGCAACCTTAGACCCCATAACCCCCATCTTTTCTTTCCTTTGCTCTCATCTGAATCAACAGAAAAAAGATAAATCTCAGGTCCTTTCTAGAAGTCATTCGGAACAGGACAAAATTCCTCTGGAGGAGAAAGAGATTTCAAAACCTCTTTGCCACGCTGAGTGAAAAAAGTCAGAGAGAGGAGTTCCCGTTGTGGCTCAGTGGTTAACGAATCTGACTAGGAACCATGAGGTTGCGGCTTCGATCCATGACATCGCTAAGTGGGTTAAGGATCCGGCATTGCCGTGAGCTGTGATGTAGGTTGCAGACGTGGCTCGGATCCCGCGTTGCTGTGGCTGTGGCGTAGGCCGGCGGCTACAGCTCCTGATAGACTCCTAGCCTGGGAACCTCCATATGCCGCGGTGCGGCCCTAGAAAAGGCAAAAAGATAAAAAAAAAAAAAAAAAGTCAGAGAGAGAAAAATATCATAAGATATCATCTATATGTGGAACCTAACAAAAATGATACAAGAGAACTTATTTATAAAACAGAAACAAACACAGATTTTAAAACCAATCTTATGGTTACCAAAGGTAAAACCTTTAGGAGGAGGAAAAATGGGGAGAGTGGGAATAACAGACACACACGACTGTATAAAATAGATGTTTAACGAAATCAACTGTATAGCACAGGAAAATCTACTCAGTTTTGGTTTTTTTTAATTTATTTTTAAGGCCACACCTGTGGTATATAGAAGTTCCCAGGCTAGGCGTTGAAGTGGAGCTACAGCTGCCGACCTATGCCATAGCCATGGCAACACCGGATTGAGCTACATCTTTGACCTTGCCTACAGCTCACAGCAATGCCAAATCCTTAACCCACTGAGTGAGGCCAGGGATCAAACCCTCATCCTCAGAGTTCTTGTGGTTAACGAACCCGACTAGCATCCATGAGGATGCGGGTTTGATCCCTGGCCTTGCTCAGTGGGTTAAGGATCTGCTGTGGCCGTGAGCTTTGGTGTAGGTCATGGACATAGCTCAGATCCCAAGGTGTTGTGTCTGTGAGGTTGTGGACATAGCTCGGATCCCCAGTTGCTGTGTCTGTGACATAAACTGGCAACTGTAGCTCTGACTGGACCCCTAGCCTGTAACTTCCATATGCCACAGGTGCAGCCCTAAAAAGACCAAAAAAAAAAAAAAGCTATGAAGAAGATGGACTAGTACCTATACTCACCCATTCCCAGCATCACTGGGAAGTTCACCTGCAACTGAATTTTTTTTTGCTTTTCCCTCTCTGAAGAAGGAAGAGAAGAGTTCATTTTTTTACTTAACAAGATTTATTGAATGATTACCATGAGCCAGTCACCTTGGGTTCTGAGGATATAACAGTGAATAAAAGAGCCTCAAATCCCTGCCCTTATGAAATTTATATTCTAGTGGGAGAAGATAGACAACCAACAAATAAAAAGCAAAATATATAGCTATGTCAGAAGGTAGTGTGTTAGTTATAGGTAAAAAAAATAAAGCAGGAAAAGGAGATAAGGAATGCCAAGGTAGAGGATGAAGTTGAAGTAAAGACCTAAAGGAGAGTGTAAGCCTTATCGATCTGTGGAAAGAACTTTCCAAGCAGACGTCATATCCTACGCAAAGGCCCTGAGGCGGTAGCACACCTGAGGTCTTCAAGGTGCAGCAAGGTCAGTATGCCTGGACTGACAGAAAGAACAGCAGTTGAGGCCTAAGAGGTAAGTCATTTGAGGCCTTGAAGCCATCACATGGACTTTGGCTTGTATTCTGAGTGAGACCAAATACAAAATAGATTCATCTTCTCAAAGGTTACCTCTAATTTTCTCTCTACAATTCAGTCACCATAATACTTTAATTTTTTTTCTTGGATGAGGAGCAATATAGGGATATGCGATTAAGAAGTACAAATTATTAGTTATAAAATAAGCCACAGGATATACTGCACAACATGGGAATATAGTAAATATTTTATAATAACTGTAAATGGAATATAAAGTTTAAAAATTGTGAATCACTATACTGTACACCTATAATTTATATAATATTATATATCAACTATACTTAAAAGTAAAAAAAAAAATTTTTTTTTAGGGCCGCAGGTGCAGCATATGGAAGTTCCCAGGCTAGGGGTCAAATCAGAACTACAGCCATGGCCTATGCCACAGCCATAACACTGCAGCTTGTGGCAATGCTGTATCCTTAACCCACTGAGTGGGACCAGGGATCGAACCCGCATCCTCATGGATACCAGCTGGGTTCATATCCGCTGAGCCACAACTTTTAAAAAAGATAATTTTCTTCTTATACTCCTAGTTTTGATAATATACAGCCAGGCAACCAAACGTAGGAGCGTGGAAGCTGGCAAAGGCAGAAAACCAAGGCTTCCGGAGTTCCCGTCATGGCTTAGTGGAAACGAATCTTACCAGTATCCATGAGGACGCAGGTTAGTTCCCTAGCCTTGCTCAGTGGGTTGAGGATCTCATGTTGCCATGAGCTGTGGTGTAGGCCAGCGGCTCCAATTCCGATTCGACCCCTGGACTTAGAATTTCCATATGCTGCAGGTGCAGCCCTAAAAAAACAAACAAACAAAAAAAGAAAACAAAGGCTTCTAAGTGCCAGGACATGGCAAAATTCCTTAAGCCCCACCAGAACCACTCCTCCCCTGATTTCTAGTCACTTTCTTTCCCAGGGTCAGCATATAAAGTGAGCTGGTGGCTCCACCTCAGAGATGTCTTGTTTTTCCCGAGAAGAAAACATTTCACAATCATTAGAAGGCAGCATCTGGACTGGCACTGCCAGCCTCCTTGGGCCTGTCCACCCTGGCCCCCAAGCCTGCAAGCTGCAGCAGGATTCAGATTCCAGTTCCAATCACGCTCACATGTCATTTTCGTGGGGTTTAGGGAGAGGATGAACAAACAAAGGCAAATGGGGGAGGGAGCCCCATGTCTTCCCTTCTCCATTATTCATTCAACAAGCGTTTGACATCTATTACCTGCAACGTAGAAGACAAGCCAAGGCTGACTTATCCTGGCTAAATGACTTTGGACAAGTATAAATGAATATTTATTTAATGCCTACTACATGCCAGGCACCATAAAAACACTAGATATACAACAGAAATGGACAGAGAAATGCCTTCACGGAATTTTCAGTCTAACTAAGAAGCTGGCAGGGAGCTGAAGATAAAATAATTACAAATTATGACAAGTGCTAGGAAGGAAACAAAGTGCTGAAAAAGAAAACAGGAAGAGCCCTCTTGCCAATGGAGTAAAGAAGTTTTCTTTGCAAAGGTGGCATGTATGCTGAGGCCTGAAGGACCCAGCCACATAAGGAACAGGGGAAAGAGTGTTCCAGGCAGAAAGCAGAGTATTTGCCAAGGTCCTGTGGTGAGAACAGAGCTTGGTGTGTCTCAGGAACTGAGAGAAGGGCAGTGAGGATGGACCGCAGTGAGTAAGGGGAGAGGAGCACAAAATAGGGCCGGAGAAGCAGACAGGGACCAGCTCACACAGACCTGTACTGACCATAAGAAGCATTAGTTTAGTTTTTTTTGTTTTTGGCTTTTGTTTTTATAGGGCTGTACCCGCGGCATATGGAGGCTCCCAGGCTAGGGGTCTAATCGGAGCTACAGGTGCCGGCCTACACCGCAGCCACAGCAACGACAGATCTGAGCCGCGTCTGCGACTTACACCACAGCTCACAGCAACGCCAGATCCTTAACCCACTGAGCAAGGCCAGGGATCAAACCTCATAGTTCCTAGTCGGATTCGTTTCCACTGAACCACGACAGGAACTCCTGTAACTGTCAATACGTGGATTTAAAAGAAGAGGCGGTGGGAGTTTGGGGTTAGTAGATGCAAACTGTTACATTTAGAATGGATAAGACCCAAGCAGTGGGAGCCACTGAACATGGCAACAGGGTTTAAAGTTAATCCATTAGAGGCGTTCCCATCGTGGCTCAGCAGTAATGAACCCGACTAGGATCCATGAGTATGTGGCTTTGATCTCTGGCCTCACTCAGGGGGTCAAGAATCTGGCATTGCCGTGAGCTGTGGTGTAGGTCAGGTTCCGCATTGCCGTGGCAGCTGGAGCTCCGATTTGACCCCTAGCCTGGGAACTTCCATATTCCGTGAGGGCAGCCCTAAAAAGACAACACAGATAAATAAATAAATAAATAAGTAAATAAGTAAATAAGTACATTTAAAGTTAATCCATTAGAGAAGCATATTTAGTAGAAAGGAAGAGACTTGGATCTGCTAGAAGGCTGATTCAATGGTCCAGGAGGGTGGTAAGAGAGCATGGTTTCCAAGAAAGGCAGTGGGAATGGAGAGGAAGTTGGACAAGACAGTCCAGGGTCACCAGGACTAGATGTGGGAACAGGGAGAGGGAGTGGCCAAGCACAATGCCCAAGGTTTCAGTCTCAGTGATTAGAGAATAACATGGCCACTGACATGTGAAAATAAGTCAGAGGAGTTCCCTTGTGGCACAATGGGTTAAGGATTTGGCATTGCCATGAGCTATGGTATAGGCTGCAGACGTGATTCGGACCTGGCGTTGGCTGTGGTGTAGGCCAGCAGCTGCAGCTCTGATTCGACCCCTAGCCTGGGAACTTCCATATGCCATGGGTGCAGCCCTAAAAAGCAAGAAAAAAAGAAGTTTTGACCCAGGAATCCTATTTTTAGGAAATACTTAACAAGTAATGTCTTATGAACAGAAATGCATTATAGGAGTAGAAAGGGAGTTCCCATTGTGGCTCAGCAGAAACGAATCCGACTAGGAACCATGAGGTTGCGGGTTTGATCCCTGGCCTCGCTCGGTGGGTTAAGGATCTGGCGTTGCCGTGAGCTGTGGTGTAGGTCACAGATGCAGCTTGGAGACTGAGTCGCTGTGGCTGTGGTGTAGGTTGGCAGCTGTAGCTCGGATCAGACCCCTAGCCTGGGAACCTCCATATGCCTAAAAAGAAAAAAGAAAAACAAAAAGGAGTAGAAAGGTTCAAGATTGTATCACATCTTGATCTTAATACTGAGGAAAGGCATCCAACTCAAAAGCTCACTATTACACATTGATTTCTTCTTTAAATCCCATGGATTTTACCCCTCCCCACCTTCCAATTCTCTGCCAATATTCCACGAACCCTAGTTGACTGATGCAGAAAGAACATAATCTATGTTTTACAGTCATATACCTTGTCTGATTCACTCCACTATAATATTAGTTTCTTGAAGGCAAGAATCATGTCTTATTCATCTCTGACTCCTCTTAGATTCAAATGTTTGCCTTAGGAATGACCCATTTTCCCATTAAATCTCCACTCCAGCATGCAGAGAACAAGAGCACCTCAGTCCCATTAGTAACCCATCCTCTGCCCCACTGTCCTGTCCCCTCCTTACCTGCATAGAAGTGGTAGAAGGGCCACCAGACAGCACTGTTTGGGATGTAAGTAAGCAGTGAGGCCACGTAGCCTCGGTAGAAGCCACGAAGTCCATCAGCCCGTAGGATCTGCCTGATGATGTCCTTGGTTTGGCCAAAGGCAACTACCCCTTGTCCCTCTGGATTCCCTCGCACTTGGAAGCGGCCCATCTTCTCACCCTTGCGCTGCATCATCAGGTGCTGGGAGACCACATCAATGGGCACCGTGATGCTCTGAGCTACGAGAGAGGCTGAGCCACCAGCCACCAGTGATTTGACTGTGTTGCTCTGGCTGTAGTCAGCTACAAACTTCCGGGTGAGCTCATAAGTGGTGACGTAGCACTGGCCAGATATGAGGGTGAAAGTGTTGACCAGGAATCCCCGGTAGAGGCCAGCCACACCATCTGCCCGTAGGATCTTGATGAAGGCGTCAAAGGTCCCATGGTAGAGGCTCTTGCCTTTCTGAACCTGCAACCGAGTGCGGATGAGGGTGAATGGGTAGACACTGACACGGATCATCATTGTCATTGCCACACCAAACACGTAGAACTTCTTCTTGTCCAGGTGTTCCCACTCGATGATCTGGATGTTACGTTTGTCCTCCATTGTGCCTGAAGACCTGAGGATTTGAGCAGAGAGGAGGGAATGTGAAGGAAATCAGAATTCACATTTTCTCCTCCTGGCTGGGCACTGAAACTCCATTCTCAGGCTTCGTCTCCTAAGAGATGGGGTGGGATACTCACCTCCTCAGAGCTTAGACGTCACCCAGCCTGGCTCTGCCAACCCCTGCCTGAGTCCTCCTTCACAGATCAGGATACTGCCCCCTTCTCTCTCCTTTACCAGTCCATCCCAATTCAGGTACCCTCATCTGAAAACTGTTCCTCAATTCAGTGATTCCCGTGGCCCCATTCCCACCTCAGCTTCCTCCCCCAGGTTATCAGATCATCTATTCTGGTCTGTCTGCCTCTGCCCAGGCCCTGGTGTCATGGCCCATTCTCCGCTTCCTTCCCTGGCTCACCCAGACAGCGCGGGATGCTGCGGACAAACTGACCACCTGCAGGCTGCAAGGCCTTTACATGGCCTAGTGGGATGTCACTAAATGACATCCAGGAAGTTCCTAAAGGCTAAAGGGAAGTACTGCATTTTTGTCTCTCTCTTTTTTTTGTGGGGGGGGGACTTTTTAGGGCTGCACCCACAGCATATGAAAGTTCCAGGGCTAGGGGTTGAATGGGAACTGCAGCTGCCAGACTACACCACAGCCACAGCAATGTGAGATCCAAGCTCATTCTGCAACTTACATCACAGCTCTTGGCAACGCTGGATCCTTAATCTACTGAGCAGAGCCAGGGATCAGACCTGCATCCTGGAGTTCCCTTCGTGGCTCAGTGGTTAACGAATCCGACTAAGAACCATGAGGTTGCAGGTTCGATCCCTGGCCTTGCTCAGTGGGTTAAGGATCCGGCATTGCCGTGAGCTGTGGTGAAGGTTGCAGACACGGCTCGGATCCCGCGTTGCTGTGGCTGTGGCGAAGGCCGGCGGCTACAGCTCCTATTAGACCCCTAGTCTGGGAACCTCCATATGCCGCGGGTGCGGCTCCACATAAAGGCAAAAAGACAAAAAAAAAAAAAGACCTGCATCCTCATGGATACCAGTTGGGTTCCTTACCGCTCAGCCACAACAGGAACTCCCGGAAGTGCTTCATTTTTAATACTGGTGGGCCTACTGAGGAGGCATGACCTTTGGCCTTTGAGCCTCAGCAGGGTGCCTCTTTTATCACCATTTACCAGCTGACTCACCTTACTTACTTTTTGGTTTCCTGTGCTGGCCCCTCTGAGCTCCCCGGACCCACTCTCACTATGCTTATATTTTGTCCAATCTGCATTAGAAGAAAGTAGGGCAAGAAGGCAAGGAGGGCTTTCACTCCACAAGGCACCCTCACCCTCTGCACTCCCTTCCCTTTAGAAGTGAAAGGAATTAGAAAGTCAGGAATAAGCCAAAGGTCAGAGTCCTCTTTGGTTATTAGATAACTCACTCTAGAGAAGAACCAAAAGAACCACCTGAAAGCTAGTAATTTCCCCTGAAGTCTTAAGAATTACAGGGAAGAGAACACGCTTGACCCCTTTCATCCCTAAGCATATAAATCATAACCTCAGCCCTAAATAAGGAAGGGAGATTCAAGGAACAGAGAAGATATATATATAGACTTGGCCTTCGAGAAACTCAGTCTCTTCAAGGAGACAGAGCATTCCTCGGGGAATGGGTGTAAGCTACAGAGATAAACCAGGGCAAATTAATGTTTATGTGGCCCTCATGTTAAGAGTATCCACTGACTAAAATTTCAAACAAAACCAATAAGCTTACAATTGTAATAACTGTATAAAGTCAGGACCTTCTAACTTAAGAAATGTCAAATGAGGAGTTCCCATCGTGGCTCAGCAGAAATGAATCCAACTAAGAACCATGAGGTTGCAGGTTCGATCCCTGGCCTCGCTCAGTGGGTTACGGATCCGGCGTTGGCATGAGCTGTGGTGTAGGTCACAGACGCGGCTCAGATACTGCGTTGCTATTGCCGTGGCGTAGGCCGGCAGCTGTAGCTCCAATTAGACCCCTAGCCTGGGAACCTCCACATGCCATGGGTGCGGCCCTAAAATGACAAAAAAAAAAAAGAAATGTCAAATGAGAGGACATCATATATTGGACATACACTTACAACAAAGCAATGTGCTCCTGTGTAGGATACTGGACATTTTCTGACAGAAGGGGAAAGCGGGAAGTTAAATTCTAGGAAGTGAGAAGTCAGGGGCTCCCCACGCTTTGAGTGAAATTCCTAAGGGCTGGGAAAGGGGGTAGCCACATCAAAAGGACAACTTTTGGGAGTTCCCATTTTGGCTCAGCAGAAGTGCCTGACTAGTATCCATGAGGATACAGGTTTTATCCCTGGCCTCAATCAGTGGGTTAAGGATCTGGCATTGCCACAAGCTGCGATGTAAGTCACAGACGCAGCTCAGATTTGGCATTGCTGTGGCTGTGGCGTAGGGTGGCAGTTGCGGCTCTGATTCGACCCCTAGCCTGGGAACTTTCATATGCCATGGGTGTGGCCATAAAAAGACAAAAAAAAAGACAACTCTTGGTGATTTCCTGATGACTCAGGGGGTTAAGGGTCCAGCATTGTCACTGCTGTGGTGTGAGTTTGATCCCTGGCCCAGGAACTTCCACATGCCATGGGTGGCAAAAAAAAAAAAAGACAACTTAAGAGAGCTGAAACGTTCAGAGACCCTGGGAGCAGACCCAGTGCTAGTGCCTTAACAAACCTCCTCTCAAGTGTATAACCAGAGTTCATCTTCAACCACCTTCCCCAACCAAAGGTCCTAACTAGCCTAAGTAGCTTCTTGGTTTACCATAGGAGTCAGTGGGAAAGCAAGGTTAGCTTTTTGGAATTTTCTGAGCTGGGCCGCACCACTCTTCTTAAAGTACAAGCTACCTGAAGTACAAACCAAGTACACTGAATGATCTGAGGGAAAACCTGAGCTTCAAGGTGAGGCATGGGTGAGGCACGTGTAACCAAGATAGGCCTGGAGGAGGACAAAGCAATCTGAATGGAGGAATACGTGTGGACAGTGAAAGGAAGAGAACAATGGCTTGAAATAACCAGGTTGACCAGAATGGAGGATCTAGGCCATGGTAAATGAGCTAGAGATGGGGTTCTAGGAGAACTCCTGGAACATGGACGTGCCACTTGCTGTGGGCAAAAGCGGCCTTTCCTCCAGCCTCAGCCTAGGACACCCACCAAGTCCAGCAGGGCAATCTTCTCCTTTGAGGCCCTTCAAGAGAAGGGGGTCACTGTATCACTGACAAACAGGGTGTTTGTCATCCAGGTTCCCAAGGTCATGTGTCCATTTCCACTGAGAAATGAGAGAAAGAGAGAGAGAGACACTAGGATTTACTGAATACCTATTACCTCAAATAATCCTTACAACTTAAACTGTGTACAATTAGACACTTGCGCTGAATAAGGAAACAGAGGCACAAATAGGTTAAAAGGAACAGGCTCAAGGTCAAAGAGCTGGTCAGTGGCTGAGGTGGGATACGAGCCAAGTTTTCGCCTCTATTCCATCATGCTCTCTACCCCATGGGAGTTAAGAGTTCCAGCACAAATCACTCTGTTCAGTCTAAAGCCAAGTCATTTCCACCCTTGGGAGGCAGGATTAAGGCCCTCAAGACTACCAGTCACCCATAGGTGAAGCATAAGCTCCTGGCCCTGCAGATGCCCAGGGATTTCTCTCAGCTCTGCTCCAAAGAAACCAAGAGCTGCCTCTGCTTTCCCAGCGTGCTTGTGGAGTAATTGAGCTGAGTGGCTGGGCGGGCCCATTGTTGTCACAGGACAAATACAGCAGGACTCAAGCAGGAGGGCCTCCTGCTGGGCTCATGGATACCGCATGCTAAGCAGGGCAAAGAGGCAGAGTGACAGAGGACCCTGTCCCAGGACCTGGTTTTGTTTCTCAACCTGCCAAACTGAATGACAGAGTACCAACATCTCCTGATGAGAAATCCTACTGCACACCCAAAGCCCCATTTCCTCACTTTTCTCTTTGTCTCAACATGTGCCAGTCTATTTTAAATTCCCCCAAAAAGAAGGTAGGACTCTCCATGGCCAAAGCAGGTAACTTCTACCATTGCCATGATGACACAAGAAGCCACTAAGGGTCATACCACTGAAGGATGAGACTCTATAGTTGAAGGGGAAGGCACTGCACCCACCAATTCTATCCCTTTGAAAGGTGCAGCTGCTCTTAAAGTTGGGATCTCAACCTGTTCTTTGTTATATAATGTCCAAACTTCCTGCTGGAATAGCAAAACCAATTCCTTTTGTATTTCACCCTCTGGAAAATCCTCCTTGCACATAATATACTAACTTCCTTCAACCTCCTTGCCTTCTTCCAATTCAATCTGCCCAACCTCTTTTTTTTTTTTTTTTTTTTTTTGCTTTGCTTTTTAGGAGCCACACCTGCGGAACGGAATATGGAAGTTCCCAGGCTAGGGATCAAATCGGAGCTACAGCTGCCAGCCTACACCACAGCCACAGCAACACGGGATCCGAGTCTCATCTGTGACCTACACCACAGCTCACAGCAACACCGGATCCTTAACCCACTAAGCAAGGCCAGGGATGAACCCACATCCTCATGGATACCAGCTGGGTTCACCAACTGCTGAGACACAAAGGGAACTCCTGCCCAACTTCTTTAGGGCACTTTCCCAGACCCTTATGTATTGTGTGTATGGCTCCAATTCTGAATTTTTTCCCCATCTTTTGACATGCCTCAGTCACAAAGGTTAAAGTGCTTCATATGAAGACCGAATAGATGACCCAGGATGTCCTGAAGTCATCAAATGAGATGTCAGAGGCAAAGGCCCCGCTGTTGAGACCACCAGAGGAAAGGGACAAACTGGCCCAGATAAGCACACCTCCTCTCTACTTCTCTTCTTCATGTACTAGAAAAAACCTATACCAGACTATTCATTAGGTTCTGAGACAAGATTCTGATTCAGGTCAAGGCACCATCACCTGGAAGGTAAGGTCATTCAATGGAAAGAACATTAGTAGTCAGGAGTTCCAAGTTGGAATTCCACTTCCATTACTTACTAGTAGGATTGGAACTAAGTCACTTCATTAAAATTCAATATCCTCATCTGTGATCCAGGGCTAATAAAACAATGTGGTGCAACTCACACGCACTAATATATGTGAAACTATTTTACTAATAGCAAAGCACTTCTATCATGGCAGAAATTTCTACTGGACAGTGGTGCTCTAAATCCTTGCTACAAACCAGTAACATGGGCATCACCTGGAGGTTGTAGAAATACAGAACTTCAGGATGCTCTGTAGACTTGCTGAATAAGAACCAACATTTTCACAAGATCTCTGGGTGATAATATGTATTCAGAGTTTGGAATGAATGGCCTTAAACATTAAGGACTGTCAGTATTATAACAATGATAACAACTACTCTAGGAGTCCAGGACCATTATGACTAGGTTAGGAGCCCCCTGACTCCATCCTGACTTGTCCCCAGGACTGGGCCCAATGATGACTAATAGACTCATTCAGTTCTTTTCAGTCAACTACATCCACCAAATCAAATCATCTGTCTACAACCTCTGACGAGACACCCACAAGTCTGGTTCCCACTTCTGTGCTGGGATCAAGATCTGTAGCTTCCTCCTTCTGTTCTTCTTACTGCATCTGCATCAAGGCTCCGCATCCTGAGAGCTATCTACCAATATGAACGTGAATATATTTACATGCCTGCCCGCCTGTCCTAATGAATATGCATTGCCTTAGGGAAGGTTCCTGGCAAGCCTCCAACCCCTCCTTTCAAGATAATCCCCCCACCCACCCCCCAGGACACGAGGAGATTCCCACTCAGCCTTCCTTTGGTCTTCCATAGGTGCCCACGTGATCTCTCATGACAGACACGACATGACAATCCTCTTCACCTACTGCACATGACACCCCCTTTAAGTAGCTTCTGTCCTGACCCCCGAAACTGCCGACTTTAGATCCTGGAGATGCCCCTAGCCATGCCTCTGGCCATGCTTCTTTCGCTGTCAGCGAACCCCATGCTCCTCCGATAGTCGTCCCTCTATCCCAAAACTGCGCGGCGGGTTCCCACTAAATTGCAGCCGGGCACTGCAGACAACAGCTGCCTCCTTGACAGGTCCCGGTACTAGGAGACCTTAGTCCTCAGGCACCTCAAGCCGGTGATTTCGTACCTTCTTAGATCAGGGCGGTTCTGCCGCGTCTGAGGCGAACTCCCAGAGCGGACCTCTAGGCCGCAGCTCCCACTCTATACTCTGTTCCCGGCAACTGAGGGCCTCCGGTCGCATCTTCCTCCATCTCGACCGGGATCCCGGTACTGCCGGAACCGGAAATTGGGTCGCTGTCACTCCCGCCCCCTGCAGGGGGCGGGGATGAACGGTGGGCAACTCCACCAATGACGTTCTGAGTCTTTAGCCTCTCCCCGCGCCTCCGCAGCAAAGGTGGACGGTCCTGGTAGCCATCTTGAATTCGGGCAGAGGCCACGCCTTCTTTAGCTTTTACTTCTACAGCGCGTGCGCGTTCTTTCCAATTCGTGGGAAATGAGTCGCCAGCTACCTCTTGAAGGTCTTGTTCTAAGCGGGTCACCTTGTGTTTCAGGTCTATTAGAATCCTTAAATTAAAATCTCATCTTAATTTTTGTGTAACTTTTCTCATCTGTAGAACCAAAACAGAAGCCAGTGTGTAGTAGGAAGTACTAAGGTTAGACTTTGGAGATTTGGGAACTCAAAACTGCAAGAATAGGGAATATCCTGGGGGTGGAGTGATCTCTTCTTGCTCTATAACTGTCAATACATGGATTTAAAAGAAGAGGCGGTGGGAGTTTGGGGTTAGTAGATGCAAACTATTACATTTAGAATGGATAAGCAAAAATAGAAGATGAAACAGAAAAAAAAAAAAAGAATAGATAAGCAGTGAGGTCCTGCTGTATAGCACAGGGAGATATATCCAATCACCCGTGATAGGGCATGATATAAGATAAGTTGAGGAAAAGAATGTATATATATATGTATAACTGGGTCACTTTGCTGTACAGCAGAAATTGACAGAACATTGTAAATCAGCTGTAATAGAAATAAATATATAATAAATAGAAAAAATAAAAATAAAAGAAGAGGCAGAGCCTTTTACAGGAGGGACTGAGAGACTGGGTTTGGAGAGTCAACTCATTCCAAAATGGATATTTCTTTTTATTTGTCTTTTGTCTTTTTAGGGCCACACCTTTGGCATGTGGAGGTTCCCAGGCTAGGGGTCCAATCAGAGCTACAGCTGCCGGCCTACACCACAGCCACAGCAATGCCAGATCCAAGCCTCGTCTGTGACCTATACCACAGCTCACAGCAACACTGGATCTTTAACCCACTGAGCGAGGCCAGGGATCGAACCCACAACCTCATGGTTCCTAGTCAGATTCGTTTCCTCTGTGCCACGATGGAAACTCCCAGGATTCTTTTTTTAAATTCTGGATTTAATGAAAAGCCATTTGGAGTTTTAGGCAGGAGTTTTTGTTTTCTTTTGTTCTTTCTTTCTTTTTTAGTAAGTGCCCCTTCACCAGAGAGTTGAATGCAGGGTAGGAGCTGGAGGTGCCTGAGACTGGTCAGGGGCTGGCTCTGGCTGTCATCATAAGTGATTTGGGCCTGTGGGACAGGAGAGATGCTGAGGAATTCCAGGGAGAGGGAGGAGGAAGAGGAAATGAGAGTCCTGGCATACTCTGTGGAGGGGGTGAGAGAGAGGAGGTCCCAAGCTTCTCCGTTGCAATGTGGTTAAATAGCATGGGGCACATGGGAGGGGGAGCAGGTTTAAAGGGTTGATAAATTCAGCTGGGAACACATTGCATTAGAGGTGTCTGTGGTGTAACCGGGTGGTGATATCCAGTGGGGTGGGGGGTGGAGGGTAGGGGGCGGTCAGGAAGCCTGAGCTAGAAATACTCTGTCCACCACAATACCTCTTCCCTACCCCACCCCAGGCTGTGATTGTTATCAGTATTTCCCCGCTGCTGGATTATAAACCCTGTGAGGATAGGAAGCACATCTATCCACGTTTCTCCCCAGCGGCTCAGAACAGATTCCATATTAAGTGCACATCTGTTGAATAAATGAATGGGCACCCTTGGTTGAGAGGTGAGTGTAGAAGCAATAGGCATAGGAGATACTGTCCAAGGGGACTTTTCAAGGGAAATAAGAAATGGGGAGTGAGTTCCCTGGTGGCTCAGAGGTTAAGGATCTGGCACTGCCAGTGCTGTGGCTTAGGCCAAATGCTGTGGTATAGGTGTGATCCCTGGCCCAGGAACTTCTGCATTCCAGGGGCACCCCTCCCAACAAAAGAGGAAAGAGAGAAGTGCTTGAAGGACCCTGTGGAGCAGTGGCCAGAGAGGTAGGAAAGTAAGCAAGAACACTGTAGCCAGAGACCAAAAGATGAGTGTTACAAGAAGGAATTGTCGGGAGTTCCCTGGTGGTCTAGCAGTTAGGACTCAGCGCCTTCAGCACTGAGGCCCAGGTTCAGTTGCTGGCCTGAGAACTGAGATCCCATATCAAGCTGCTGGATGCCGCAGCCAAAAAAAAAAAAAAAAATTAATGAGAAGGAATTGTCACCAATGTTAAAGGCTGCAGAGAGGTCAGGCAGAATGAGGCTGACCAGGGTTTTGCCCTCACAAAAGGTAAGCATTTCCCAAGCGCCTCCTCTCGCTATAGCACAGTACCTCATGTTGTAGGCTATGGAAATGGAATTGAGATACTTCCTGTTTCCAAGGTGCTGACAGTCCAAGGAAAGCACATGTGCCATCCTATTCTGTTTTACATTTTTTTTGTCTTTTTGCCTTTTTGTAGGGCCACACGTGGCATATGGAGGTTCCCGGGCTAGGGGTCTAATCGGAGCTGTAGCCACCAGCCTACACCACAGCCACAGCAACACAGGATCCGAGCTGCATCTGCGACCTACACCACAGCTCAGGACAACGCCGGATCCATAACCCACTGAGTGAGGCCAGGGATCGAACCTTCACATTCATGGTTCCTAGTCAGATTCATTAACCACTGAGCCACAACAGGAACTCTTACATTTTTTTTTTTTTAAGCTGCACCTGGAGGATATGGAAGTTCCCAGGCTAGGAGTCTAATCAGAGCTGCAGCTGCCAGCCTACACCACAGTCACAGCAACTCCGGGATCTAACCACATATTTGACCTACACTGCAGCTTACGGGAATGCTGGATCCTTAACCCACTCCGTAAGGCCTGGGATCGAACCCACATCCTTATGGACACCATGTCAGTTTCTTAACCCACTGAGCTACAATAGTAATTCCGTGTTTACATTCTTAATGGTTGGTTCTAAGGAACTAATGGGTGATACAGACAGTGAGTGCTGAGAAAATCTTAGGAAAGGCTAATCAGCTATGACTGGGGCAGCCTGAGAAGAAGGCACGGATTGAAACTTAGAGGGTGATGAGGAAAGAGTACATTCCAGAGTGAGGTTAGCAGGAGAAGAGAAGGGAAGGAAAGAAAGGGTGGCGTTTCAGAAGCCTCTGGGTCACCTGGATAAAGTGGTCCAGCAGGCTTGTCCTTGTACTAGCCGGAGCACAGGAGAAAGCTCAGCTCTCGGGCTGTGTCCTTGGCAGTGAGGGATCCATCACGTTTAAAGCAAAAAGAGTTTCCTGTGCATCCCTTCCTCCTGAGAGGAGAGGAAACTGAGGTGCTGACAGGAAAGGCTGTCTGAGTCTGCTAACAACAGATGAAGGTCCAGTCCTGTTCTCAGCCCTTGGCCTAGAGATCACGGGGAGTCTCAAGAGAGGATGTCTGGAAAGGGCGCTGGGAACAGTAAAAGCCAAGTCTCAGGGTCAAAGTGCATTGGGTAATGGAAGGGGGGAAAAGGAGCCAGCAGAGGAGAAAGAAAAAAACAAGAGAAGCCAAAGAACTCCAATAAAGTTTCTCTGGCAGACAGGATCTTAAAGAGGTGTTTGCACGTCTGTGTCCATTGCATGATTGTTCACAATAGTGAAGTAAAAGCTGAGGCAGAATAATGACTTAGGCAGTCAGTGTAGGAGCCCAGCTTCCATATACTCTTTTGATATGGCTCTTGATTAACATTTGTGGCTTAAGGGCTCCAGGGAGTAACATCCCCACAGGCCTTGTTTACTATAAGGAGTGTACCTACACCCAGATGAATTTTAATCTCTAACCCCCTGTGACTCAGTTTACAGGAAGAAAAAGGCAAAGAAACCATGAGACTTATGGGACATTTCCACGCCTAAGACCACTATCGGACAAGGACTGATATAGGTAATTGGGCAAGGCCAAGGGGAGAAAAACACATCTTTTTGGACCACACGTTGATACCCCCCCCATCTTTAAGGGATAAAAACCCCTATAAGACAATAGAAAGAGGGGGCTCCTCTCCCCGCTTCTAGCTGTCCTGGGAGCTATTATCCTGTAATAAAGACTTTGCTTGCTTGCTGTCTGTGTGTTCGTGAAGTTCATTCTTTGGCTGCATGAACAAGAACCTGGATTCTGGTAACACCTTTCCTGCATCAAAACCACCTGAATGTCCATCAACAGATGAATGGGGAGTTCTAGTTGTGGCTCAGTGGAAACGAATCCAACTAGGAACCATGAGGTTGCAGGTTCGATCCCTGGCCTCACTCACTGGGTTAAAGATCCAGCGTGGCTGTGAGCTGTGATGTAGATTGCAGATGCGGCTCAGATCTGATGTTGCTGTGGCTGTGGTATAGGCCGGCAGCTGTAACTCCGATTGGATCCCAGGCCTGGGAACCTCCACATGCCTCAGATGCAGCCCTAAAAAGCAAAGCAAAAACAATAACCACAAAAGAAAAAACCCAGATGAATGGATAAATAAACTATGGACTTTAGGATTAGTGGATGCAAACTATTATGCGTGGGATGGATAAACAAGAAGATCCTACTGTGTAGCACAGGGAAACTATATTCAGTATCCTGTGGTAAACCATAATGGAAAATAATATAAAAAAGAATACATATATATGTATATATATGTTATAAAAATGTATACATATATATGAATCACTTTGCTTTACATCAGAAATTAACATTGCAAATCAATTACATTTCAATAAAAAAAATAAAAGCATCCAAATAAAAAAAAAAAGAAGTTGTGGTCTGTACATACAACAAATATCAATCAGCCTCAAAAAAGGAAGAGTTCCGCTGCGGTGCAGTGGGTACATGATCCAGCATTGTCTCTGTGACAGCACTGATTTGATTCCTAGCCCTGCCTGGTGAGAAAGGATTGGGTGTTGCTGCAGCTGTGGGGGTAGTTTACAGTTTTAACCCTGGGGAACCTCCATCTGCCTGGGTGCAGCCAGGGGGATTAAAAAAAAAGGGAAGAAAAGCCTGTCATATGTTACAACGTGGATGAGCCGTGAAGAGAGTATGGTGAGTGAAATAAACCAGTCACAAAAGGCCAAATACTGTATGATTCCACTTACACGAGGTACCTAAAGTAATCAGACTCATAGAAAGTAGAATGGTGGTTACCAGGGGTTGGGAGGAGGGGGCATGTTATTTGATGGGTAAGTTCTAGAGGTCTGTTAAACAATGATGTGACTATAGTTAACACTACAGAATTGTACACTTAAACCTGGTGAAGGGAATAAATTTTATATCACCACGTGCTTTTTAACCACAATTGAAAGTTAAAAATTTTTTGTTGTTTTTAAAGAAAATGTCATAGTAGAAAAGAGTTGTGAGAATATCGTGGCCAAAGTGTGAGGACTGCATAGGGGTCAAGGTCAGTTAGGAGCTTATGGGGAATCCCGGAGTCCTTTGAGCAGAGGGGAGGGGGGAAAAGCCAGACCACAGGGACTAAAGAGAGTGAGGGTGACAATGGGGGAGGGGAGAGGCAGCCAGAACAGACCCTACCCGGTACTGGGGGGCAACAGGAAAGAGAGTTAGCGAGGATGGAGGCGGCAGACTGAACAGGTGGAGTCGTGGGGAGGATCATTCTGTTTTTTTCCGGTACAGAGAACACCTAGTACACCTGTGGCTAGGAGAGGGGAGATTAAAGAACGTACCAGTTAGCCTTGGTTAGAGCAGGGACATGTGGAGTTCCTGTCGTGGCTCAGTGGAAACGAGTCTGTCTAGCATCCATGAGGACACAGGTTTAATCGCCGGCTGGATCCTGGGTTAAGGATCTGGTGTTGCCATGAGCTGTGGTGTAGGTCACAGACACAGTTCGGATCCCTCATTGCTGTGGCTGTGGTGTAGGCCAGCAGCTACAACTATTGGACCCCTAGCCTGGGAACCTCCATATGCCGTGGTGCGGCCCTAAAAAAAAAAGAAAGACAGAGGAGGGACGTGTTCCTTCATGACAGGAGGGAGAGGGGGAAGGTGAGGAGGTAGTGTGGACAGAGTGTCAGCTCTTAGGAAGGGTATGGCCAGGATGAGGGTGGCTGCATGGTCTTTCTATAAATTCCATCCACCAAGAGTTGAAGCCAACTGCTGCAGTGGGGACTGGGGGCTGAGTAGGAGTCATGAGAAATGTGGGAGAGCTGGAGACAGCGACTGTGGAGCTGTGGCACGGATTCTGTGATGGATGAGGTACTGCCTGGCCACCAGACACACAGGCATGTGTTGACCCCAAAGGCAACATCAGAGGCACCCTCTAGCAGTGTCTGGAGTGGGGGCTGGGAGGGAGCTGGTGGGGCCAAAGAAGTGGTTTGGAGTTGGCGAGAAGAATCACCCCACAAACCTACCAATGTCCTTGGCCCGCCTCTTCCTCTTACCTCCCCACAGTCCTTGGCTGGAGCACTCTGCTCCCACAAAAACAGCACCAGTCGTAAGCTTTGTTTTTTTTTTTTAATAAAAAATAAACTGTCTGTGACAAGCAGTTTTTGGATCCTGAAACAGAAGGGAGGGGAGAGGACCAGGAGTCAGCCAGGGAAAAGGAGTGAACAAGGCTCAGATTACTCCTGCCGGTCTAGCCAAGCCAGAATGGGTCAAATCTGCCCCAACTGAAGCGAGAAGGAAGGAGGTCTGACTTCAGGAGAGACCTCCAGGTACACAGTTGACGTGATAAGGGAAGCGGGAGGGGCAGCTCCCTGCCGAGCCCTGGAGACCCCAGGGAGAGGAGAGCGTGGGTGTCCAGGGCGGCAGCTGCTCTCGGGGCGGGATCTCTAGGCGCCATGTGCTATCTTACACTTGCTTAGACGTTTGGTGTTTTATGGTCTCCTGCAGAAGTATGTTTCTGGAGGGTCCCGAATGGCCAGAACTGCAGGCTCCTCGCCAGGTCCTCCTATCATAGCCTAGGTCCAGGTCTGGGGTGGCCCCTGTTAGAGAGGCCACGTGCTGGGTAGAAGGGAGCTCCGTAGGGGAGTCAGGCCTCCGCGCCCAGCCCCGCCGAGTGCTCTCGGTGGCACAGAGTGGGAGGAGAAGGTCCTCTTGTGGGAAGAAGGGCGTCTCGGGCTACTCCCATCCCAGTCGGGGCTGCACTGCTGCTCCAGGTCGCCCCCACCAGCACGGCCAGGAGCCCTGCCCCGTCAACAGCCCCAGCCTGTACCCAGAGTTTACGCCACCTCAGTGCCCTGCAAGTTGTGGTCGGCGACGTCCATGTCACAAGCAGAGGTCCTGCATTCCTTGGTGGGTGGGAGGCACTGCTCCTGGCTCAAGGGGGCCTTCTCCCCGGGGGGCAGGGTCCCACAGCCTTGGACCTTTCCCCGGGCTCGGAGGGCCCCCAGCGGGGAGGCGAGGAGGAGGAGGAGGGCTCCCGAAAACACTAAGGCGAGAAGTACAGTGACGGTGACGAAGTGGGGCCAGTAGGACCGCTGGGCAGCTAGGGCAGTCCCACCGCCGACCCTGGTCAGCGGGGCCTCCACGCGCTCCCGGGGAATGCCCGCCAGTTCAGGATCCAGGGCCAGGGGCTGGTCCTGACTGGCCACCCAGTAGGAGACCACAGGGTATGAGAAGTCGTTCTCGGTGGCCCAGCACTGATAGAGACCCCCCACACCATCTCGCAGCAGCAGCAAGAGGGAGCCGCGGTAGACCGTGGAAGAGGTGTCCGGGATTGTGGCTGTGCCATGACTCCAGTGGTAAGAGGCCAGAGCTGAGAGACGGGGGCAGGGGAGCTCCAGGATGGAGTTGGGGATGGCCAGGACTTCTTTAACTGCAAATGAAGGAAAGGAGCGAAAGGATAAGGGGCCAAGCCAGGCAGGAGGCAGTCTCTACCCTACATTTGGACCCCAATTCCCATCTCTGACTTCTTTTATTTATTATTTTTTTTGTCTTTTTGCCTTTTCTAGGGCCGCACCCGCGGCATATGGAGGTTCCCAGACCAGGGGTCAACAGGAGCTATAGCCGCCGGCCTTCAGCACAGCCACAGCAACGCGGGATCCGAGCCGCATCTGCAAACTTCACCACAGCTCACGGCAATGCCAGATCCTTAACCCACTGATCGAGGCCAGGGATTGAACCCATGTCCTCATGGATGCTAGTCGGGTTCCTTAACCTCTGAGCCACGATGGGAACTCCTCCTCCAACTTCTATTTCAACTCCCAAACTCCGACTCCTTTCCTAGCTCCAGTATGGACCCCAAACTAACCCCCAGTCAGTCTGATTCCATCTCTGACACCAAAACCAACTTCAACCTCAATCCTGAATCCCAGCTTAGAATTCCTATCCCTCCTCCCTACAAACTATACCCAAATCCATCCCAACTCTGGGTGTTCAGGTCTCAGTCGAGGCAGGGGCTGGGGGGAGAAACTGAGGCCGGAGCACCCACCGCTGCCCAGAAACCCTCCCCTGCCTTTGTACCTCCCCTGATCCCACACTCACTGATTTGGGGGCGGCTCTGAGGCCCGAGGCTCCTGCCCCTGGGGCCATCGGCACATGCCCACTCTGGGTTCCCTCGCTCCATGTCCTGCTTCCAGGACTTCCTGAGATGGCAGGGAAGGCAAAAAGTATCCCTTGAAATGAACAAAAGTGGGAAGAGGAGGGAGCAAGAGAGGGAAGTGCTGCAGGGGGAAAAGGTGGGTAGGGGAGACAAGGTGGAGCAGGGCGGGGGAGGGGAGAGAAGCCCAGGGTGGGCTTGAGCAGCTCAACACTGCCTGGGGCAACTCCACCCCCGGAGGAGCCCACCCCAGCGTGAGGACTCTTGGAGGGAATGCGTTGGTAGCACCCGGAGAGAGGAACCCCAGGAGCATAAGCTGGGTAACTAGGGTCCTGGCAGGCCAGCTCCGGCCACCAGCCAGGGCTGGCACTCACGGGGCAGGGGTGGGCAGGAGGCGGCAGATTTGGGACTGGGGGTCCCAGGCACAGTGAGGGTCCCGGGCAAGGACACAATCCACACAGCTCTCATAGACACTACAGTTGGCTCGGGGAACCCTCCAGATGCCTCCTGAGAAGCCCGCAAACACTGCGCCCTGGAAGAGAGGTGGAGAGTGTCAGGGTACCCACGCCACGGCCACACCAAGTTGAGGACCCAAGGGCCTGCCCCACGGGAAGGCCGTCTGATGGTCAGGCCCCTTCCCACCTGGGTGGGGGCCAGCTGCAGGTTGCGAACAGGTTCAGGCTCAGGGAACAGCTGGATCTCCTCCACCAGATAAGCGCTGCTGCCCCCACTCACCACAGCCTTGTGGAGGGACCCTGTGCCTGTGGAGAGACAGAGATCCGAAATGTCTCCCCCATCTACAGACCCTTCTCGTGCGTCCTCTCCGACCCCCCAGCTGTCAGAAAGTTCCTGCGGAAACATGCAGATCTGTCAGACCGTTTCCTTCTATGCCACGGAGATGGAGCGTGCTCTCTCGCTCCCTTTTTCTTTTTCTTTTTTTTTTTTTGTCTTTTTAGGGCTGCACCCGCAGCACATGGAAGTCCCCAGGCTAGTTGTCTAACTGAAGCTGCAGCTGCCGGCCTACCCCACAGCCACAGCAACTCAGGATCCGAACTGCATCACAGCTCATGGCAATGCCAGATCCTTAACCCACTGAGCGAGGCCAGGGATCGAACCTGCATCCTCATGGATACTAGTCGGGTTCTTAACCCGCTGAACTATGACGGGAACTCCCGGAGCTCTCATAAATGGCTGGAAATCCCTTGCCTCTCTGCCCTTCCTTTGCAACTACCTGATAAAACTCCATCCCTGGAGGGACCTAACCATCCGCTTTCTCCGTGGACATGAGGCAGTGGACAGCTGAGTGCTTCGGTAGAAAATCACATCAGCAGCCTCCCTCACTGCCATCAAAAGTGTCTCCACTCAAAGGCACTTCAGTGAGGCCTACCCTGACCACCCTTTTAGAAACTGCAGCCTCCCCAACTGACATTCCTGACTGCCCCTCACACTGCTCTATTTTCTCGTTTCATAATGTACTGAATAGTGACTTATTCAGTAGGATTACTGTCTGTTCCCATGCACTCCTAAAGGACCTAACTTTTTATCTGTTTTTTTTTCCTCTATTTTATATATAATACATGCACAGCTGATTTTCTAAAAGAATGAATGAACCTAATGGGTTTCTTCCAGTAAAGCTCAAGGTCATCCACCTCAGCCAGGCCCTCAATACACGCACTTGTCAATATTCCCCGTCCATCCCCCCGCTGACTGTTCTCCTTCCTTCTGTTCTTCTTCTGCTTCTTCCCCCCTTTTTTTTTTTTTTTGGTCTTTTTAGAGCCATACCTGCGAATTACAGCTGCAGCTCTGGCCACAGCAATGTAGGATCCGAGCCACATCTGCGATCTATACCGCAGCTCTAGTTGAGAGGTCAGGGATTGAACCCGCATCCTCATGGATACTAGCTGGGCTCTTAACCCAATGTCTTTCCTTCTTTCCATGATAAATATTTGAACCTACGCCCTCTCTCCTCAAACCTCTTGCCTCTTCTGCCCCTCGATCCCAGCTCAAGACCTTTCATCCTCTTACTTCATAGAGAACACAAAAGCCTTCACGTAAGAGCTCTCTCTGCTTCCTGCCTGTCTCCCCGAGTCTATACACCCTCCCCTCCAATCTTACCCCCTTTCTACGCCTTCACTCCCATCCCAGCAGAGATGCTGTCCCTCCTCCACTCACAGCCAGTCCCCCCACCTGTGAACCGGACCCTGGCTTCCTGCTTCCGCTGCAGCTTCATCTGCCAGTTAGCCCTTCGCCTGCCCACCTCCTCACCATCTCCCGCTCTGTTGGATCCCGAGGACCTTTCCCATCTTTAAAAAGATGGGATAAACAGCTCTTGCTAAGGCCACCAGAACCCACTGTTTCTCTTCCCCACAGACTGAAAGCTCAGAAAAGGTAAAGGCCATTTAGTTCCTTTACTGTATTTTCAGAGCCTAGCAGGGGCCAGGCTCAAAGTAGGTGCCCGGGTGCTCAGAACACATTTGCTGAATGAAGGTGTGAGTGAATGAACTCAGAGGTTTGCCTCTTCAACCTGAATTGCTCTAGAGCCCCGAAGGATGTGCTGGAGCCCTTTACTCACTGGTGCCCAGGTACATGACCAGGTGGCTGTGCCCATCGATGCCCTGGGCCGTCTCCACTGCCAGCTGTGTGTACTCCACACCAGACTTCACCAGCAGGGGTGTCCCAATCACCGGCTCATCCATCAGGAAATGGTCCTTCATGAAGGTCAAGGCTTTATCAGAGGAGGGGCCTTCTGAGCACTAGAGAGGGAAGGAGGCAAATTAGGTCAGATTTTTTTTCTTCCTTTATTTTTAGGGCTGCACCTATGGCATGTGAAAGTTCCCAGGCTAGGGGTCGAATCAGAGCTACATCTGCTGGCCTATGCCACAGCCACTGCCCTACGCCACAGCCACAGCAACGCCAGATCTGAGCCAAGTCTGTGACCTATGCCGCAGCTCATGGCAATGCTGGATCCTTAACCCACTGACTAGTATCAGGGATCGAACCCGTATCCTCATGGATACTAGTCAGGTTCTTAACCTACTGAGCCACAGTGGGAACTCCAGATTTTTCCTTCCTTTAAACTCACTCACTGCCTCCTCTCTCTCTTCTTCCCTCTCTCCCCCTTGGCTAATCTCCTTTGCCTCCCTCCCTCTTGGAAGCCCTCATCTCATGATGATGATTAAAGCCAGACTCTGGAGGTGCCTGGCTTTGAATTCCTATCTCTGAACTCAGTGTGCCTGAGGTTCCTTAACAGTGTAATGGGCCTATAACCAATACTTCATAGGCTTGCTGTGAGGATGAAATGCACTAATACATAAAAGGTAATTAGAACAGAGCTTGACATGAAGTAAATACTTGATAAATGTAAGCTGTTATTATTTTCTTCCACCATCTGCCTTCACCAAGGATACCTGGCCACCAGCAGGAAGTAGAGTGAGGGTCCCTTGCAGGCAAGTAGCACCTTGTATTCAGGTCTATAGACCCAGGCTTAGCATAGGACCTGGCAAACAGGTAGTACCCAATAAATGTTTGCTGAGTCAGTGACTGAATGAAGGATGTCAGAGAAAGGGGTGGTGTGGGGGGGCGTTCATCACGGTTTGGCATGAACTTGATGCATGACTCTGAGAGTCTCTTCTCCAATCTGGGCCTTCTTTTTCTTGCCAATAAAGTGAGGGGGTTGGACCGGCTGTTCTCGAAAAGGCCCTGCCAACACCAGCATGCTGTGGCTCTGGGACACCTGTGTCCTGGTCTTTGATCACGATTCTTGTCCTCCATGTCCAAGAGCGCTGTCTTAACACCAGCCCCAACTCTGTCACCTACAAGCTGTGTCCTCAGACAAGTTACTGCACCTCTACGAGCTGCAACTTCCTCATCTGTAAGGTGATGTAGTAACATCTGTATCTCATTTTGATTCCAGAATGAGCACATGCACCTACTTTTGCTTCCTTCCAAAGGGACTTTTAAAAAGACATAAATCTACAGGGATGGGGAGAACAGGAAAGGAGGCAAAAGCAGCCACATTTTGGAAGACGGAAAGCAAACAAAAACAGGAAAAGACTTAGCAGGGAAAAAAAAACCTTCTTAAGCCAGCCCAGGGATAACCCCAAACTATCTGACTGATAAAGCAGAATTCCTCAAGTTCATGAATTAGTGGCCCCAGTCACCTCTGGAAATGACGTCAAGGAGGGGCTGAATAAACAAGATTATTTGAGGAGTTTCTGTTGTGGCTCAGTGGAAACAAATCTGACTAGGAACCATGAGGTTGTGGGTTTGATCCCTGGCCTCTCTCAGTGGGTTAAGGATCCGGCATTGCTGTGAGCTCTGGTGTAGGTCGCAGACTCGGCTTGGATCCGCTGTGGCTGTGGCTGTGGCTATAGCGTGGGCCAGCAGCTACAGCTCCGACTGGACCCCTAACCTGAGAACTTCTATATGTTGCAGGTGCAGCCCTAAAACAGAAGAAAAATATATTTGTTGAACGAAAAGGAAACAGGAGAAAATAGTTCAAGAAAACATCTTAGAACTGAAAGAACTAAATTTCCAGGCTTAAGGAGCAAACTGAACGTTCAGACAATAAGTGAACAGAATCCCAGGCACAGCATCATGAAATTTCAAAACAAGCAGGGACCAAAAAGGCACAACAAGATTCCAGTGAGAAAAAAAAACAGGTGACATTCAAAGAGTTAGAGATCAGAATAGCTTTAGACTTTTCCACAGCAGCACTAGAAGCTTGAAGTAATAGAATAAGCCTTCAACGTTTTAAAGGAAGATTATTTCTAGGCTAGACTTAGATACACCTAGGCAAGCTATCTCATGTGAGTGCAGAATAAAGACAGTTTCAGATTTTTGGGATCTCAAAAAACTTTACCTGCCACATATCCTTTTCCAGAAACCTACAGAGGCTCTCCTCCACTAAACTAAAGATAATGAAAAGGAAAAAGAAAAAAGAGGAAGCTGTGGGTTTCAAGAAACATCAAACGGTCACAAGAAAGAGGCAAAGGGAAACCCAGAATGATGAGGAAGGGAGATTCCAGGATGGCAGCTGAAACCCAGATGTTGATAAAATACAGATATAGTCCAGATGGCAGTGGATAGGAAGGATCTCCAGGAAAAAGAAACTCTTAGAACACTTAATGGATCTGTTTTCAGAACAGATTCAGATAACTGAGGAAGGATTTGGGGTTGAATTAAAGATAAGACCTTAGAGGGAGTTCCTGTTGTGGCTCAGTGGTTAACGAATCTGACTAGGAATCATGAGGTTGCGTGTTCGATCCCTGGCCTTGTTCAGTGGGTTAAGAATCCGGCGTTGCCATGAGCTGTGGTGTAGGTTGCAGACGCGGCTCGGATCCCGCGTTGCTGTGGCTGTGATGAAGGCCTGCAGCTACAGTTCCTGTTAGACCCCTAGCCTGGGAACCTCCATATGCTGCGGATGCGGCCCTAGATAAGGCAAAAAAAAAAAAAAAAGATAAGAGCTTAGAAAATAAAGCAAAAAAATTTAAGATAATTACTAACCCCAGGGAAAATTAAAAATTATGCAAAAAGGAAAAGTAATCATGGCTTACCACCTGGCTCAGTTGTGAATAACAAATCATAATGTAAATATTGATCAAATCAAAATTACTCTAAAACTCTTTTGGGAGACGAGGGGTGGGTGCTGTGTTGTGTTAGTAAGGCATCTCTGGGATGATGGGTGGGGGACCTTGATTTGAAGTGTTTGCTGGTTTCCGTGATATATTATTCCCACCGTAACTGACTTCAGGTTATCCATGTAATGTCACGGAAACGGATTTGGAAAGAGATGTGCAAAGGGTTCTTGCTAGTTGCTGCAAGCCAGCCCCGGCACATCGCTGAGTCAGGGTGGGGAGGTGAGGGGGAACATGGCTAAATCCTCACCATCCAGAATGGGCATTCAATACATATTGCCTGAAACTGAAACATCAAGAAGTAGCAATAAGGAGTTCCTGCTGTGGCTCAGCGGTAACGAATCCAACTCGTATCCAGGAGGAGGCGGGTTCGATCCTTGGCCTCGCTCAGTGGGTTTAACGATCTGGTGTTGCCGTGAGCTGTGGTGTAGGTTGACACGCGGCTTGGATCCTGAGTTGCTCTGGCTGTGCTGTAGGCCAGAGCTGCAGTTCCAACTTGACCCCTAGCCTGGGAACTTCCGTATGCTGCCAGTGCAGCCCTTAAAAAAAAAAAGGTAGCAATAAAAAGTATTTAGAGATTCGGCAATATATATTAAATGAATCAGCTAAAAGAGTTGAAGGTGGTTGTCTCCAGACCTACTGACCTGTGCTGAGGGTAGTGAATAAGGCTGTTTACGTAATCAACCATGCAGTTTTATATGACAAATGTTGTACATATACGACTTTTTTTTTTTTTTTTTTGCCTTATCTAGGGCCGCACCCGCGGCATATGGAGGTTCCCAGACCAGGGGTCTAACAGGAGCTGTAGCTGCCGGCCTACACCACAGCCACAGCAACGCGGGATCCGAGCCCCGTCTGCAACCTACACCACAGCTCACGGCAACACCAGATCCTTAACCCACTGAACAAGGCCAGGGATCGAACCCGCAACCTCATGGTTCCTAGTCGGATTCGTTAACCACTGAGCCACAACGGGAACTCCCTGTACATATACAACTTTAATCAAAAAAAAAATTAAATAAGAAATGCAAATGAAGATGCCCAAGACAGTCCTTGGCGTTAGACTGTGCTCCTTTCTTTCCTTAGTGATATGCCCAGGTATTTGGTGCGCACTTATCTGGGGTGGAGAGGGTGCTACTCTGTGTTTAGGATGAGGTTGGATATCCATGGAATGTGGGCAGCTGGAACTGGTATATATTTGAGCAGACAGGACTTGGGAGTGTAGGGAGCACTAACATTTGTTGGGCATTTTTATTATGCCTTGATAGGTATTTTCACATGCATATTATGTGCCTGGGTTCAGGGGGGCTTCGTTCAGTTGTGTGTATGGGGGGTAGTACTCACGCTGCCTGGCCGGGGATTAATATCAGGGAACCCATAGGTAGTCCAGCGTGAAGTCTCTTTGTTCAGTTCCTTGTACTTTCCCTCAAAGACATGCTTGATGTCCTCGAGAGAAAAAGCACAGACAGCAGAGCTCCTGGTCCCACCGACTCGCCTAGAGACAGCCAGAGGGGACACTGTCTGTAATATCCTCTACTATGCCAGAATGCCCCCTCTAGCCCTAAGTGTCCACCCCCTTGCCCCCCACGCCTGCCTTCCCACCTTGGTAAGAAACCCCAGAAGAGCCAGGTCAGGCCCAGCTGTGGTGATAAGGACCAGGAAAGACCCAGACTCTAGCCCATCTTAGGATCTGAGGTGTGATTATCATTAATGAGAGTTAATTGCGCTCAGGCCCTGGGGGTGCCTCCTGCCCTTCCCGCCCAGACTGGGTCTCTGTGGGAGGGACAGTGTAACCAGCTCCCTGACAAGCACTCCAGATGAAGCACTCTTCCTTGGGGTCCCAGGACTTCCTGGTCCTCAGATAACCAACCATAACCTGACTACAAGATGATTTTTACTGCTTCAGCCCTGATCTGTGGAGGCAAAAGATCTGCCCCTCTTATTCTCTTTAACCTGACGGTAGCTTACACCATGTTCTCAGTTCTGGATGCCATAGGTTCCAGACTCTGCTTACAACAACAGATAACTTTGGGTTTTTTGGGGGGCAGGGTCTTTTGTCTTTTTAGGGCCACACCCTCGGCATATGCAGGTTTCCAGGCTAGGGGTCAAATCAGAGCTACAGCTGCCTGTCTACACCACAGCTCACGGCAACGCTGGATCCTTAACCCCTAGCAAGGCCTGGGTCGAACCTGCATCCTCATGGATGCTAGTGGGGTTCGTTAACCGCTGAGCCATGGCAGGAACTCCACAGATATCTTTGGTACCTGACACTTTGTCAGCAGGTACCTGAACCCTGTGGGCCAGACCACAGCAAATAAACTTTCTCAGCTTCCAAGCAATGACTTTATTTTTATCTTACGTTGCTGATGATGTTTCACTCTTTGCTCTGACCATTAGGAAGCTCAGAGGTAAATATGGGTCAGCATCCAAAGACTGCATAAATGACAAACATAACATGCTGACCCTATCTCTGGCTTCTCTTATTCTCCTTTTTTTACACTTCCTTATAGGTTTTAACAGTTGCCTTTCATAAGCTGTCTCCTATCCTTTTCGGAACCAGGCAGGGTATAACGAATCAGAACTTTTCTGAGCTTTATTTTTCCCATTTACATTAAGGGCATGAGTCAAATTCCTGGAAGAAGGTGATCAAACGCCTTCCTATGTGAAGTGTGGAGTGTGTGCTTGGCTCACATCAGTTCCTACCTTCCCTGGCGAGCCAAGGCAACATGGGTGCTGATCCCAAATCCCACTCCCAGACCCAAGTTCTCGCCTAGCTGCTCACCACTGAGAGGTGAAGACTGCGTAGACATGGGGATCAGTGGAGTAATTGTCTGCCAGCAGAACGGCGTGGCGGATGACGTTAAAGGGCAGCTGTCCGGGCTGGGTGCAGAGCAGCTGGGCCTTCAAGAAGGTGGTCCACTTTTTCTGCAGTAGCTTTTCTCCCCCCACGTCGTTCTAGGGACACCAGAGGAGTCAGAGGGCACCCCCTGTCCTCCCTCTTCCCAGTCCGGAAACCACGCCCTCCCCCTCCCACTCCATTGGGTCCTAAGTGCTCAGCCCCGCCCATGCCATCTCCTCATTGGCTTCTCCACGGTCAGCCCGCCCCCCCACCCAGCTGGCCAACCTTGCAGACTCTGGCCACCCGAGATGTGTGGAGCTTCTCGAAGAACTCGAACTCGCTGGCTGTCTCCTCGAAGAAGAAGTAGACGACCTGGGTCGAAGGGATGGCTGCCACAAAGGAGGCGTCCGCTGCCAGGGCGGAGTAGATAGGCTTAGAGATGGAGCATCTGGATGCCCTGGCTTCCCCTCTGTGAAAACCCTTGGCTCTGGAGGCCAGGTCCATGATGCCTCGGGTCCTACAGTTGGTCGAGGCGTAGACATGGGTGGGAGGATGAAGTTGGGGAGCGACTGGTGTTTCTTTAATTTATTTACATAAGAGGAAAACTTAATGTGGACGGAAGCTTTTCTTCCCTGCTGTACCACCAGCACTTAACAGTACTGCTTTGCACATAGCATGCCTCAACAAACGAGAATTGAGTGAATTAACAGCAGTTCACAGTTCCAGGTCTGCAGGATTTGGGGAAGGGGCCAGACCTGCGCTGGTTGGGGCTCAGGTCCTTACACTGCAGCCAGCGGAGGAAATTGTCGGTCTTGAGGACAGGCTGGGATCCCAGCGTGCGCATCAGGATGGGCTCACTGCCCAAGAAGTTGTTCATGGTGCCGGAATAGAGCGTCCCATCTAGGGTGGGGAGAGAGGGCGGGAGACCTCGTCAGCTGGAGGGTGCCCTTGCCCTCCTCGGACCTGCCTCTGACCAGGGCGGCATTCACATCAGTTTCCAGCCTCCTCCATTTGTTCTGCCCCATCCTGTGGAGCCCCAAAGCCCAGCTCACAGTCACCCATTGATCACTAATCTTAGTTAGGTCCTTCTCCCCACAGGAAATGGTCAGCCTTGGGGCCTTTGGTGTTTGGGTACTTTTCTGGTCTTTCTCTGGCTACTCCCTCCCACATCCAGCTGAAAAACTTGCCGGTTAGAATCATTCATTGTTCCCCCAAGATGGCTGTGTTTTGGGTTCTGCACCTTGGATCCTTCCCTTCTCTTCCTGGAACACCTTCCCTGCCCATCTACCTATCTTTCAAGGTCCCACTTTAAAGCCAAAGGCCGCCACCTTCAAGAAGCCAGGGTGGGAAGTCTGTAATGGTTTGCATCTGGAAAGGTACATGGCCACGATTTCTTCTTTGTAATCCTTGCAGTTCCCAGCACAAGGCCTGGCAGGTAGAGGAGGCGTTCACACAGTGGGCTGCATGTGTGTGAATTGCACAGATGACTGAATCTTGGGCCTCTTTTCTGCCTGAGACCCTTCCTGGTCCCTGCTGCCCCTGTGTATCTCTCTGTATCCGTCTTGCTCCGCCTCCTTTGTGGCAGCTTCATTGGGAACTGGTGGTTGGGGTACCTGATTCTTCTGATTTTGAGCCTTTGAGGGGAGAGCTCCTGGCTTCCCTCCCCTCTGTCCCCTGCCTCTCAGGAACTCTATCAGATTCCGTCTGTTACAGAGCGACAGGGGAAAGCAGACCCTGGGCTCGACCAGGGAACCTGATACTCACCTGCCAGGACAGCCGTGTGCTTATGGGCGGGGTCAAAGGGGCTTTGGCCTTTCCCCTCCATGACCTTGTCCTCCAAGATGGGCAACAGGTGGGAATCTCGGAGTTCCTAGAGGGGGGGAGTGGCTGGGGGGCCAGAACGCCAGAGTCTCATGTCTGGGAAAGGAGGGGCATGAGGGAGGAAGGGAAGGGGACATCGAGGAATATTGGTCTGGGGCCAGGAAGCTCCCAAGGGTCCTGCATCTGGAAGACCAGCGTTTTCCAGAGCTGCTGAGGATGGGGCTGGGAGTAGATGTAAGGAGGGGACTCTTGGGGCCTGAGGGCTGGTGCCAGGTAACTCACAATGAAGGTACAAGCAGGGCTGAAGGCGAAGGTGCCGCAGGCGTAGAGATGGGTGGCGTTGAAGGAGACCAGGACACGAATAAAGTTGAAACACTGTGTCTGGGGTGGGGGGATAGAGAATTCAGGCCTCCAGGGCCCCTACCTCAAACCCCTGGGTCCCCAGAGACTGCTCCCTCCGTCCTTAGTAGGGAGAAGGGTCGAGCAATGCTGAGGTGGTCCCTGTAAGTCTATAGAACACGACGCAGGCAATAACCATGGAAACATGCATCCTCTGCTGCCTGCCCCACCCAAGGTCATCCAGTGACGGTCTCACCTCAACTTACCTCATTGCTCTTCTTCTTAAAGGCACATTCACTCTTTTTTCTGTCACTGGCTGGCCAGGGTATCTGCAGCGGGGCATTGGGAAGGGGGAGATGAAGGGAAAAGGTCTTCAGCCTTAGCTCTGACTACCATCCCCTCCTTGGCTCTGGTGTGAAGTCATCAACTGGCAACGTGGTCTGTTACATGCCGCTGGGCTATGATGGCCTCACTTTGTGACTCTGGCTATTATTCCGATGACACTGATATTCATTAGGACACAGCTCCATGGTAGAACGTAGCCCATGGAATCAGACCTGAGTTTGAATCTAAGCTCAGCCAGTTACTGGTTGAATGATTTTGGTCATTTTCACAGGCTTCTGGAGGGCACAAGTAGGTGGCATATATAAAGCGCCTAATGCCATGCATGGTAGACACAGCAGCAGCTGACAAACCACACTTTTCCTGGGGAAATTGGAACCTCACTTCCTGGGTCACACCTCAGAGAATCTGCATTTGTAATCAGCTCTCCATACGTGCAGGTGGCCCACAGACCGCACGAGGAGAAACTTAAACCATGGAGATGCTCAGCAATTGCCAGCTCCCTCCCTCCCTCTTTTCCTTCCCTCCCCCTTTCTCTTCACATTGTTCCCATGTGTAGGGTGACTGTAATTGAACACAGGAGCTTCAGTGATTTCTACCAGTGGGTGGATATCACATTATTGATATAATTTGAGTCAATGTTTCTTTCGTATGTCAGTGATTTCCATTTTCAGCTATTTTCACAATGAATATTATTCAACCAGTATTCATGGTACCAGTGAAGAGTGAGGCCACTTCAGTATTTCTTGATATAGAGATACCAAGAATTGCTGATTGCAGCTGATTGCAGCTAACAGCAATTGGGCGGTTATTCCTGCGTAGGCAGCCCAGACGGAGGGCAGCTGCGGCCCCCTCCTCTCTCTCAGCCCACACCCCTTCCCTGGTCTCTCACCATGTCCTGCAGCCTTGGTACCCCTGGATCCTGGATATTCAAGGCCAGAATGGCCTCACGAGCCCCCACATAGAGAGTGCTTCCATCACCGCTCAAGAGCAGAGTGTCAAAATCCTGGAGGCCCTTCTGGTGGAAGAGGCTAAGAACTCTGCGCCCGTCCCCTGTTGAGAGAGGTGGTGAGAAGGCGTGAGCAGTGAGAAGTCAGTGGGTGGGAGTTCCCGCTGTGGCTCAGTGGAAACGAATCTGACTAGCATCCATGAAGATTCAGGTTCAATCCCCAGCCTCATTCAGTGGGTTAAGGATCGGGCGTTGCTGTGAACTGTGGTGTAGGTCACAGATGTGGCTCCTATCTGGCGTTGCTGTAGCTATGGTGTAGGCCGGCAGCTACAGCTCCGATTTGACCCCTAGCCTGGAAACCTCCATGTGCCACCAGTGCGGCCCTAAAAAGCAAAAAGCAAAACAAACAAACAAACAAAAAAAGTCAGTGGGCAAGCAGCTGATTTCTAAGGGAAGGGTGGGCACTGAGCTGGACCCACCCTTCATTCGCAGCTCCCCCCTTTGCCCCACCCTGCTGGAAGCCATAGGAGCTTCATGTGGTGAGCTCCCGGTGGAGGGGAGAGGCAGCCAGAGACAGGGTAATGACAGACTGGGGATGCGGGAGGGTCGCCCACACCCAAGAAGCAGTCAAAGGGGCAGGAAATAAAGTGAGGCACAAAGGAGGCTCTTCCAGGCCTGGGGGGCTGCGGTGGGGGAGGACACGTTGGTCCTGACTGGCAAGGAGGGCAGAAGGCAGACAAACAGAAAGGTAATGGTGACCACAGACAGGAAAGCCAGGCATCGGCGGGCTCGGTACTGTCGGTACCTGTGCGTTGTAGGACTCCCACTCACCAACCCCACTTTTCTCCCCTCCTCTACTGCAGAAAATTTCCACCACGAGAATCGCTGCCATAGGCTGAGCAGAAAGGTAATGTTTTTCCCCCAAGTTTCCTGCAGGCACCTGGACAGGGGATTCCACCTGGTTGTGGGAGGCCCCCGAGGTCTCCCCAGTTAGAGGACTGACTAGTTAATTGCTACCTGTGGAGGCTCAGAGAATCTTAGGGCCAAGAGGAAGAGCTGGGGAAACATGTGGCAAGGTGCTGGAGGGGCCAGGCCCCCAGAACCGTATAAACCCCTTAGTTACTGAACTGATTGCCCTACAGTGTGATTGTCTGGCGGCTCATCTGCCTCCCCTTGGGGACCGTGAGCAACTTGAGGGCAGGGGCTGAGTCCTGTTTTTTTTCTAATTTATTTATTCTTTTTTTTTTTTTTTCTGCTTTTTAGGGCCACACCCACAGCACATGGAGGTTCCCAGGCTAGGGGTCCAACCGGAGCTGTAGCCACTGGCCTATGCCATAGCCATAGCAATGCAGGATCCAAGCTGTGCCTGCAGCCTACACCACAGGTCATGGCAATGCCAGACCCTTAACCCACTGAGCAAGGCCAGAGATCGAACCTTCTTCCCCATGGATGCTAGTCAGGTTCATTAACTGCTGAATTACGACGGGAACTCTGAGTCCTGTTTATATTGTAATCCCAATACCCACTGCAGAAGAGGCTACTCCATCAATGAGCAGCATTCATTTCCTTGACCACATCGTTTCAGAAAGATGCTAAAGACACAGCTATGCCAGAGGGACCCTGTCCCTCCAATTACTGTCTTTCCCTGAGTCTTTTCCCTGGAGGTGAGAGGGCCCCTCAGCCTCAGTAGGAAACCAGCCAAGCTGTGCCTATGGGTCCTCGGGGCCCTTACCCCAGCCAGGCCACCCTGGGGTCTCCTATTCCTGGTGTCCCCAGTCCTGGACATGGCACAGTCCAGCATAATCTGCACGGCTGTCATATGGGCCTGGTGGGAACTGGGTCACCAGGTCCACAGATGCTCTTCTGGCACGGACCTTGGCTTTGGGGCACTTGAGGGCAGGAAAACAGTTAACAGATCTGAGATGCCCAGTCTGATGACAGTGACATTCAAGGGAAAGTAGAATCACCAACTTTGGAGAACCAGAAGACAGGACACCCTTCTCAATCTGAATTTCTATCTCCGGCTCTCTCTCTCTCTCTCTCTCTGAGGCTCTCTGTCTCTTCTCATCATATCTCTCCTGGTTTCTCCATGTTCCTTTTCCTACCCCTCTCCCTCTGTTCCTTCTCTCCTTCTTCCACCCGTCTCAGGTTCAGTGTTGCCACCCCCACACTTCCTGAACATCAGATACTTACCTGCATAGTACTGGACCCTGGGTGTGGGTCCCTGCCCATCACCCCCGGCGGTTGTCTGCGGCAACAGCAGCAGGAGCAGCTGGAAGAAGAAAAGGCCCAGGAGGCTCCAGGAGTCCAGGCCCAGGGCTGAAAGGGCCATGCTCAGCCAGAGGCTGTCACCAGACGGCTCTGGGGAAACAGGCAAGGGTACTCTCTGGGTGAGCAGTTTTTACCACATCCCCCCAGGGAGCCAATCAGATAACCCCAGGCAGCAGAAGTGAGGGGAGGGGTGAGATGCAAGGAGGGGGAGGCCAGTTTCCTCTCTGGAGTGCCCTCAGAGACTCTCACTTCCATCCTTACTCTCTGCTCCGGCTAGGAGTCCAGCTGTTCCCCATGCGGCCCTTCAGATCTCTTTGCACCAACAGCCCCACTCTGCCTTTTCTTACCTGACTCTCAGGGAAGTTCTTGCTGTCTCTTCTTTGCTTTCCCTCCTCCCAAAGCCCAGAGCCCCAACCAACACCTGGTTCCGGGCGAAGGACTTTCTGGGGAACAGATTCTTGCACTCATAAGACAGATTCTTCAGACCTGACGTTCCTTGCACTTTCAGATCTGTCGATACCCGGGGCCTCATGCTCAGCCTGCCCTCTGATGACCCAAACAAGCAGCTTGGGTCTGAATCGGTCTGCTCTTATCTCTCCCCCCAGGCTCAGCTGGGCTCAGGCCTCTGACGCTCAGGCCTACGGGCCTCTCCTTCCTGGGAGGAGATGAGAGTCCCGCCCGCCAGGCTGGCCGTCAGCATTGCCCAGAAAGTGGCCCAGGGCGTGGAGTGGCTGGCTGCCTCCCAGCCTCTGCAGCTGCCCCCTCTCTCCCTGGGCTCTCTGCTGCTGCTGTCTGTCTTCCTAGGTCTCTGCAAAATCTTCCCCTGGGACCACCACCCCCCCAGCGACTCATCTCATCTCACGTACCCTTGAGCCAGCCACAGTGCAGAACCCAGGTGTCCGGACCCTTAGGTGGGGGTGCCATCCAAGAGGAAGAAGAAAGGGGAGTTGGTCCCAGACCCCAGAGGCAGAGGACAGAAGGCTCAGCCTGGCTGGGCCAGGAGTGTGACCCTCCAGGTATCCATAGTGGCAAAGCCAGCACTGGGAGCTCTGGGCAAAGGAAACCAGAATTTCCAGATCCTTGGCTTGGCGGAAGTTGGAGGATTGGGAGGGGAATAAAAGGAGACACACCTCTCTCATTCGCCCTCCCCTCGCCTGTCTATTCAGAAAGTTTAAAAGACCAGAAAGTTTCTAGGTCATTTCAGCCATTCCCCTGTCCCTCTGTCACATCACAGCCAGTCTAACCAGCCTAGCAGTGGTTTCTCCTCTTGCTCAACATTTCCCAGATACGAGACATGGCACTGTCTTTCATATTCCTCTTTTCACTTACCCACAAGGGGAGAGCTCTCCACTCCTATCTACTGGGAAGTCCCTGCAGTGGTCTAACCTTCAAATCTCCCACTTCCAGCTGGGCCGTAGTCAGTCATTTATTTAGTTAGTTAGTTAGTTAGTTTTTTAGGGCTGCACCTAGGGCACAGAGAAGTTCCCAGGCTAGGGGTCAAATCATAGCTGCAGCTGCTGACCTACACCATAGCCACAGCAACGCCAGATCCAAACCTCGCCTGCACCTAAGCCACAGCTCACAGCAACGCTGGATACTTCACTCACCGAACCCACTGAAAGAGGCCAGGGATCGAACCCGCATCCTCATGGATACTAGTTGGGTTTGTTACTGCTAAGCTATGATAGGAACTCCTCAGCTAGAATCTTTTAAAAGTAAACAACTGCAGGGAGTTCCCTTCGTGGCTCAGTGGTTAACAAATCCGACTAAGAACCATGAGGTTGCAGGTTCCATCCCTGGCCTTGCTCAGTGGGTTAAGGATCCGGCGTTGCCTTGAGCTGTGGTGAAGGTTGCAGACGCGGCTCGGATCCCGCATTGCTGTGGCTGTGGCGAAGGCCGGCGGCTACAGCTCCTGTTAGATCTCTAGCCTGGGAACCTCCATATGCCGTGGGTGCAGCTCTACATAAAGGCAAAAAGACAAAAAAAAAGTAAACAACTGCAAACAAGGACCTACTGTATATATAGCACAGGGAACCATATTCAATATCTTATAATAACATATAATGGAAAAGAATCTGAAAAATAACTGTAGTGGAAAAAAATCACTTTGTTATATATATATTTTTTTACATTTTGTCTGGTTTCTTTTTTTTTTTCTTAATGGATTTTATTTCATTTATAGGTGTACATAAATCATCACAAGTCAATTTTATAGATTTTGTATCCCAAACCCACAGTGCATCCCCCCACCCCCCAGATTGCACTTTGCTATATTTTTTGAAACTAATACAACATTGTTAATTAGCTGTACTTCCCTTTTTTCTTTTCCTTTTTGGGGCCGCACCTGCGGCATATGGAGGTTCCCAGGCTAGGGGTCAAATTGGAGCTACAGCTGCCAGCCTACGCCACAACCACAGCCACGCCAGATATGAGCCACGTCTGCGACCTACACCACAGCTCACAGCAACATCAGATCGTTAACCCGCTGAGCAAGGCCAGGGATCAAACCCGCAACCTCATGGTTCCTAGTCAGATTCGTTAACCGCTGCGCCACGACGGGAACTGCTGTACTTCCAAATAATTTTAAAGTCAAGATGAAAGGAAGAAAGAAAGAAAAAGAAAGGAAGGAAGGAAGGAAGAAAGGAAAGAAAGAGAGAAAGCAGTTGCATTAGGCTCTGATCTATGCTTTGCTGAGGAAATTCGTCCTGTAGTCTTATCTCCACCACTCTTAGGGCAGCATCAGGCCAGTGGGAGGCCCAGAAAATTTCCCATCTGAGCTCACACTTCTGGAATATATTTCTCAGGCACTCACACCCCCATTGGTGGTTACTCACCCCTCCCTGCAGCCTCCAGGGGGAACCCCATAATACAGGGTAACGAGGCATCTAGCACCAAGGGCTCCATGACCTATAAAGTGGGTAGTTTCCTGCCCACTCAGCTGACTGCTGGTTAAGGAGCAGACATCCCAGGGCTAATCTGACTCCAATAAATAACTCACCTCCTTCTTAAATGCACATTCCCCATGGTCAGGAAGTTCTTCCTGTAGTGTAACTTCCATCCCTCTTGCCACAAACACCAGCTCACGGGGTGATGGTACAGCCTAGGCTCTTCCTTAGAATTCTTTGTCAGAGCCTGCTCAGCCTTCTTTCCTCTCCCTCGGGTCCCGTTTTCCATTTCCCTGAGGGCTGGTCTCGGCCAAACCCCTCCTGACAGCTGTTGCTGTCAAGACTTGCCTAAGACTCCCCCAGACTCTCATGGAAGCTGGTTGCCAGGGCCCCGGGAGAAGCCATGGGCCAAGCCACCCAGAGAAAGTTTTCTAGACTCTCAGCCTCCAGGGAAGCTCCCACCCAGACCCCACCTTCCGAGCCTCCCCAACCCAATCTCAGGGTGGGAACCTACCCGCCTGGGGCCTTTCTGCTTGAACGGGTCTCTGGGAGGGGTTCTGATGGGGTGCGGGTGGGGTTTGGGGGAGGAGTTCCCCGCCTCTCTGGAAGTATAAGATTCCTTCCCCTGAGCCTAGTTCCTCCTTCTCCAGAGACCCAGGAATTCTCTTTCAGGCACCAAGTCTCCTTTCCCCCAGCCTCTCCAGCCAACCTGAAGTTTGCGTTATTGGGCTTTGGGCTACCCAACACTGTCAGCTGCCAGGTACCCCCATAATCCCATTTTACAGATGAGCAAAGTGAGGCTAAGTTAAACTCAGATCTGCCTCATTCCAGAGCAAACCCCTTAGTCCTACTCCTGCCTCAGGCTGGGAAACTCAGCTCTGAGCCACTGGGTTGGAGATGGCAAGTGGGGAGGGTGGGGGGTGTCAAGTTCTAGCTCCTCGAGGCTAAGAAACAGGATCTCTGGGGTGACTTCTGACTCAAAGGAAACAGAAACCTCTCTGAAGAAAGACCAGCAGGTACAGGTATCACCTTCTGCTTCCCCGAGGGCCTCCCGTTCTAGTTCCCTGGAGGAACCGGGTGATGGGGAAGGGCACCCTGGCCCCTCCAGGGCCTCAGGAGTCAGACCCTAAATCCATCTCCCTTGCTGCAGGTTGCAGAGCCCACATCCAGGGCTGGCTTCCTGGGCACAGGACCTGCGTAGTCACCCACGGCCCCACGCTCGCTCTAATGCCCAACAGCTGCCAGCTTGAAAGTCTTGATCTTGAACGAGGGGCCCCACACCTTCCTTTTGCACTGGGCCCTACAGCTGATGGAGCAGGTCTTGCCGGAGGCTGACAGGGCCCCACCCCCTCACCGTGCGGAGGAGGAAGTGTGTGGGCTGGGGCTGGAGGCAGGCAGCCGTTCAGGTGGGGTGGCGGTAAAACGGGGTTAGAGGTTCAGGGATTAAGCTGTAAGGGCCAGACCATTTCAAAGCTCCAGTGTGGGCCCCCCCCCCCAACTCCTTTCTCCCCGAGCCTTGGGCTTTGCCTGGAGACACCTGGGACGACAATGCTGAGTTGCGTGGGGGCACTCCCCCATGGCCTCTAGACCACATCAAATAGTAGCCCCTTTCTGGCCGACTTCTGCCCGGGACACAGAGCTAGGTGTGGGGGAGGAGGTGGGAGGGGCGACGGAGTGTTGCTCCGCACCCCTACCCCATGCTCACGCCGCTGGGGCTCTGTCTCCTGTGCACCCTGAGGGAACATGGCTATCTCACTGATAGAGGGGCTCCTGGAACCGGGAGAAAAGCCACTCCTGGCTTCGCCAGTGACCCGGCTGGTCGAGTGTTCCCCCACCACCTCTCCCTTCTGGTTTCAGGGGCAGCCCCAGAAAAGCACAGTCCCGGGCAACCTCAGCTTCCTGGCTCCCCTTAGCCCCACCTGGCCTGCCTTTCATTACCCTCTTTTTACAATCACAAGCAAGTCCAATCAACTTATAATTATTAAGTGCCCACAGTGTGTGCGGCACCAGGGATGTCCTCAAGCCTCTACGCCCCCAGCATCTCCCCACCTCTTCCCAGCCGCACCGTCTCCCTTGCCACCCGCGCAGCCCAATCCCCCCCAACCCCTTACCCAGTGCCTCCTAGGTTTCCTCCTCCCGTCTGACTAGTGCTGGAAGCCTGAGCTGAGTACTGAACACAATGGCCCGACCCCCTCAGTCTGCCCCCTCCTCAGGGCAGAGCCAGAGCCAGACAATGGCCC
>PVHT020000793.1:809321-848603 GCA_004024745.2 Catagonus wagneri | reverse complement strand
GGGCAGAGCCAGACAATGGCCCGCCCCCGCCTTTCTGAACTGTCAGTTCTCCCGCTCCCTTACCTGGAGCTTGGAGATGCCGCTGCGTTTCCCTCCCCCTGTAACGCCAGGCTTCCAGTCTCCCGGTGCCTTCGTCCCTGCCACACCCCCGCCCCCCATCCCCAACCCCATCCCGCTTCACTGGTCCTCAGTCACCATGACAACCACATCTCTAAGTGGGAGGGACTAGAATCTCCCCATATTCTTCCTCCTCCTACCCGTGTCCCCCTGCGCCCCACCTTCTGCGGCTCCTGGATCCACATGTGTGGAGGAAGCAGGGCTCCGGATGTGTGTTGGGGGGGTCAGGAGAGGCTGCACTGGCCCCTGGGGGCTGGTGCTCAGCTCCCTTGCTCACTGTCAGGTGGGAACCACAGTGCAGATGTCCCGCAGCTGGGTTCAGGGTGTCAGTTGTGGCCAATTCTTTATAGTCAGTTTCTCTGGGTTTTCCCTCTTCTCTCAGAAACAGTGCGGGCGGGCGTATATGTAAGGGGGTCACACCTGAGTGCTAGCCAGCCTGACCCCAGGCAAACTGAGTTTGCCAATGATGATGCAAATGATACACAAATATCTATGCAAATAAGCCAAGAGACAGGGTCTCTGTCAAGAAGCTTAAGAAGCCCCCTTGTATTGATAGTGTCCTGGCTTGCGTGGCAAGGGTTTCTACCGCCAGGTTCAGGTTTTGCCATTTCTTCCTAAGCCATCTTACCAAGAAGATGGCTCCTCCAAAAGCCTTTTTTGGCTAACCCCCTGAGACCTATGAGAAGATTTGTGCTATAAGGAGGGAACGAGGGCAGACTTCAGAAAGGACTTGCTAGAGGTCCAGACCAGGTAGGGATAAAAAAGTGGAGTTCCCATTGTGGCTCAGTGGTAATGAACGCAACTAGTATCCATGAAGAATGCAGGTTCGATCCCTGGCCTCACTCAGTGGGTTAAGGATCCAGCATTGCCATAAGCTGTGGTGTAGGTCGCAGATGGGGCTTGGATCTGGCGTGGCTGTGGCTGTGGCGTAGGCTGGTGGCTACAACTCCGATTAGACCCCTCGCCTGGGAAACTCCATGTGTTACCCTAAAAAAAAAAAAAAAGACAAGCCTGAGCTGGATTCTTTCCTGTCTATGAGGCAAGCAAGTCTGAGTAGAAGACCTGGGAGCTGGGCCTGGTGTCCTCTGCCAGCCCTAATCCTGGACCACTATTTATCAGACTTCCCTCCTGTCCCCACTGGGCTTCAGCTTCTCCGTTGGTAAAATGAGAAGCTGAAAAATCCCCTTCCAGGTTGGCCCCTCTCAGCCTGTGGGAAGACCATGAAAAAGGCACCAGGGGCTGGGGAGCAAGAGCCCTGGATACCTATAATTTGCTGTGTGATCCTAGGCAGGGCACTTGCCCTCTCTGATTCACGTATGTAAAATAGTGGTTTTTCCAGCCCACCTGGGAGCAGCTTGGCTCATCTCTAGACTTAAGTATTTTTAGGAAGAAGGAAGTAAGTGTGCTGTTGCCGGCCTAGGGCAGAGGGTTTTACAGGCCAAGCCTGGTTCCCCTTTAGGTTTGGGTTGGGGTGATGGGCAAGCATTTCCGTCTGGGGCAGGGCAAGAAGGGCATGGGCTGAAAGCAGAAGTGGACTCTGAGCAGAGCTGCTATCACATTCCCATCACTTCCTGACGTGCCATCCTCTGTGCCCTCACCTCCGAGGCCTTGGGGACTAGTATACATACTTGTTCGGGCTCTTCTCCCGCAGCACTGGGACCCGTGGCAGGAGGGGAGGGATTGACTTGGAATCAAGGTGGCAGGGACTAGAGGACGCTGAACTAGGGCTGTTACAGGAAGGCTGGGCTGCAGAAAGACTTTACACCTGGGGTGGAGGGGACGGGGAGGGGGGGTGTCCTTGGGTCCCTGCCCCCACTCCCTTCCCTTTTAGGGGAATTGGGCCCAGTCCTGCCACAGAGTGGCAGAACTAGAAGGGACTACACTTCCAAAATAAACCAAGGGAATATAGTAGGGGAGTCTACAGGACCCCAGGCTCCACATCATTCCAGGTTACCCAGCTGGGCTTCTGGGAGCCTGTCCTGGCTCTGCCATGTGGAAATCAAAACTTCCAGGAAAAGGAGTTCCCGTCATGGTGCAGTGGTTAACGAATCCGACTAGGAACCATGAGGTTGCGGGTTCGATCCCTGGCCTTGCTCAGTGGGTTAAGGATCCGGTGTTGCCATGAGCTGTGGTGTAGGTCGCAGATGGGGCCCAGATCTGGCATTGCTGTGGCTGTGGCGTAGGCCAGCAGCTGCATCTCCGGTGATTCGACCCCTGGTGTGGGAACTTCCATATGCCTCAGGTGCAGCCCTAAAGAAAAAACTTCCAGTCAAGAGCTAAGTTGTCTTGTGGAGGAGACTTAGTCCCGGGTGGTGGCCAAGGCTATAGTTACAAAGTTGCTGGGGTGAGCTGGACACCCAAGTCCCAAGTCCCCGTGTCTAGTTCTCTGGCGCAGAGAAGGACAGAGAGGCTTTCTACAGCCTAACCTCTATTTCTCCTGCGGTGTGGCACACACAACTCCATTTCCTCTGGTTTGCTCAGCCTCAGTTTCCCCATCTGTGGAAGACAAGGGGTCAGGATCCTACGTCTTTAATTTCAGGAGGGGCGGGGGATGGTTGGATGGAAGTTAGCAAAGAAGGGTCCCAGGAAAATAAGGTGGGGGAGTGGAGGGTGAGGAGACCCAGGCACCCTGCCCTCTAGTCACTGTTCCTCAAGATCCATAGGACTACCCTTCCCCAAGTCTGAGGTCCGAGGACCATTCCCTTCCCACCCCGAGGGCTCCCTACATTTATCCACTGGAGGTGGCACACAGAGCGCTAGGAACCTGGCCTCCCGCCTCCCCCCCACCCCCACCCCCGCCAGACCACGGTCCCCCTTCCCCACCCCTTTCAAGGCTTACCCCCAACCCAGCAGTGGAGACCCTAACCCAGGCGTGCAAGACTTCCAGCAGAGTCTGTACTGGGCAAGGGGCGGAGCAGAGGCAGGCAGGGCAGGGGGAGGGGGTGGGGGCCCTGCCAGCCCCCTCTGGTGCCCCAGTTCCCAGGCAGCTCTTAAAGGGACCAAGGAGAATAAGCCAGGCGCGGCTTAAGGGGACAGACGTAGAGGCAAGTGGGTGGTGGGGAGAGGTTTAAGTTTGCCAGGGACCGGAGGGCCAGAGTTGGGGGTCCCACACATCCTGTAGTCTTCTGGAAACCTCCAGACTCCTCCGTCTAGCTTGTCCCATGTGACTCCCATTTTGACCACCCGGCTTATGACTACCTCCTCAAATTCTGGCCCCTATTCCTCTTGGGCCCTTGCCCACTTCCTCCCCCCTCCCCCATACCTCGGTCTCCGGTGAGAGCTGCCAGCTGGCACTGACTGGTACTAAGCACGGAGAATCAGCCCAAGGATTGTAAGGGCCTGAGGCCTAGACCCAGGCCTGGGGTGGGGCGGGGGGAGGCCAGCACCTCAATCTGTTTTCTTTCTTTCTTTTTTTTTGTCTTTGTGCCTTTTCCAGGGCTGCACCCGCAGCATGTGGAGGTTCCCAGGCTAGGGGTCTAATCGGAGCTGTAGCCGCCAGCCTACACCACAGCCACAGCAACACGGGATCCAAGCTGTGTCTGCGACCTACCCCACAGCTCACGGCAATGCCGGATCCTTAACCCACTGAGCAAGGCCAGGGATCGAACCTGCAACCTCATGGTTTCTAGTTGGATTCGTTAACCACTGAGCCATGACAGGAACTCCTCAGAGTCAATCTGGAGGGTGGGTGGTGGGGGCAGGAGGCACCCTTCTCGCCCAGCTGCCTCTCCAAGTCTTAATCCCCTGCCCCTCTGGGTAGGGGCACAGAGGCACCTGGGGGGCTGAGTGACAAAGGGTCCCTGCTCAGCCCCTCCCTCTCCCATCCCTGAGAGGTTGTCAGGATGGTGACACAGAAGAGGAAAATGACTTAACCGGTTACTTCTGGCCATGGAGGGGCGAGGGCAGCTGACAGATTATACACATATAAGGAGAGTGAAAAAGAAGTGGAAATGAAAGACAGTCGTGAGCAAGCATGAAACCTCAGTTCTCATATCACTCATAGCCTCATAGCAAAACTCCCCCTGGCTCCCTCTTGCCCATGCAATTTCTTTCTTTTCTCTTTCTTTCTTTTTTTATTTCCTTTCTTCCTTTCTTTCCTTTCCTTCCTTCCTTCTCCTTTCTTTCCCTCTTTCTTTTTTCTTTCTTTCATTCTCTTTTCTAGGGCCACAGCAGCAGCATATGAAGGTTCCCAGGCTAGGGGTCTAATCAGAGCTGTAGCTGCTGGCCTATGTCACAGCCACAGCAACACAGGATCCAAGCCACGACTGCGACCTACACCACAGCTCATGGCAATGCCAGATCCTTAACCCACTGAGCAAGGCCAGGGATCAAACCCGCAACCTCATGCTTCCTAGTCAGATTCGTTAACCACTGAGTCATGAGGGAACACCATTTTTTGGTCTTTTTTTTTTTTAATCTTTTTGCCTTATCTAGGGCTGCATCCACAGCATATGGAGGTTCCCAGGCTAGGGGTTGAATTGGAGCTGTAGCTGAAAGCCTACACCACAGCCACAGCAATGCCACTGTGACTCACTGAGCAAAGCCAGTGATCGAACCTACATTCTCATGGATACTCGTTGGGTTTGTTACCACTAAGCCACAATGGGAACTCCCTATTTTATTAAATTTGGTCAGAAAGGCTTTACTGGCTGGTGACATTTGAATATAAACCTGAAGCAAGCAGATATTTGATGGGAAACGTGGTCCAGGCAGAGGAAAACACTAGTGCAAACGTCCTTAGGCAGGTGTGTGCTTGGTGTGTTCTAGGAATTACCTGGGTAGTCGCCGCAGTTTGAGTGGAGTGAGCATGAGGGAGAACAGTGAGAAACGAGGTGGAGGGGTCACCACGCCTGGCTTTGCGTGCCATTTTGAGGACTTTGGCTTTTGTGCTGAGTGCTTTGGGAAGGTTCTTGGGCAGATGAATGACCTATTAAAGGACCACTTTGCTGCTGTCTGGAGAATTAAGCACAAGGAGCAATGTCAGGAGACCAGTTAGAAAACTAATGCCATAACCCAGCCAAGGGACAGTGATGATGGTGAGGATGGGTGGATCCCAGATATATACATATTTTGTCTTTTCTAGGGCCCCACCCACGGCATATGGAGGTTCCCAGGCTAGGGGTTAAATTGGAGCTGTAACTGCTGGCCTACACCACAGCCACAGCAACGCAGGATCCAAGCTGCATCTGCAACCTACACCGCAGCTCACGGCAATGCCGGATCCTTAACCCACTGAGTGAGGCTAGGGTTCAAACCTGCATCTCATGGATACTAGTGGGGTTTATTAACTGCTGAGCCACGAAGGGAACTCTGACAGGATTTGTTAATGGACTGAACATGGGGTGCGAGAGGACAAGAGGAATTATGGGTGAACTCCAGGGTTTTTGGCCTGAACACCTGGAAAGAAGGGTGGTCATCAGCTGAGATGGAGAAGATTACAGGCAGAGCAGATTTATATGGAGGGTAGGGGTGGAAATCAGGATATCGGTTTGGGACATGTTAACTTTGAGATGCCATTAGACTGTCAAGTGGGTATTCAGGTCTGGAGTTCAGGGCAGAGGAATGAGCTAAAGGTGTAAACCTGAGAGTCACCAATACATGCAGGATATTTAATGCCATGAGCCTGGAGGAAGTCTCTCAGGGCCTAAGAGGAGAGACTTGAACCCTGGGTCACTCCATCCATCAGAGGTCAAGGAGAAGAGGAAGATTCAGCAATGTCAGCTGAGAAGTGACAAACATCAGGAAAAGTAAAGAGTGAGAAGTGGCTGCTGGGTTAGGGACGTGCAGGTCACGGGCATCTTGCAAGAGCAGTCTTTTTGAAGGAAGGAGGAAGCAGGTCAGCAGTTGAAAGTGAGAAGAGGAAGTTTGCAGAGAGGTGTGAAATAGTCATCTGGGAGTTCCCTGGTTGGCTCAGTGGGTTAAGGATTTGGCATTGTCACTGCTGTGGCTCTGGTTACTGCTGTAGCACAGGTTTGATCCCTTGCCTGGGAACTTGCTCATGCCATGGCTGCGGCCAAAAATCAATGCATATTCATTCAACCATTAAAAATAGCTGCAGAACATAAATTGATCATTAAAAATAGCTGCAGAACATAAATCGATCAATATCAGTCAGCAGGGGAATCATCAGGATTCTATCCTAAGAAGCTATCTGAAATGTTTCAAGAAAAGGCATTCACGGAGTTACTGTCATGGCTCAGCGGTTGACGAACCCAGCTAGTATCCATGAGGACTCAGGTTTGATCCCTGGCCTCGCTCAGTGGGTTAAGGATCCGGTGTTGCCGTGAGCTGTGGTGTAGGTCACAGACACAGCTCAGATCCCATGTTGCTGGGGCTGTGGTGTAGTCCAGCAGCTGTAGCTCCGATTCAGCCCCTAGCCTGGGAACCTCCATATGCCGTGAGTGTGGTCCTAAAAAGCAATTAAATAAATAAATAAATAAATACAAAAAGACCCCAAAAAAGAAAGAAAAGGCATTCACTGAAGCATTACTTGCAATCATAAAATTGAGACTTAATCTAAATGTCCAGAGGAAGTGGTTAAATGAAGTGTTGCATATTCATTCAACCATTAAAAATAGCTGCAGAACATAAAATATTTGCAGAACATATAGCTTAATAGGTATAGATAGATAAAATAGAGAGGGAAAGCTTTCTCCCTTAATCTTAAGAACCAATATGAAAAAGATAATCTTGACAATAAAAAAATGAGCAAAAGGATATAAACATGTTATTCACACCTGAAAAAATGCAAATAACCCACTATACGTAGATGGAAAACATTTTCAACTTCTCTTCAAAGAAATGCAATTTGAAACACTGATGAACCATAATTATTTTCCTAACAAGATGGCAAAGATTAAAACTGACAAAAACCCTGGTGTGGGGCAGAGTTTGGGGAAAAGTGGCTCTGCTTCACATGAGACGAATAAGGACCCAGTTTCTCTGGATGACGCTTGGCAATATTACCAAAAGCCTTTATAATATGTATACCTTGGACTCAGTCTCCTTGGAATTTATTTCATGGAAACACCCAGAGATGTGTGCAAAGATGTCTTTTCCAAGATATATTATTTATAACAGCCAGTAGAAAATTGGAAATATATTTGAAATTTGAAAACAGAAAATGCTCGAAGGCCTCCCCCCACAGTCTTACAGTGGTTACTGCTGAGTAGTGGAAGCAGATGAATTTTTCTTTCTCTTGTTCTACCCTTTCTGCGATGGCCAAATATTACTTACCTGATAGAAAAAGAATCAATGTTATTTTAAAATAACCTTTATAAACACTGAAATAACATTGGAAAGTGCTTATGCATGTTAACTGAGAAGAGCGGAATCAAAGTTGACACCACAGTGAGATCTTAACTATATAAAGTATACGTTCAGGAAAAAAAAATTCTGGAAGGAAACCATGTAGGTTGGTTGCGTCTGAGTGACTGACAAGGGATAATTTCTTTTTTCTTTGTAATTACCTGTGTTTTCCGCTTTATTATACGGCAACATATTACATTTTAACAACAACAAAATTTTCATAGTCCGCAGCGATGCGCTGAGCGCAGAGCGTCACGTGAGGTAACCACGTGTGAGACGCACCAGCTGCGAGGAGGCCGAGCTACCACTTCGACCACGTGGTCAGCTCGCCGCAGATTTTGCGGACTTGCCTCATCCCTTTGCCCTCTTCAAGAACAGGAACCTTACCTGCTGGTCCCGGTGCTTCCCAGCCCAAGGCGCCCGCGTGGCCTCCATGCCGAGTCCGCGCGCTCCTCCGGGGTTCAGCTGGGTTGGGGGCGGGAGGAACGCACGCAGTGGGTGTGGCTCTGGCGCCCCCCGGTGTCCAGCCAGGGAAATGCAAATGGATGCCCTCACTTAGAAGAGGCGGGGTTCGGGGAGTTCCCATCTTGGCTCAGCGGAAACGAATCAGACTAGGAATTTTATGAGGTTGAGGGTTCGACCCCTGGCCTCGCTCAGTGGGTTAAGGATCCGGCGTTGCCGTGAGCTATGGTGCAGTTGCAGACGCGGCTTGGATCCCGCCTTGCTGTGACTGTGGCGTAGGCCGGCAGCTGTAGCTCCAATTAGACACCTAGCCTGGGAACCTCCATATGCTGCAGATGCAGCCCTAAAAATGACAAAAAGACCAAAGAAAAAAAAAAAAAAGAGGACGAGGTTTGCTGAGGCCCAAACCCCTACCCACTCCGGCTCCTGAGACCTTGGCCTGGAGCTCAGAGAGGAGAGAGGAAGGGTTTCCTTGAAGCTGCCCACCTCAGGGGAGGACTGCTTCCTCAAGCCCATGCCCCCTCCTCTCAGCACTTTTTCCAGAGGCACCTGACCTCGGCCCGTGGGGAACCAGGGCTTTCCAGCAAGACTCAAGAGGCTTTCTCCTCTCATTCCTTTTGCTTTCTCCAACTCTTTCCCCCACAATCCCAATCATGCCCTTTTTCTCACTGACTTTTAACTGCAGGCTCAATTCTTCTGCTCCAGGGAATAGAAACTTATATTTTATCATCACTATTTTTTTCAGGGGGGGGCATGTCACAAAAGCAGGGGTCTGCCGCCAGGACCATGCGATGTCTGCCAGCTGCTAGCTGTGTGGTCTTGTCAAGTTAACTCTGAGTCCCCATTTCCAGAGGCCAAGGGGACAATAACCACCTGTCAAGATAGTAGGAGGGTCAAATGCAATAGTGTAGATACTTTGGAATCTCTAAAGGGCTGGAGAAAGTTTGGTTCCTATAGCTCATTTTTCCTCTTTGGGGTCCTTTCCCTTAGTCTGGGCTCTGCATTTCCCTGAACTATAGGCCTCCCCTTCTGCAGCTCCCGCTCTGCCTGCACGCCTCTGTCCACAGCAGTCCATGTTTTCTGGCTCCCACTGGAGCATAAGGTCTATGAGGACACTAAACACGTCGTCATGTTCATTTCTCGGTCCCCAGGCCAAGCACGGAGTGTGGCACAGAGGGACATTGACTGCTTATTTGCAGACCACTCCTGCTCCTTTCCTGCTGTTCTCACTGGCTTCTCCTCCCTCCACCCCATCTGTCCTTACCCCAGGTCTTCAGATGTCACCACCTCAGACTGGGTCCGTATTGTTGTTTGTCTTAGCATTGATGCTGGGCTCGCGGTCCAGCACGGACCAGCCAAGTGCTGACTGCCTGTGAGGAAGTCGGGAAGGAAGCGCCCTCCTTGGGGCTCTGCCTCTCTGAGGAACTCACAGGGAGAGAGCCCTGCAGTGGCTGAGCAAGGCTTTTGTCAGAGCCTCTCCCCATCAGCCACTGCTAGGGGCCCAGCTGTGCACAGGCAGCTCTGAGGGCCGGAGCAGGGGCAGGCAAGGCTGGGCAGCGTGAGCATGCGGGTGACCAGGCGACATTTGTGTGTGTGTGTGTGTGTGCCCCTCGGGATACACGGTGACGCTCACCAACAAAGACAGACACCGCGGCAGCCAGGGATAGAAACAACTAGTGTATTGATTCGGGGAGGAGACAAGGGATGCAGATGGGAAACGCGAGGCAAGGGGGCTCCTTAGTGTTCGCCAAAACCCGTGGCCGCACACCCTCCGTCCCTTCTCACCTTCCTCCTCTGCGGTGGGGCCCCAGCAGGCTTTCTGGTAGGCCTCCCTCTCCCTCCTCCTCCACCCACTTGACCTGGACCTCCAGTGACTGGGCAGAGCCCACCCCGGCTCTAAAGCGGGGGTGAAGGCGGGCTCAAGCTCACCTTTCTCCCCCCTCCTTCCACCTCCCACCTCATTCCCATCTCTTGTCTAAATAACATACAGAAAAAGCAAGTGCCAGCTGGTACCTGGGAGAAACGAGTCACCCCGGGGGCTGGGGGCGGGGGGGGACTGGGGACGGGGCAGGCGGAGGAGCCTCAGCCAGGTGTAGTGGACGGCAGGGGCCGGCCCAGGGGCTGGCTCGGCCCTCCTCCCTCGGAGGCTGGTGGAGAGACTCCACACCTGCCTCTCAGGCACCATGTCACAGGGTCCCCGGGATGGGGGCAGAGAGCAGGGCACAAAAGCAAAAACTAGGCTCTGTAAAGGCATCCTTTTCCCTTGGCTCCCTCTTTGGTTTTAAGGCAGACACGGAGTTTCCTGGAAGCAGGGAAAAGGAAGGGGAAACTGAGATAGATGCTTTTTTTTTTTTGCTTGTGTTTTTCCTTCAATATAAAACCACTGTAGAAAATAACTTCTCTTAGAAAAAAAAAAAAAAATAGAAGAAAAAAAACCAAAGGAGTATTTCTCTTTGGCTTCGAGCCCCTTCCCTTGAGGTGCAGGGCGGGGGTGGGCAGGAGGTGAGGAGAAAGCAGGAGGCCTCCACCCTCATCCCTGCCTGGCAGGTCCCAGATTACATGATGCTGCAGTTCTGGGGGCTCTAAGAGAGAAGAGAAGGGGAGAGATGTGAGTGGCGGTCCCAGGCCTGAACCCGCCCTCCCCTCCCCAGCCCTGCCCCTGCCCTCCAGTCTGGGGCTCAGACGGGAGGGGCAGGACGCAGGAGCGACTGTCTAGGATCTTGGGCTGCGGGGAGGAGGCTCCTACTCCCCCGGGCTGCGGAGGAGAAGGCGCCCCCCCACCCCCAACAGGGCCACCCTGACCTAACGCTCCAGGACCAAGGGGTGTGGACGCAGAGGGACAACTCACCTGGGTTCGGGGCCTGGAGTTGCCCAGGAGGTAGGAGCGAGTAACCAGGTTGTCCCCGAAGCTGCCACCCCCACTGCCCCCCACACTGCGGTAGCTGCTGCGAGTGACTGTGACACCGGAGGCGGAGGAGCCAGAGGAGATGGATCCGCCCACCTGGGCTCCCGAGCTGCTGGCAGACGCCTTGTCGGCGGGCTGCCCGCAGGTCCCACACAGCACGGTGCGTGAGCGCAGGTTGTACTCGGCGGGGTCCCCCGAGCTGCTGCCATGGGAGCCCTGAGGAGGGAGACAAGGCTCAGGCGGGACGGCGGGTCTGGGACTGAGTGCTCAGGCCCAACGCCCAGGCTCTGCGCTCCTGCAGGCTCCAGGCAGGAAGATGGGGTTCTGCTCTTAAGTAACCTAATGATGGGGGGGGGCGACAAGAGCTTGGGGGGTGGGTGATAGGGCTTGGGAGGCCCTCGGAGCCCGGGAAGAGAGGGGTGGGGGATAGGGGGCGGCCAGGAAAGAGGGGAAGGGTCAATAAGATTTAGGGGCAGGGAATGGGAGTTGTGGCCTTGACCCTGTCCTAAGCTACTCTGAGGTTAAGAGGGCAAGGTGAGCGTAAGCAAGCTTGCGGAGCAGCAGGCGTGCAAATCCACTGGGAAAGAGGGAGGGTGAGAGAGACTGGTCTCCCAGGAAAAGGGGGAAAAGTGAGAAGCCATGCATGGGACAGGAACAGGGAGGGGACAAGAGAGATGCATGCCACAGAAATGGGGGGAGAGAGGCAGGGCTGGGAGCCCCACATCTGTCCTCCCGGCCCCGTCCCAGGAGACACATCCAGAGCCTTGTCCACTGCTCCCATGGGAAGACTCCGTGGCACCAGGAGGTTCCCACTCCCTTCCTTACCAGAGTAGGGCACCCAGACGCCTGGGTTCCCCGTTCACGGTATAGGGAGGAGAGAGAAGAAAAGCCAGGGCAGCGAGTGAAGTTCCAAAACATTCTTTAATGAAAAGATTTTTGGCACGGGGAGGCCGGGGAGAGGCTGTCCCCAGGCCTGGCTGGGTGCCCCAGCGTGGGCTCGGGCTCGGCCTCAGCGGCGGCTGCCACTCACGTGGTGGTGATGGAGCAGGTCATCTCCATCCTCATCCTCGTCCTCAACCATGATCACGGTGCGCACGAGCTTGCGCATGGCCACCTCCTGCCGGGGACACGAGAGCCCGCCCGGGGGTTAGGCGATCAGAGGCCTGAGAGAGGGGGGCGCGCAGGAACCCCACCCCAGGGACCCCCTAAGAACCTCCTCGTGGTCTGCCGTTTGTCCAGCCTGCTGCTTACTCTGTCCCCATGTGGCACCAGAGCCGAGGAACTTGTTTGTTCCCCAAAGCGACACTGCCAAGGCCTCTGGGTAGGAGTGCGGACTGCCATTAAGGACCCTCACTGACCAGCCTCCCTGCTCCTGCTGCTGGGGGAGGCTTCTCTGAGAGGGAGACTGGGGCCTGGGACTGGACAGGAGAGTCGGGGAAAAGTGGCCCTGAATTGGCTCCCTCGGGTGGGGGGCATGCTGGCTCCAACTCTGGCCATCGGTGGAGCCCTGGCCAGCAAGAGGCCAGCATACTCACTTCCCCAGTGGAGCTGATGAGAGCCGTGCGCAGGCTGTTTCCGCAGCCCCAGGTGTTCTGCGCCTTCCACACCAGGTCGGTCGGGGGGCTGTGGGTGGCCCCCGCTCCTGCAGCCCAGATCTGGCAAGGGAGAATTAGAGAAGGATTCTCACTCTGGCACTCCATCCTTGGGCCAACCCGTCCCCACCCAAGGCCACCCCGGAGTCCCAAACACCCTGCCACTCACCGTCACCGCCTGCCCGGCCTTCAGAGTGAACTTTGGAGGGAAGCGGTAGGTCAGCAGGGGATCATCTCCATTCTGGCGCTTGATCTGCCAGTTGCCCATGGACTGGTCCTGCCAGGGAGGGAAGGCGAAGGCGGGGGAGGCTCGTTCAGGCTCCTGGGTTTATCCCACTCAAGGGCCCAGGCAGGCCCCAGGCCGGGGCCTCTCCCTCTATTCCGCCCCTCGCCCCTCTCCTCTTCCAGGATAACGGCTGCCATCTATGGGCGCTTATGCTGTGCCAGACACACTCCGAACTTTCACCTTCCCAAGAACTCAAAGCGTTCGGGACTCTGTGCAGATGAGGAAACTGACGCTTGCCTAAGGTCTCAGTGCCACTGATGAGTCCCAGGACCAGGACGGGAACCCGAGTGTGGAGGAGAGGTACAGGCACAGGCGCTGTCTGCCTCTGATGAGAGGAACAGCCCTGCCCCCAAACTCCATCCCTCCACTTTTCGGGTTTCTCCCTAAGCCAGCTGTATTCTTCGACTCCACCTGGGGGCGCACCTCATTGGACTTGTTGCGCAGGCGCACGAACTTGCCCTCCTCGTCCACCTCCTCCACGGCCACGCGCCCGCTGGTGCGAGCGTGCTGGGAGAAGCTGCTGCGGCTCTCGGTGGCCTCCAGCTTGCGCTTTTTGGTGATGCTGCCCCCACTCTGCGTCTGGGACGAGTGGGAGGAGGCCCGGCCGCGGCTGCGCTGCGAGGTCGGGCTGGGGGACAGGCGTAGCCTGCAGAAGAGGAGACAGGGTGGGAAGCCTAGTCAAGGCCAGTGGCAGGCTGGAGGGGGCTGCCAACATCTCCTCGCCGCCCCCCCCACAGCCTACCTCTCCTCCTCGCCCTCCAGGAGCTTGCGGTAGGCGTGGATCTCCATGTCCAGGGCCAGCTTGATGTCCAGCAGCTCCTGGTACTCGTCCAGCTGCTGCTGCATCCTTGCCCGCATCTCCGCCATCTCCCGCTCCTTGTCCGCCAGCAGCCGCCGGCTGGTGTCGCGCTCACGGGCCAGTGAGTCCTCCAGGTCCCGCAGCTTGGCTTCCTTGGCCGCCAGCTGGGAGAGGGAGGCAGGGTTCTGGTGAGCTCCCAAGGGCCCCGAATGGGGAGAGGTAAGGGGTAGGGGACGCCCAGCTACCTTGCCGGGATCCCCAGCTCCCACCAGGGCCTTTCATGGACTCCGACGAGGCCTTGGCCGGCTGGCCACCGGGGAGTCCTTTTCACAGTCCAACTGAAATCTCTTAATCTGAGGCTAGAATCTATTTCCTCCTGCCACAACTGGCACAGCCAGCTAGACTACTGATGCTTTTAACACCTCCGACTGAGTCTTGTGGCAGATCTCTAGGGAGGATAAGAATGATCTGCATATTCAAAGGGGAAAAACCAAGGCTCTGAGAAGTGAAGGTCTTTCAGGTTAGATAAGAGAAAGTCCTGGAACAGCAAACAGGTCATCTGACTCCAAACCCCAGGCTTCTTACTCAGCCTGGGGTCCCGGAGGCATATCCTCTCCAGCACCCTCCAGCCCACAGGACCTCCGCCCCACGTCCTGCCCAGGCTCTTGGGGGAAGGGGTGAGTGAGGGCATCACCTGCTTCTGGAGCTGGCTGAGCTGGGCCGAGAGGCTGTCGATGCGGATGCGGGACTGCTGCAGCTCCTCGTGGGCGGCCCCCGCCAGGTTGCTGTTCCTCTCTGCCGACTGCCTGGCGTTATCCAGCTGCAGGGGAGGACGCGGGGTTAGGGATGCAGGGACCAGAAGGGACCTGAGAAGGGCATCTCTGCTGCAGCCTCAGGTCCCAGGCATCGGGGCTCCTGCTATCATCCACCTGATCCTGCAAGGGGCGTCTCAGGGTGGCAGGGGGAGGAGGAGGTGTGCCAGGGGCAGCGGCAGCGAGGGAACCGCAGGAGAGCAAGCACCTTGGCAGAATAGGTCTTCTCCAGCTCTGCCTTGTACTGTTCCACCTGGTCCTCGTGCTGGGCCCGCAGGTCCTGCAGGGCGTCCGCCAGCCGGCTCTCGAACTCGCGCTGCTTCCCATTATCAATCTCCACCAGCCGCGTCTCATGGCGGCGCTTGGTCTCACGAAGCTCCTGCAAGGGTTGGACCCAGAAACCAAAATCAGAACTAGTTCTTTGAGGATGGGACCCAGGTGGCCAAGCTCCCAACCCAATCCTAACCCTGAATGGAGCCGCCATGAGCCCCCCTTTAACCTCAAGGCTGGCCACTCCCCGCTCCCCCCCACTCCAACTTCCCATCCACTAGTACAAGGGAGTCAGGCAGAGGAGCTCTACACACAGCTGAGCCCCCAGCCCCAGCTCTGACGTCTGTCACCACGTAGCCCCAGTCCTCCAGTCTCAGGGCACAGTCCCCACCTCGCTGTAGATGTTCTTCTGGAAGTCCAGCTCCTCCTTCAGGGTCTGCAGCCTGTTCTCGGCATCCACTCGGCGCAGCATCTCATCCTGAAGTTGTTTCTTGGCCTCACCCAGCGCTGCCTCGAGCTGAGAGGAAGGGGGCAGAGAGGACGGAGACAGAGGTCAGGGAGAGGGCTCGCAGGACATCGGAGCTGGAAGGAAGCTGAGGGATGGGCAGCGTCCAACACATCCCCCTACATGTGCACAAACAGGTCCAGGGGGATGAGAGCCTTGGGTGTCCCCAGAGGTAATGAGATCTACTCCCTGGCAGGAATGACTCTGGGTCGGTACTGTGCTAAGAAAGACAAAAAGAGATTGACGTTCCTACTGTGGTGCAGGGAGTTAAGGATCTGGCAATGCTGCATCTGTGATGTAGGTTGCAGCTGTGGCTCAGCTGGATCCCTGGCCCAGGAACTTCCCTATGTCTCTGTGTGGCCATTAAGAAAGAAAAAAAAAAAAAGATAGTGCCTCCTCTCTCTGGCACAACCCAGCAACTGCTATAAAGGAAGTGTGTCCAGAGTAGAGAAGGAACAGGAAGGAAGTGTGTGTCTGGGGTGGGAAGGCCTCCAAGAGGCTCAGATCTGAGGGACAAGGTTATCGGAGCCTGGGGGGGAACAGCGCTGTGACTGCTGGGGCAGACAGGAGCAAGTGCAAAGGCACCGAGCCATGAAGGCACACACATGCGCTTCAGGATCTTCAGAAGGCTCAGTACTGATGAAGTCTGAACGACAGGGCCCCGGGGGCAGCATGATGGCAGAGGTGGCCGGGCTGGAAGGCAGGGGCTGGATCATGAAGAGGCGAGCCCTTATCTGCCACAAAAAGATCCCCTGAGGTTTAAGCAGGGGAGCACCTTTCTTGTTTTGTTTTATTTTGTTTGTTTGGCCATGCCTGCAGCACGTGGAAGTTCTTGGGCTGGGGATCAAACCCACGCCATAGCAGTGACCGGAGCCGATGCAGTGACAACACCAGATGGTTAACCTGCTGTGCCACAAGGGAATTCTGGGAGCATTTTTCTTAGCTCTTCATCTTAACAAGCACAAGCTGGGCAGTGCGGCTGGGAGGGGCTCGGGGGCAGGGCAGAGACCTGGGTGGAAAATGGCCCAGCCTTGGTTTTGTAGTCAACAGGCTGGCATCTCCTGGTTACCCGACAGTTTACTGTGGTGGCAGGGCCCTGCGGGGGAGAGAGCCTAGGACCTGACACTTGGACTGACTCTAGTCCTGGCCCTGCTCTGAGCAGACGAGGCTGTGAGATTGGGAACAAGCGACCTTCTTTGATTCTGTTCCCTAGCTTGTAACATAAGAGAAAGAACAGATAGCAAAGTGTTTTGAAACTAAAGAGCATCATGTATACACCATATACATGCCAGCCATTAAGAACATGCATCTTCAAAACAAAAAAAGGAGTTCCCATTGCAGCTCAGCAGTAACAACCCCGACTAGTATTCATGAGGATGTGGTTTTGACCCCTGGCCTCGTTCAGTGGGTTAAGGATCTGGCATTGCTGTGAGCTGTAGTGTAGGTCACAGATACGGCTTGGATCCCGCATTGTTGTGCCTGTGGTATAGCCTGGGAACTTCCATATGCTGCAAGTGCAGCCCTAAAAAGCCAAAAAAAAAAAAAAAAAGGGCCAAACCAGGAGGGATCCAGGGCCAGGCACAATTCATTGCAAAGTTACATGGAAATGGTTTATGAATTCTTTTAAATTCATGCTGCTAGACCTCATGGGCAGCAAAGGAGGTGCAATGATTCTAGGACCCATGAATGGCTCTGAGGCCATGTGACAGGCCAGACCACCAGGTACCTCCTGAGAGCACCTGGGGTGGAAGAGTGAATGTGTATTTGTTTGGGGGCAGGGGAACAGGGGTCAGGTGGGCCCCACCTTGGCCACTTGTCCTCGCAGGTCATGCAGCTCGCCTTCCAGAGTGCGCTTCTCGCTGAGAGCGGTGCTCAGTGCGGCCTCCTTGGAATTGAGCAGAGCTTCCAGGTCCTTGAGCCGGGCCTGGGCGGCCATCAAGTCTCCCTCCTTCTTGGTATTGCTAAAGAAGCCAAGGAAGAGGGGGTTTAGGGGAAAGAGTCTGTGTCCCTAAAGAGAGCCAAACCCCCCAGGAAGAGAGAGAAATCACTTCCTGGGAGGTCTGCTCTGGGGCCTGGCTCTGCTGTCCCTCGAACTGCCAGGAGAGGGCATCCTTGGCTTTGGTTTGCTTACATCTGCTCGCCTCTGGGGCTGGACTCCCACTTCCCCCAAGGTCCCCCAAACCCCCTTCCTGCTTCTCCACCCTTCCCGTGACTCAGTACTCAGGAACGTGCCTGGGGCCTAGGGCAAAGCTCGATCTGTGAGATGAATGCGTTTCCCTCTCTCTCCTCCCATTCCTTCCCAAAGAGACAGAGCCACCTTTGTCTCCTGCCCCTTCCCACATAGGGCCCTAACCTTCTCCCCTGACTCCACCCACCTTCCATTCAGCCAAGCTTCCTTCCCTGCGGGGGACCCAGACAGCCAGGCTCCCAGCCCTGGGGGTCCATGTGTCCCTAACACATCTGTTTGAGACCTGAAGGTGTAGGTCACCTCCCCTAGTCCCTTTGGGGAAGGAAAGTCTGGGCAAAGCCAAGGCAGATCTGGGAGGAGGACAACCAGGGGTGGTATTGCCCCCTTTCCTTCTCAGCCCCGGCTGGGTCCCCTGATCCGGGCAGAGCACAAGGGTTTCAGCCTCCCTCCCTCCCTCTGGGTCTCATGAGAGCCTAAGAACGCTGAGCCCCACCCACTGACCGCCAGCCTCAGCATCTGGTCCAGATGCAGCCCCCAGGCCTAGAGGTACATCAGCATTGGAACACCCCACTCCTCAAACTGGGTAAAGCTTTAGTTAGAACCAACCAAACAGGGGTTGCCTCTGCCATCACCCTTCCCTTTCTGGGCTCCCGATTATTTCTGCTGGATACTGACCTGCAGAAACAAAGGTGCTATTTTCTTAAAGACCCCTGGGGAACCCAAGAACTTTCCAGTTGTAATGATCCCTTCACCACTGCGTGGTGAGAGAAAACATCAGACCCAGGGAGTGGAAGGAAAGAGCCAAGAGGCCCGGTCCCAGTTGCCATCTGTAACTCATCAGACTTCAAGCAAGAACCCACCACGGCAGATGGAAACCAAACGTGGGCAGGGGGAAAAAAATTCTCTCCTGGAAAGGAGAAAAGTGGCCCTGCCAACATTTTTCTCCTGCCACCAAAGCCCTCAGCTCCAAAAGACCCAACAATTCACTGTGAAGGAGGATGGAGAAGGCCAGAGGGAGGGGCCAAGACCTAGGCGGAGTTCTCCTGCCACCAGCTTAGGAGATTTCAAACAGGAGTCACCTCCCCAACAACCAGGCTCCATTGGGAGGGAGACAGAGGGATGCCCAGAAAGGCAGGGGAAGGACACAAAGGCCTGGAGCAAGCGCCCCCCCACACCCCACCGCCACCAGGGTGCACGCTTGCTCTGCCCAGGCCTCTGGCCACATCTCAGAACAAGCTGTTTAATGCAACCGTGTCTGTCTCCTGTGAGAAGAGGCCCTTCCAGATCTGGAGGATGTCTCCCCTCCTCTGTCTCAGCCAGAAAAGCTAAAAATAAAGTCAAAACCCAGCTCAGGTTTTGGCTGCCGTCTGGCCCAGCCCCTGGCTGGAAGCACAGCCCCAACTTTCCATGACTTCAGAACTTTTCCGAAGCTGAGGCAGCTGCAGGGGGAGGAGAGAAGAAGAAGAAAAACCACTGGTAAAGCGAAGCGACGCGGCAGACCTAGATTCTGAGCTCCCTGGGCCGGCTCCAAGGCTGGCAGGGACTTCCCAGAACAGGCCTCTCTAGCCTGCAGGCTAACGGCTGCAGCTGGCCGTCCCAGGAGGGGCGACTCTCCGAACTGAGGGAACTAGAAGGAGCTTAGTGTAGGTTCAGCTTAACTCCCTCCTTTTACAGACGAGGAAACTGAGGCTCCGAGGAGGAAGGAGAGTGGCCCACGGTCAAGCACAACACGCAGCTACAGGGACTGCACAGGGTCACAGTCAGTTCTGGCTGCAGATCAGGACTCCTCCTCCTCCTCCTCCACTGCCTTCTCGAGCCACAGGTCTGGAGAGAGGGGAGAAGCCAGCAGGAGAAAGAGGGCTCCCGGATCCAGCCAGCCTGAGCTGGGAGAAGCAAGAAGGGGCGCTTTCGGAAGACATCTGGTCCCGCCTCCCTGGGCCGCCTCAGACACCAGAAGAGAAATTTCAGTTCTCCTTGGAAATATCTTTCCTGCGACAGTGCCAAGCCGACACCGACTGAAGGAAACGGAGCTGCACGGTCTGACAGCCGCGGGATTTGGTCCTTCAGTCTAACCTCTTCACATCCTGCTGCTCCCAAAGGTGGGGCGGAATACTAATATCAATACTCAGACTCACACTTGTACTAATATAACGACAGCAAACAGCTGATTGTGTACCAGGCACCGCTCTAAATAGTACAACATTAACTCATTTAATCTCCGCGGCTTGCCTAGGAGCTAGGTGCTATTACCAGGTGACTGAGGAAACAGGGACAGAGAGCTGTGTCCAGGGTCCCGCAGCCAGCCAGGAGCAGAGCTGGAAACCAGTGTGGTACTGCCCCGGCACCTGCAGCGCTATCGTGGCCTCCAAAGAAGTTAAGGGGGCGATTTTCCTCCCGCTCCTGCGGGCTTTGACTAGCGCTTAAAAGAGATGCGATGAAAGGACTAAGACACACCCGGCAGAAGAGAGAAACCACTGAGCAAAGAGAGGGAAGCGAGGACAAGCCTTTGCGGTTTTCAGTCAGGCTTGGGGAGCTCCCCTCTGCGGGGAAGCAGCCTCTATCTAGGGCCCGTGTGCTCATGACTCAGACCTCGGGAACTCTGTGGCCAGGGAGCCACACGCACTCCCCAAGAGACGGCTGGGGGGTGGCGGTGCCGAACCCAGTGCCTCTCTGGCCTCCTCCCCAGCCTTGCCTGCCTACCAGCTCCCCTAGTTGGGGTCTTCAGCCCCAACAGGGACCCCAAGCAGACACTGGTCAGGCATTCAGCCCCGGGGCGATGGTGCTGCCCGTGCCCATGTCCCCTGAGGGTTGGCAACGAGAAAGCTGGGCACGTGCTGACTGCCATCCCACAATGGGCTGGCAGGGAGCACAGGGTGCGGCAGGCAAGGGGAGCTGGGAAGGGTGGGAACAAGGGGCTCCACAGGTGACTCATCCTCAAGCGGACAATACCCGGGCAGGGGTCGGGAAATCCTCTACTGCTCACAGGGGAGACCCAGGCTTTGCCCGTGTCCTGCCCCAGGCCCGGGAGCCATGCCAGTGCGGCCGCTCTCTCCCTCCCATCCTCCAGACTCCTCCAGCACAGGAGTGGCTCCATCCCAGCGGGCTCGTGAGGCAAGAAGGGCCGGGCATCCTGTTTCTAACTCTTCCCACAGCTGGCAAATCTGATCTCGGAAGGAGGGAGGGAAGAGCCGGGCGGGAGAGGGCGGGACAGCGGAGAGGAAACGAAGAAGGGAGAAGGGAGAGCTGGGAGTTGGCTGGTGTGGCCCAAGGCTGGAGCCCTGTTAGGCTGAGGCTGGCGGCACAGGGAAGCCGGGCTCCCGGGCCACTGCAGGCAGGGACTTGAGGGCTGCTTGCTGGGGGTGGTGAGGGAGGGAAGGCGCCCTGCACAGCAGAGGGGCTGAGTAGGCACGGGGCCAGCCGCTGACCCGCCTGCTGAGTCACCCTCCTCAGCCCAGCTCGGATGCCAGATATGGAAGCCAGGGCTGCCGCAGGCCTGTTTGGGCCCGGTTGCCGGGAGCAACTCGCTAGGCCTCGAGGGAGAGGCCCCCATTTCCTCCGCTGGGCTGAGGAAGAGATGAGGGGAGCAGAAACGTCGGGCTGGGGCTAAAAATAAGAAGTGGGAGGAGCAGGTGGCCGAGGGGGCGGCGGAGGAGCGAGCCCAGCTCAACGGGGACTCCCTCGGACCCGCCCCAGCGCGCCCTCGCCCGGCCAGGCCCCAGCCTCACCGGCCCTCGGAGTTCCCCATCTTCCAGGCGGAGATGGGAGGGGTGGGGGGAGGCAGGCGTACGAGCGAGGGTCCCTGGACCCCGGGCGTTTCCTGCCTCACAGGAAAGGGCGCCCCCTGTGGCTGGGCAGGGCAGGGCAGGGCTGGGGGCACTGCAGGGAGTCTCAGGCCGCCTGGCTTGGCCAGAGCTCTCTCCCTTCTCTCCCCTGGCGCCTAGACCTCTGCTCAGGCTCTGGTGGCCACCTCCAGCCCGCCCCGCATGCTCCCGCCGTCCCTCCTTTTGTCCCAGCAACTCCTCCCACTGAAATGTATCCTTCTTCCCTCCACCTGTTCCAAATCCACGCCCCCATCTCCCTTGAGCCCTGTTTCAGCCCTGGGCCTCCCTCTCTCCACTCCCAACCGCGTTCAGCTGTTGTTTTACCTACTAGTTTATTCTCTTTTCAGCTATAAGTGTGTCTCCAGGCTTTCTCTGTATGTCCCCAAATGCCCTGAGGTTAGGCAGTTCACATGCGCAAAGCTTCTAGGGGGACCTCTTCCTGGACCAACTCCTGCCCTTTTACAGGTTTGGAAAGCAAGGCCTGGAGAAGGGCAGGCTCAGACCCTACAAACCTGCCCGCCGGGTCACCTGAGGACACTCACAGCTGGGGGGGGGACAGACACAGAAAATGGCATGACACACACAGGGGGTGCAGAAAGTAGCCAGAGACACCCAGGACGAGTGCCTGGGAGACACTTTGACTTCTACTCAGTTGCTGGGAGCCACCCTGAGTCAGTGTGAAGGTACAGAGGGCAAGTGTAACGGCCCTCAAATGTCACCTACCCACTCGCATGTGTGGAGTGATGAGGTTTGACAGTCCCCCACCCCACAGAGTTAACCTCTGCTCAGCTTCTCGGCTGGTCTGTGGGTCTGCCATCACTTTCAGGTGTGGGCAGGATGTGGGAAGCCTGGGACATCTGGGTCCCCACTCGGGCATTCAAGGCGCCAGCCCTCTCTGGAAAGAGGACCTTAATGAGGGGAAGAGGTGTTCCAGGGACTTAGAAGCCTTCAGCCTCCCTTCACCCCACCCTGTGAACTTCCGAATGTCTTACACCTGGAAAGCACATGGTAGGCCCCCAGTAAGGACCCTCTACCCCCGACTTCCCTGCCCAGGCACAGGCACCCACAGCAGGCATGGCTCTGCTTCCACATGCCTCCCTTGGGCGTGACACCTGCCACATAAGCTCGGGATCGGAGGACCCTCAGATCCCCTTCCAGAGCTACCAGGCTCCCAGCTGTCCTTGCCCCAGACAAAGCCAGGTCCTCATTCCAAGCAGAGGGAGGGTTGGGATGGGGGAACTGGTGCTGAGAAGGGGGACAGGAGGCTTGCTGACATGTTCAGAGGCAACTCCAGCAGAGGCGCTGGGCTTGGCAGGGGGCCAGGCCTGAGTCACAGCTGCTGGGTGTATCAACGTGGCATTGTACAGAGGCAGGAGAGGCCTGCGGCCAGAGGCCAGGGCGCTGGGGTCCTGGACAACAGGCGGCGGGCTTCCTGACCAACCGCTCCCTCCAGGTCCCATGCCAGACTCCACTTTCCTTCTTCCTGCCCAGTCTCTCCAGAAATCATTCCTGTGTGTCACAAAAATGCAGGGCCGACGCCGGCAGACAGACTAAAAGCAGTGGGGCGTGGAGGGGAGAAGGATGGCCTAGGAAGAGGGAGGATGTCCCAGGGAGGCCACCAGCCAAAAGGAGGGACATTTAGGGGATCCCCACAAGAAGGCGACTCAGCAGTTCCTTCTGAGGATGTGTCACCTCTCCCTGGTAGCTCATGGTTATTAACCCTGACAACAGTGGGAGGGGGTGGGAACCGCACCCCAAGATGGAGAGAGGAAGTCGGGGAGGACCCAGGCATTCTGGTCCCACTGCATTCCAGCTCCAGCCTAGGAAGACGCAACACTCTCTCCTGGCCGGCAGAGGGTGGCAGCATTAGCGCTTTGGGAAGAGGAAGGGGGTGACTTGGCAATCCCAAACAGCACTCCCCCCCAGGTGCCTAGGACGGGAACCCCTTGAAATCGAGGGTCTCTAGCTCCCTTGTGTTCTGCCCCCGTCCACTTGTCCCCCGTCTGATTCAGAGCCTCATCCCTCTTGCTGCCACTCAGCAAGAACACCCATCATAGTGCTTAATAAAAGGCCACCCCTCAGCCTTTCGCTCCTCTGACTGGACAAGTCCAGGGTCTCCCGTCCACTCTCTACTCTGCCCTCTACCATGACTCAGCTACTCCGTTTGGCCTGGGATCCCAGCCAGGATTATTCCTGGCTTCGACAGGCAGGATTCAGGCTTCCTCTCCCACAAACGGGCAGGGGGAGCCCCCTCACCCCCACCCGGCCTCCCTCCCAAACTGTCCCCTTCCTTGAGAGACTGTCAAGGGCCGAGACCTCCTCATAGCCCAGCCTCAGTTGGGGGGAGCCAGAATGGGTGCAGGAAGAGTAGAAGGTGGGCAGTTCAAGGTCATCCTGCACTTCTGTCTGCAGGCTCCAGGTTCATGCTGTCTGATCCTGGCCGGCACTAAGGTAATGGTCCTGCCTTCCCCAAAGCCTCCCTTCTTCCTCAATGTCAGTCCATAGGCCTCTCCCTCTCCTGCATGCTACAACCTACATGATAGGTCCTGAAGGGAGAGGCATTAAAAACCACAGGGTCAGAGTTTCCACTGTGGTGCAATGGAATCGGTGGTGTCTCTGCAGTGCCAGGACACAGGTTCAATATCTAGCCCTGCGCAGTGGATTAAAGGATCAGGCGTGGTGCACCTGCAGCAGCATAGGTCACAAATGTGGCTCCGATCTGATCCCCGGACCAGGAACTCCATATGCTGCTGGGCAGCCAAAAATGAAAAAAAAAAAAAAAGTAGGGTCCTTTCATGCTAGCAATAAAAACAAAGCATAAGCCAAGATTATAATGTCATAAAATTAACTGTTTCTTTTTCTTTTGGTCTTTTTAGAGCCACACCCACAGCATATGCAAGTTCCCAGGCTAGGGGTTGAATCGGAGCTGCAGCTGTCAGCCTACACCACAGCCACAGCAACGACAGATCCGAGCCGTGCCTGCAACCTATACCGCAGCTTGAGGCAACGCTGAGCGAGGCCAGGGACTGAACCCAAGTCCTCATGGATTCTAGTCAGGTTCGTTATTGCTGAGCCACAATGGGAACTCCCTAATTAACTGTTTCTAATAAACTTTCTTTGAGAAAGGGTGGTGTTTGTATTTTTAATTCTACAGCTTGTGGGAAATATTTCTTTCTTTTTTGCTTTTTTGCTTTTTAGGGCCGCACCCGTGGCATATGAAAGTTCTCAGGCTAGGGGTTGAATCAGAGCTACTGCTGCTGGCCTAACGCCCCAGCAACTAGGGATCCGAGCCGTGTCTGCAATCTACACCACAGATCACGGCAATGCCGGATCCTTAACCCACTGACTGAGGCCAGAGATTGAACCCGCAACCTCATGGTTCCTAGTCAGGTTCATTACCACTGAGCCCCAAAAGGAATGCCCTATTGGGAAATATTTCTATTGAGAATAGTATTGGCTATTAATTATGTTTGATTTTAACATTTGCTGCTTAGTAGTCTATTATTTATTTATTTTTTTGGCCATGCTCTCGGCATGTGGAAGTTCCCAAGCCAGGGATCAAGCCTGTACCACAGCAGCGACCACGCCGGATCCTTAACCCATTGCACCGCAACAGGACTCCTATGGATTAGTATTTTAAAGGACTGTTTTCTCACTTTGTGGGTCGTTGTAGTACTTTGGAACCAGAAGGATCTCTGGAGACCTTCTGCCCTAACTCTTTCCTTTTATAACTACGGAAACCCAGAGACAGTGGTGGGTTTTTTTTTGTGTGTGTGTCTTTTGTCTTTTTAGGGCCACAGCCATGGCATATGGAGGTTCCCAGGCTAGGGGTCAAATCAGAGCTGCAGCTGCCGGCCTACACCACAGCCGCAGCAACGCGGGATTCGAGCCGTGTCTGCAACCTGCACCACAGCTCACGGCAACGCCCGATCCTTAACCCACTGAGTGAGACCACGGATGCTAGTCAGATTCATTTCCACTGAGCCACTACGAGAACTCCAAGACAGGGGTGATTTGTTCAAGGTCACACCATAATTCAGTGACAGGGCCAAGCCTAGAACTCAGGACATAGAGGGCCAGGGCTGCTTCCGCTACCTTATGCCGCAAGTCATTTTGTTGATGGGCCACCTGGTCTCTTGCTAAGTAATAGAAGTCCCTGCAACCTCCTCCAAAGAACCTCTTTCCCCACTGTCTCCAAGAATATTAGAGCTTGGCCTGTGTCAGCTTCGGTCACGGGGGACCCACAGACCTAAGAATGAGATGAACTGCCCTGGGCCTCTGAGCCAGACCTGGTCTTGGCTGCCGCAGCTGCTAGAGGTGGTGAGAGACTGGGGAGGAGGGAGAGCAGAGGGCACAGTTGGTAGCTAATGGCATCTCCAACCAGTTGTCCCCCCAGCTGTCCCCGGCTTCAGCCCCGACACTAAGCTACTGCACCTCTGGGGGTGGGATTAGGGACAATGGGTGCATCCCATGCAAGAGTAAGTCTCGGGTTCCTGGAGGCCACGCGACGTGCCAGCCTGGGGCATCGCTGGTGGCAAGGCAGGGCCCTAACAGGATTGCTTCTTTCTTGTTTCTCTTGGGCTCCTTAAGAACTTACTCCTCAGCCTCCAGGGTTAACTATACCTTCTTCTTTCCGTCTGAAGGAGAATGTGGACTTCAGGGTGGACGGGAGAGGGGAATCATACCAAGGAGCCCCCTCAGTTGGGGACCAGGGCCCAGGTATCCTCAAAGGCCTCCATCCCCATTATCCCCCCTTTTTTTTTTTTTTTTTTTGTCTTTTTGCCTTTTCTAGGGCTGTACTCGCGGCATGTGGAGGTTCCCAGGCTAGGGGTCTAATCAGAGCTACAGCTGCCGGCCTTCGCCAGAGCCACAGCAACGCGGGATCTGAACCACATCTGCAACCTACACCACAGCTCAGAGCAACGCCGGATCCTTAACCCACTGAGAAAGGCCAGGGATCGAACCCACAACCTCATGGTTCCTAGTCAGATTTGTTAACCACTGAGGCACGACAGGAACTCCATCCCCATTATCCTTATGTATCAAAGGGCACAGCCTCCTGCAGCTCCAAGCAGACAGTTCCCTCAACAAGTCCCAAGACAACCTCAAGACAGGAATCACCAGCCTCCCAGAACTCTGTCTCATGATCCATGGCCTGGCAGGGTCCTGGGTCTTTCTAGGTACAGGCTGGGGCAAAGGCTATTGACCAAGTGCTAACAGGCCTTGCTGGACAGTAGAACGTTAAGGCAAAACTAGTCCCACAGCAGAATCTCCAGACTGTAGGAGTGCACGTCAGCCACCCCATCCCACCTTCCAGACCCTCTAGCCTGTCTCCCAAGCTGGAGAAGTAAGGTTTAATGGTACGAGCACTCAACTAGGAGTCTGAAGGCCTGCGTTCAAGTCTTGACCTGTTACTCCCTTGCTGTGTGACATGGGACAAGCCTCCGCACCTCTCTGGCTTTTGCTGTTCTGATCTTGAAGGCAGCCTGGATGAACCTGGGCCAGCAGGTCCCTGCCTGCCCCAACTGGGGCTGCATGAGGCGGGCAATTCAGGAAGTCGTCGAGCACCCAGGCCTTGTCCGGGGGGGAAGAGGCGCTTCTGCTTTGTGGGCTCGGGATCTCCCCACTTCTGACTCAGCTTTCCGCCACCAGTTCCTCACGGGAAGACACAGCTCTGGCACCGTCCCATAGGCCAAGCCCATAAATCTGGACTCAACTCTGGAACTACTTGGGCGCACTGCCTGTCAGGAGCCCTGTCCCAGATTGTCAGCAGACGACCCAAGGAAGGGGGCAGAAAAGGATCTCGGGATGCAGTAGTGAGCGGGGAGCAGAAAACGCAGACATTCAGGCCCCCACCCCTCCCTGCAAGACATCTGCTGTCCCCACTCTGTCTCCTGCTGTCTCTTGTAAAGCCACCGGGGTGGGAGGGAGCAGGGCAGCGTCTGAGTCATCCACTCAGCCGGCCTGCCTAGGGTGGGGCCTAGCTTAAAGCCTGGACCCCAGGCAAGCCTTCCCTGATGTTTTTAAACCTCCTCAGTCTTCCTGCACATAGGTGTCCAAATCCCTCAGGCTTGGAGTTCCAGTGGTGGCTCAGCAGAAACGAATTCAACAAGAAACCATAAGGTCGAGGATTCGATCCCTGGCCTTGCTCAATGGGTTAAGGATCTGGCGTTGCCATGAGCTGTGGTGTAGGTTGCAGACGCAGCTTGGATCTAGCATCGCTGTGGCTGTAGCGTAGGCTGGCAGCTGTAGCTCGAATTAGACCTCTAGTCTGGGAAACTCCACATGCCACGGGTGCGGCCCTAAAATGACAAAAGACAAAAAAAAAAAAAAAAAACAACCCCAAAAAACAGATCCCTCAGGCTCCAGAATAGAGACGATGTGTGAAGGTGTCTGTGGGTGCGGGGAAGGGGGAGTTCTGCTCAGAGCCTATTACCCAGCCTAATGAGAGGGTGCCCCAAGCTCCTGGGTGTGGCCAAGGTACTCAGGCTGGGCCCGGAATCGCCAGTTTTACAGATAACTCAGCATCCCAATCCGAAGCCTGGCCCTGAACTCTGAGCTCTAATTAAACATTAAACCAGATAATCCCTCTCTCTAGGCTTTAGTGGGAGGAGTTAGAACAATGCCTTTCTTCCTCTTCTTTCCACTCTTCACCAGAAAGAAAAGGGAGTAACAAGTCCTGGCGCTTCCCTCTGGGGGATGTAGAAGGGGACAGATCAGATACCCCAGTCGGAGCCCCCTTTGCCTCTACCCTGCCTCCCATCAGCCCAGGATCCAGGTGTGTAAACCCACCCCCCTCTTCCGGAAGCCCAGTCTCCCCAGCCAGGATCAGTGGGGGAGAGGAGAGGCAGGTGGCTAAATATAACAAGTACACACACCACCCCCGGCCCTGCCCCACGTGTGCGCACACCCGCCCGGTGTCCCAGCCGGGACAGCTGCACAAGGAGGCAGAGGAGACAGACTGCAGTGGCTGGGTTAGCGAGAGACCAGAGCCTCCACTCTTTCTGTTCCCTGATCAATGTCTTCCCAGGAAAAGATCTGCTAAGAATGCCCTTCACAGGGACCTGCAAGGTAGTAGTGTGGTACCTGAGCGGACTGATTCCGAACACTAATACTCTGGGACTCCCCTAGCTGGCCTCCTGTCTGTCCTCCTAACTAAACGGACAAGACCAGAGCGATCCCTTTCAACAGAAATAAAGTCACCCTGCCTCCCCACACAATTTCCATCACCCTTCACGGGGTGGGGGCGGGGGTGGGGGATGGATCTGCCACACCCACTGTGTCTGGGTTTGAGGGTTAGCTGAGGGCTATAAAGAACACGGAATACAGGGAGGTCCAGAGAAGGGCATGGGTCTGGGGAAGATGATGCAAAGGGAAAGAAGGAGTCAAACCAGAGGTGCCCCCACTCCTCCACCCCGCACTCCTCCACCAGGGATCCTGAAGCACCTTTAGTGCTCTTTGGCTGGGGTCTGTGTAGAGAAAAGGAGACTACAGAGGAAGGAAACAAATTCTTGGGGAGCTGAAGGAGGGCCTAAACTTCCCAGCTCCAAAGGCCTTTTTAGAAAAGAGGGAGGGGCCAAGTAGGGTGCGGCCGGGTGGGGCAGGGATGGGTGAGGTGGGAGTGGCCTGAAGCTTCCAACGGCTAGATTTCAAAAATGTCACTATATTCCAGTAGTTTAATAAAGCAAAGATAAAAAAAAAAAAAAAAAAAAGAAACCACGTCAGTGGCTGAGGGGACGGGCCAGAGCAAAGGGCCAGAGCAAAGACCGCTTGGCTCAGCTGGGAAAATGAAAGTGGCTCCCCCCAAGGAGGGAGGCAGAGAGAGGCAGAGCCCCCAGCCCTCAAAGACTCCGGGTGGAGGGTGGGCGTGGAGTAGGGGGAGGTGGGGAGAGAGTTGCAGGGTGCAAACCTGGGCCTAGCACAACTTCCTGAGCTGGGAGCCTCTGCCCTCTGTCTCCCTCCCTCCCTCGCATTCCTGGGCCAAGCAGGCCAAGGGCTGTGGGAGCCGCGGGGGAGCTGCTCTCCTGGAGCTGTTTGGAGGGCCTGTCAGAGACCAGAGAAGAGCCCAGACACGCGAGGAGTGAGGGAGAGCTTCCCAACTCGCAGAGAGAACCCTGGAAAGGGTCGTGCCAAGGGGGCCGTCGCCATGCCCCCCGTAGGGGTAAAAGGGGGTCAACCCTGCTTTGGTGACTTCTCTCCAGCACCACTGGATAGCCACCAGCTTGGGATCTCTGTCTCAGTGGGTGTCATGTGTTCAAGGCCAGGCTAGGCAAAGTTGGCACTGTGCCAAGCCTGCCAAGAAAGTTCTAACAGGGCCCTTTTACCCACTCCAAAGTTTCCTGGGTGCCCAGATTTCTTAGAGATAGCAGGGCCAGTTCCGCTTGGCCCAAGGTCCTCCCCCAGGCCCCAGATGACTGGCGAACCCCACCCTGACAGAATGTGGACCTGCCACCAGTCCCTACTTGGCCCTGATGCCTCCACCATTTCTTACATACGCCCACCCTCTCCCAGAGACCCCTCCCTTCTCTGTCCTGTCTTGACAATTTCCCTTGGCACTGCCAGTCACCCGCTGGGGGCGGTTCTGGGGAGGGAGGAGACTATAAGGCGAAGTTATCAGCCGCCTGGAGCCAGGCAGGGACGACAGTCCACGGGCCCTCCCTGCTTCTCTCCCCGGCAGCGGCGGCCACGCATGACGCATGTCGCCACCTGGGCGCACTCACCGCGCCTTGAGCTCCTTGAACTCCTCGCGGACTTTGCTCAGCTCCAGCTGCAGGCGGGCGCGCTCCTTGGCCACGGAGTCGAGGGTCTTGCGGGCATCCCCGAGCTCGGCCTCGTAGGCAGCCTTGATGCCGGACACCTCGCGACTGACCACCTCCTCAGACTCGGTGATGCGAAGGCGCAGACCTGCATTCTCCGTCTCCAGTGAACGCACACGGTCGATGTAGACGGCCAAGCGGTCATTAAGCTCCTGCAGGTCCTCCTTCTCCTGCAGCCGGGTGATGCGGGTGGGCGACAGCGGGGTGGAGCTGGTCTGCGCCCCGCTGCGGGTGGCGCGCCGCTGGGACGGGGTCTCCATGGCCGGCAGGGTGGCAAGGCTGCCCGCGGGGCAGAGGTCCCGGAAAGGGCGCGGGGCTCAGGCCAAGGACAGAGACTTCTGATCGAGGTGGGAGCGTGCCGGCCGGCTGGCTCTCGGCTCGCTCCTGGCAGGCGTTGGGATCTGGGCCAGAGTCCTCGGGATCTGGGTTGGCGGGTGTGGATGCGGCGCTCCCGCGAACACTCTGAGTCACCGGCGCCCGGGCAAAGGCTCTAATAGGTCTAGGGAATGGGAGGAGGGGCCATTGCTCTTAAAGGGGCCGTCGTCGCAACCAACTGGGGTGACAGTGGGAGGGGTGAGGACCGCCCGGCGTTGGCGGAGTCGGGCCCCACCCTCTCTAGCGCACCCCCAACTGAAGCTGAAGCTCACGGCCAGGTCCCTGGCGGCTCAGCTTGTCCCCATTGCCAGTTGACAAGCTGCCAGCTTGTCCCCACTGCCTCAGGCCTTGGGGGGGGGGCGGGTAGAGGGCAGAGCCAAAGGGTGAGAGTAGGTGAGCAAAGGATAGGGGGAGAGGGAAAGCGGGGTAAAGCAAGGGAAGGCGCCAGGAAGGCAGATCCAGGAAGGTGGGGGGAGGGCTGAGGCCGGTGCCCATGGGGTGACTCACTCTTCTTCCACCACAGGCTCCCCCTTTCCTCCCCATAGTAATAGTGAGTCACCCCTACACCCCCCACACACACAATGTGGGCAGCCCATTCAAAGCTGCATCTCAGTATGGATGGCAGGGTGGGGTGGGGAAGGAACGCCTGCGTTCCCTGGGGTGGTTGCAGGGAGGGCTACAGCAAAGTTCTGGATCCTGAGTTCCTTTTTACACCCTCAAATTTGGGGCAGAGACCAGGAGTTTGGGGTCAGTCTTTTCCTATCTTCTGTCCCAATTTAATCTCCCTTCAAAACTAACTGTTGGGTCCTAGACCCATGGAATAAGCCTCAAGCCCCAGAGAAGGCCAAGAAGAGGACCCAGGCCCTGCCTCCCCTTCCCCGGCTCCCTTCCTCTGGACCGTGGCAACTGGAGAAAGAGACTGCCTAGGTTCCTTCCCACTTCAGACCCTTTCTGCTCCTCACCCCACTCCGCCAACTCCAGGACGGTACTTTTTTTTTTTTTCCAAGACGTACTTATTTTAATGGATAATTTAAAACAGATACCGGAGCTGTGCATGTATTCATCACATTGCCAGGACACCAGGTTCCAGATTTTTGTGGTTCCCAGAGGGGCCTGGAAGGGGGAGCAGGGCAGGGTGCTGGACAACCAAGGTTGGGTCTCCATCCTGCTTTCAACCAGACACGGGGTTAAGGGGGGGTGGGAGTGGGTAGGGACAGCAAAGATTCCCACAACCTCGCCTGCTCCAGGGCCGGCACTGCACTTATCTCTACATTCCTCTTTGGCCAGGTCTGCTTTGCAAGTGGCTCTGGGGAGGGGCCAGGCCCTCTCACAAAACAGGATCACCCAAGTGCCCAGGCTTCCCCACCCCAGGCTCTGGAGCTTCCATCCTCAAGACTCACGGAGGAACCCTCCTGCTTTGATCAGCCTTCTACTCCCCTTCCCCTTATCCTGGCCCTGGCCCCACCAACCATCTCATCCTAAGATGTGGCCGTGGCTGAGGCTCCCAAACCCGGGTGCTCTCCTGCCCTGCCCCTGTGCCCCGCACAGACGATTCTCTGATGAGGAACCTGGAAAATTAAATTATGTTGCTAACTCCTTACAGCTCCAGGATAGCACGATAAACAAGGGAAGCTGAGCTGGACAGGTCCTCTGTTCTGGGTTCTGAAGCTGGCCTCGGAGAGACGAGGGACTGGAGTGGGATGAAGACAGGACTCAGAGTGTTCAAGACAGGGGAACCTGGGAAGAGATGCTTAGGTTTCCATCTGGGGGAGGGAGTGTCACTGGGCCATGTAGTGAGTCTCCAGGATGCACCCAGTTGAGGGGACTAGAGATAGGGCTTCCCCTCCCTGCAGCCCTCTCCCTGAGGGCGTGGTACCCACCTCCAGCTTCCCAGACAAAACAAAAAGTCTTGTTCTGCTTCTCCCTCTTGTGTTCCCCAAACCAGAAGCAGAGGCGGGGTGGGTGAGCCAGTGAAACGTGAGGGAGACTGGCTGTTCCCACTGCCTCAGCCCCCCTTCCAGCACCCCCTCTGCCCCACCCAGTCCCCGGCCTGGCCAGGCTTCCTCTCCTGGCTGGGGAAGCAAAACCACACTTAACCCTTCCTATCCCGGACTTCCCCATCTTTGGAGAAAAGAGGCAGGAGAAAGGAGGGGGAATCTTACCCTAAATTTCACTTTAGGTTTTTTTCCCAAAGGGTCCCCTCCGTCCACCACCACCACCACCACGGCCTCAATCCTAAACCTGAACTTCAAAGTGGGCCTTTATCTTGAATATTCAGTCCTGACTCTGAATCCCAAAGTCTCTGCCCTCCTCCTGCCAGGGTGTAGATCACCAGTCCCTGAAGAAGCAGGAGAAAGCAGGAAAGGCAGGTCCAGAGGACCCGAGCCTCCTGGGAGTGAGGATGGTGGGTGGGAGCTGTGACTGGGTGGAGACAAGGTTCCAATCCTGCCTCTCATTTGCTGTGTGGTGACAGATCTGCTACTGAATTCTTTGGGTCTCATCTGTCTCATGGGCAGAGTGGTTATCGAAGACATGGGGGTTGGGCTACTATGTTGCTCTCAAGGGAGGGGCCCACTGGTAGGGAAAACAGGGAGAGGCAAAGTCAAGCAAAGGTAGTTTAAGCGCAGCACAGAACCTTGAACTGGATAATGAATTCCAAATGGATTCTGGAAGTTGGAAGCTGGAACATTAACAAGTGATATCAGAAAACAGATATTGAGTCCAAGGGGTGGTTTGAGCAGTGGAAGGGGCACTTGCCTTGAAGACCGATGACCTTGGAATCAGGGCCCTACTCTGTTTCCATAGCATCCTGGGCCTCCCCCTGTGACCCTTCCTCCCAAAAGTGCTATGAAAGACAGGAGGGACCAAGGCTTGGCTCTCTGTGTCTCTAACACCTGGCCCAGTGCCTGGCATACAGGAGGTGCACGGTGCATCTTAAATGAACAAATTTGGCCTTGCCATTTTTTGGGTGAGTGATTTGCGGTGAGTTTTTCCCTTTTACTCAACCTCAGTTTCCTTGTGTAAAAAATGAGGATGCTGCAACAATTAAGTAAACTGCAATTTTTTTTTAATTTTCTTTTTCTTCCTTTCCCTTTTTTTTTTTTTTGCTGCCCCGGGACATTTGGAGTTCCTGGGCCAGGGATCAAATCTGAGCCACAGATGTAATCTAGAGCTGTGGCAACACTGGATCCTTAACACATTGTGCCAGGCTGGATTGAACCTGTGTCCCAGCACCGCAGAAACAACAGCAGATCCTGCTGCATCACAGCAGGAACTCCAAGTAACATGCATTTAAAGGGAGGCTTCTTGGCATTCCCTGGTGGTCTAGGAGTAAAGGATCCTAGCAGCATTGTCACTGCTGTGACAGGTTCAATCCCTGGCTTCAGAATTGCCACATGCCGTTGGTGTGGCAAGAAAAGAAAAGAAAAAAAAGGAAGAGAAAGGAAGAGTAAGGAAGGAAGGAAGGAGGAGAGGAGGTTTGGAGGTTTCTTGGAGGAAGCAGATTTAAGGCTTTACAGGATAAAGCCAACAAATATTTATTGGATACCTACTGTGTACGAGGCACTGCTCTACTCACTAGGTATACAGCAGTGAACAAAACAGACAAAAATCCCTACCCTCACGGAGCTGACATCCTAGTGGAGGGAGATGGTCCAAAAATAAAAGACAAAATTTATAGTCTGTTAGAAGGTGGTGAGTGCTATGAAAATAAATGGGACAATGCTCAACAAACTGGGGAACTTATACCTTGATGCGCTTTACAGCTGTATGTTTTCACAGACCTTCTCATCTTGGTTCCCAAACCACCTCATGGACTGGAGATCATTTTCCTGTTTTACAGCTGAGGCTGACATTCCCAAAACTAGACAGTAAGTAAGAGACCAAGCTCAGAACTTGGACCCGGCTGCCTGGTCCAGGACTTCCTTACTATCTTACGCCACTTTGTCAGGACACATGGGAGGAGTGGGGGTGCCCCGGTGCCGGGGAGGAACTCTGTGCAGAGGGTGAGGAGGGAAAGAGCTGAGGGTGCACAGCTGAGCTGAGCAGGGAGACACTGGAGGTGAGGCAGGAAAGTGTGGGAGGAGAGGCAGGATGGGAGAAGGGGGAGATGGAGGCGGCCTCCTGCCTGCTTTGTGGACAGGGTTCTGAGGGGAAGGATTCTGGCTACTCCATAAGGAGACAGGCGAGGCATTCCCATCATGGCTCAGTGGTTAACGAACCATGAGGTTGCAGGTTCAATCCCTGGCCTCACCCAGTGGGTTAAGGATCTGGCGTTGCCAGATCCCACGTTGCTGCAGCTGTGGTGTAGGCCGGTGGTTACAGCTCTGATTGGACCTCTAGCCTGGGAACCTCCATATGCGGCATGTGCCGTGGCCCTGAAAAAGGAAAAAAGAAAAAAAAAGGGAGAGAGGGGAGGCACCGGCCTTGGCAAGAGGTAAGGCTCAGCAGGCTCAGCAGAAGGGTGAAGAAGCCAGAAGGGTTTCCAGGGGCATACTAATAATGATTTGTGTAGGAAGGATTTGTGGAGTAACTATTATTAGGCACAAGGTATTTGCATTACTTTGTCGAACCTATATAATAAGGAGGTAAATACTATTATTAGCCCTATTTTACAGATGAGGACACTGAAACCCAGGGAGGTTAAATTATTCATTTAAGGCAGGGTTTCTCAAAGCTGGCACTCTTGACATTTTAAGCCAGATGATTCTTTGCTGTGAGGGGTGGGTCTGGGCATGTGCATCCCTAGCCCACTAAATGCCAGTAGCACCTCTGCCCCCAGTTATGACAATCAAAAATGTCTTCAGATGGTGCCGAATGTCCCCCGTGGGACAAAATCACATCCAGTTGAGAACCACTTGTCTAAGGTCATGTGGTTAGTAGCAGAACTGGGACTGTAATACAGGTGGGCCTGACTCTGAAAGCCAAGCACTTAATCATCAGGCTATAATTCTGGACAGGCAGGACTGGGAGAGAGGAGGATTCCAGTGGGACCTAGGCCACTGGGAAACAGTTATACGTCCCCATAGGGTTGGGAAAGGGTGACTCTTTGGGGGAGGGTCTAGGAAATGGGGGGTGATTTGGAGAGTCAGGGCTAAGGTTTGGGAATCCCTTTATAGTGAGGGTTTTTTTTTTTTTTGGTCTTTTTAGGGCCATACCCGTGGCATATGGAGGTTCCAGGCTAGGGGTCCTATCGGAGCAGGAGCCACAGCCACAGCAACGCCAGATCTGAGCTGTGTCTGCGACCTACACCATAGCTCACGGCAATGCCGGATCCTTAACCCATGAGCGAGGCCAGGGATCGAACCTGCATCCTCATGGATACTAGTCAGATTCGTTTCCCCTGAGCCACAACGGGAAGTCCCTAGGATGAGTTTTTGAGGGAGGGTCCCTGTCTTATTCATTCTTTGATCACAGGGTCTGGTACTAACACCTGTTGAACTGCCTGCACAGGTGATTGTTATAATCTTGAGTATGGAAGGACCTGGCTGTTCTTTAAGGGGCTGCCTAGTACCAGGCACTGGGCTAGGGGCTGTGTGGGGCTGATCCCACTTCATCTTCACCTCAGCCTTATGAGGAAGGTATTATCCGCATTTTATATACCAAAAACCCAAACTCCGAGAAGTTGACTAATTGACCTGAGATAGCCCAACTGAGTAACTAACCACCTTCTTCCCACCAGGACTCAACTAGATGGAATGATGAAGGCTTAGAACAATTAGCCTGGCTTAGTTTAGCTAGGAAGGCTCTCAGAAGGAGAGCGTTTGGTGGCCTTTCGTAAAGCCAGAGAACCCCTCATTTGAATGAAATTTCACCCCAAAAGCCCAATACACTAAATGACAGCAGTCTCCCTAATAGGGAGATCAGGAGACCCCTGCCTGGTGATCCTTTGCCCTTCCCCTAAGAGGCCCCCAGGGCTCTGAAGAATAAACCCCTCTCTTTACAAAGTGGGCTTCTAAGGCCAGAGAAGGTAAGATTTGCCCAAGGTTGCACAGCCAGAAACCCCCAAATAGTACTCGGACCCTATCTCACACTAATGTAGGAGACAGAATCACTCTGGACATACTGGAAGGGGCTAATCAGCCTCAAGGGATGGGTAGTAATGCTGCCATGATGGGGCAGGGGTTGCGGGGGCGGGGGGGGGCTTGCTGTCTTCCCTTGGTGCTCCAGCCAGGCCAGACAGGGCTGCTGGATAATGAGCAGAGAATCAACCCTTTACACCTCGCGGCTGGCTGGACAGGTCTCCCAGGTGTCATTCTTTCACAATCAAGATTACTACCTTAACCTTCTCAAACCTCTTTGAGATGCACAAAGCAAACACCATTACCCCCATTATACAGATGAGGAGATTGAGGCTTGGGCTCCCCCCTATGCTCCAGGCCACACAACTGACAAGTGACAGAAGCAGGTCCCAAACTCCAGGGATTTGCCTCCAGGCTAACTACATCCCACCTCCCTTCAGCCCAGACCCCAAGGAGATCAATCCAACCGCAAAATCCAAGAGTCTGCCCAGGAGCTCCTGCCCAACATTCCAAACCCCCTTCCCCACTCAACTGCGCCAGGAGAGCCGCCCCACCTGTGAGCCTCAGGCTTCCTGGAACTGTCACAATACTGCCACAATACACACCAGGCTACAGCCAAAGGGAATTCCGCAGAGACTTCTTCCTCTCTCCTCCCTATCTCCCGGCTTTGGCCCCTCCCCACCTGGTGAGGGTGGGGGAGGGGAAGTAGACGTGGGAAGGGGCGGGGCCCTGGGGCGTGGGTGGAGCCAAGTGGGCGGGGCCCGTTCCCTCCCGGGCAGATCGGTTAGGGTTGGTAGTGCGACTCCGGCTCCGGCGGGGTTGTTCCTCTCCCGCCTCCCCCGCCCCGCCGCCGGGAGGCGGGCAGGGCTGACGGCTGGTGCTGACGCAGGCGCCTGCGTGTGGGCGGCTGCCTGTGAGTCTGTGTGTGTCTGTGTGTGTGTGGTTGTCGGGGCCTCCCGGGTCTCCTAAATGGGGGTTTCCTCTCCCTGTTGCCAAGGAAACAAACAGAAGCGCCACAACTCTAGAACTAGGGCTGGAGAAAAGCGACCCCAAGCCCTAGAAGCCCAGATGCTTCCAGGAAGTGCGGCAGAAAAGGATCCCTGTCCCCACCCACCCCCATCCAGGTGCTGAGCAAATGTTACCCAGTGTGGGGCCTGAAACTAGAATGGTCACCTGTTCTGTTTGCAGAGCCCTGAGGAGTTTCCTAGGACAAGGGACTTGCAGTGCTCAAACCCAGACAGTTCTTGGCAAAACCGGACAGTTGGTCTCCCTAAGCGTTCATCTAATTTTTGTGGGGAGGCACTGTTTTAAAAATATGAGAATATCTTTTACAGATTTTACATAGATGTATGAACACAAGGAAACCTGGGCAGGCTCCTCCGAGTGTCTTGGGAAGGCCTGTGCCATTGTGGACCCCTGAGCGTCACCTTCATTAGCTTCACCATAAACCCACCTGGGGTCCCCGCCCCTGCAGTCCCTAAGCTCCTCTGGTTCCTCTTTGAAGGCTCGCCCTTGGCACTCATGCCAAGGAGGTCAACTGGGAAAGCGAACCCTCCCAGGCGGAGAATGGTGGTTAATCTGCAGGAGATATCCTGATGGGTGGGCAGAGCAAAGGGCACTTCCTGGAGAAGTGGCTGGGCGGCCACGTGTGGCAGGTGGATGGGCAGGGCCGCAGCCAAGATCAGGAGCTCCTGGAGGGAGACTCCATGAGATGGAAGGGACTGCCTTGGGCCAGTGCTTCATCATTCATTGTCTAGAAGCCAGAACTTCAGAGCTGGGAGGAGTTTAAGGGCATCATGCAGGCCAACCCCCTCCTTTCTAGACCTGTCTTGATCCAGCTCCCCAGATTCCCCTGTCCCACTATCCCTATGCCAGCCCACAGGCCTGCCCCAGAGTAGCACCCCAATTGCCCTCTTTGTCTAGTAAATCCAAAGCTTACAGGGCTCTCTGTGAGCCCACTTCACTTCGGCCCTGGACCCCTGATGGGCTTTTCATCAGAGCGACAGGTAATGGGGTGCCACTGGAGCAGGGGTAGGGCAGCAGGGACCTGGCTGGAAAGGACAGGATGCACGGGTGGCCTGAGGCTGCTGTGCTCTCAGGATGCCAGGGGAGGGGCCGAGGGGGCATCTGTTTCCTCTTGGCCATGATTCCCTCAATCCCATCCCCAGAGGAGGTGAAAATGGTGCTGGCTTCCTGAAGCAGCGCTTCCTGGCCTTGGAGTGGAGGATGGATGGGGCGTCCTCAAAACATCCCACATGCCCTCTCCTCTCCCTGCCTGGAGCTTGGCACAGCTGCGTTAAGGCTTCAGGGTGGGGGAAGAGAGGTGAGGTCCCAGGGCTCAGTGAGCACAACAATGTACCAGAAGCCCAGAATCCACAGTCAGGCTGGGCTCCCAGTGGGGGTTGGGGGCATAGAGGCAGGGGGCTTGTCTGGCTCAGAGGGGGGGCTCAGAGGGGGGGCTTCACTCAGGTACTTTAGTGGAGGAGGAATGAGAGAGAGTGGATCACAGAGGATAAATGGGGATGAAGGGAGACATAAGAGTTGGTAGAGGGAGGAGGCTGGCGAGAAAGTCCACCATGAGGGAGAAAGAACTGAGCTTTCAGGTAAGTAGGGGGAGTCCAGGCCCAGGGACCCAGGACTAGAGAGCTGGGCAGAGGGGAGGCACAGGAATTGAGGAGAGGGGCAGCTGCCTGGGGCTGACACCAGAAATCCAGCCCCGGATCCTGATGGGGCAAATATTTACCCAGCAACAGTTGCCAAGCAAGGAGGAAGGAGGAGGGAGGCCAGTAGCTAGAGGGCTTTCCAGGCTCCTCCCATCCCTCACAAAAGACAAAAAAAAAAAAAAGAGGGTGAGCCATTATGTTCCCCTCAGCCCTTCAGCCCCACCGAGCAGGCTCCTTGCACACAAAGCTTTGGAGTCACCTCTCCCTCTGACCCCCCAGGCCAGCCCAAGGTGATAACAGGACAGAGGGCTGGGCTTGGGGCAACTTAATCCCTGGCTGCCAG
>PVHT020000793.1:746139-809221 GCA_004024745.2 Catagonus wagneri | reverse complement strand
GGGCGGGGAGTGGCTGATGAATCAAAGAAGTGGAGTTCTCAGGGCTCCTTCCTGCTCTGGCCTCTGGGCAGAGGAGGGGAAGGGACAAAGGAGGGGAGGGTGTGCTCACATGGAGCCAGATGTGGCCCATGTGATGTGGGCTGTCACTGGCATTGGCACAGTGGGGGCAGGATGTTCAACGGTTACCAGGAAAAATTAGTCAGAAGCTGGGCGGGGACAGCAGAGAGGGACAGCTAGGCCAGGACCCCGGAGGCAGCAGAGGGAGCTTTGCAGGCGGGTAGAAGGGCTCAGGGCCTCCCCACCCTTCCCCCACCACCCTCAGGGTTCTCATCCATTTTCCTGGCTGAGCCTGGGTTCCCATATGCAGAATGGACATCCCGATGCTTCCCAGGGCAGAAGATGTACTGAGGTCTCAGCTCAGGACCCGGCACACAAGAGGTGTTCTCTTCTTTACCCACCTCCTCAGGGTGAGGTCTCTGCTCTGCCGGGCTGCTCCCTGGGGGCCGGAAACTGGGGTGCAGAAATGGGAAGAAAGAGCACAAAGAAGTTGCCACGGCAAAGAGGAGAGTCCTGGAACCCAGCCTCCCTGGTGCTGCTGGAGGTGCTCGAGGGTCCAAGGGTTGGCCAGAGTGGCTGCAGGCCCCATGGGTCCACCCTGAAAAGGAGGTAGATGGAAGGGCCATCACTGTGACACGACACCAGAGGCAACGCCGAAGCCCCACCCCAGGAGGGATCTCCCTGAGCCCAGACACAGCCTGAGCTGGCCTGGAGGGAGAAGGGCCAGGGGACCCCAGGAAACAAAGCAGACCTGAACGGTGGGTCTGGGTTGGGACGCAGCCCTAGAGAAACCAACCCCTGGGACCCTTGGAGAGCCACGTCCAAGCTGGCAACCAAAAGGGGGTTGCTTTCCAAGCTCCCATCGGAAAGTTTGAAAAATACACATGGAAACATGACTCACTGCCCCCTCCCCACGGCCCCCCTTTCCTAGTCTCTATGATTTTTCTCCCAAGAGTTAATTCAAATCACATTCTCACAGAAACCAAATTTAATGAGGGAGGGCAAAGAGCAGGCTGAAGGAGGTGGAGCGGCGCCGCGGAAGGGGTCTAGGAATAGAGATGGTTGTGGGGGCAGAGGGTGCCGTGACCGGCTGCTGGGGAAACACCTCGGGTGGGGGAAGAGTTCAGCTTCCAAACACTTAGGTGGTCACGCGAAGGGAGGAAGCAGAACTCATTCACACAACCATCACCGAAACTACAGTGTGGCCACCGCCACACCCAGTGGCCTCGTGTAGCCCAAGCCCACAGAGCTTGCCTTCTGGCCTCCTCCTTGGAACCTGTTCCCCAGGGCCACTTGCTAGGAGGCCAACCCAACTGGCCTGGGGCGGTGGGAGTGAAGGCAGAGCTCTGGGAACTCACCGCCTCCACTGCTCCTCCCCCCAAAACCCATGTCCTGGGGCTGGGACGTGGGCAGATCTCTCCCTTCAGGCTGGGAGGTGGGGGAGTGGTCCAGGCAGGCCTTCCCCAAGGGGGCCTCTGGGCCAGGAATTCCCAGTCTGTGCAGGCGAGGCGGGGGTGGGGGAGCCCTGCCCTGGACCAAAGGTGAGGAGCCCTTCGTTTCCTAAGAGTCCTTGGAAGAGGCCTCCAGTGATTTCCAGCTTCCGTCCTTGCCATCCCTCCTTGGATGAACCAGATGGAGTTCTTTGTGTCTCCCCAACGCCACCCCAGCCCCACTCTGCTCCTCAGCTTTACCCGCTCCATCTCCCTTGGCCACTGATGCCCCAAGTCCTGGGGACCCAGAATCTCTCCATTCCCTGCACTGCCTCCAACTCCCCGGCGTCCTGATTACCTTCAGCCCCCACGTGAGTGACTGCAGGAACCTCCCGGCCAATCTCCCCGCTGCCACCTTTGCCCCTGCTCCGATCCTTTCTCTTTCCTAAACCACAGCCATCTTTCCAAAATGTAAACCTCAACGTGTATCCACAAGACTGCAAACTAACAGTGTATCCCCACTGGATTTGGGATAAAGTCCAAATTCCTGGAGCTGCCGTGTGAAGCCTCTGTGACCCAGGCTCTGCTGTTCTCCCCAGCCTCACGCTTGCCCTCCGGATTCCAGCAATCCCAGTCTCTCTCCTTTGTCCTAAGTCAACCCTCCTGGACTTGGCACATGCTTTGCCCTCTGACCAACTCTTATTCATCCTCCAGGCTCAGCTAAAAGTGCCACCGAGTCTGGGCTAGGTGTCCTGATAAGCCCCCACTGTCTCGTCAAGTGAAACTAAAGCTGTGTGGGCCTCTGCCTTCCTCCATTAGGGGAAGTCCTTGCTGGGTGGGTCTGGCCTGTCTTTATATGCACATCACTCAGCACTGTGCTTTCCTTTTTTTTTTTCTTTTCAAAGCCACAGCCACCGGCCTACGCCAGAGCCACAGCAACACCAGATCCGAGCCGCGTCTGCGACCTACACCACAGCTCACGGCAACGCTGGATCGTTAACCCACTGAGACCCACTGAGCGAGGTCAGGGACCGAACCTGCAACCTCAAGGTTCCTAGTCAGATTCGTTTGCCGCTGTGCCATGTGAGCGACTGCAGGAACCTCCCGGCCAATCTCCCCGCTGCCACCTTTGCCCCTGCTCCGATCCTTTCTCTTTCCTAAACCACGGGAACTCCCAGCAGCACTGTACTTTCAGCAGAGAAGTTTCTCTGTTCACATGTGAGCTGAGCTTCTGGTGAGAGCAGACCTCCCTCCTGAACCAGCGCTCCCCAAGTGCTCAACTTCTCCCGCTCCTTGTCCCATACACCCCACTCTTCACCACCTAGATCTGGCCTCGCCTTCCTCCCACATGCCCCTCACTGGCTCCCGGGGCATCAGAGCTCTATCTACATGTATCTGCCACGGGGGCTCTCCCCACACCCAGCCAGGAGCAGAGTCCTAATACCCGTAGGAACAACAGCTACTTTTACAGAGCGCTTCTATGCTTGTTCTAGGTTCTTTCCATTCATTGGCTCATTTGATACCCAGCAGGAGCTAAAAAAAGAGATTGGCCCAAGAACCTGACTTGTCTGATGGTTTAGAACCGATCTCTCTGGGAGCTTATAACTCTGTTATCACTGTGTGTAAAGGAAGTAGGTTAGGTTATATGCTAGGCCCTCAATAAACGTTTATAGAGGGCAGGAACAATATAATTGCCTACCTTTAAACCGTGCCCCCTCGCTAGTGAAACGTTATCTCCTGGCAGCCCTGGGAGGTGAGCAGGGCAAGGTCATTATTCTCATTTTATTGAAGAGGACTTGGTCTGAGTGGGGAAGGACCTGCTTCTGGCCGCACAGGTGCTAACAGGCTCTCAACCAAATGGCAGCACTGGGAGTTTCCACTGCAGCCTAGCGGGTTAAGGTTAAGGCATTGCCACAGCTGTGGCACAGGTCACAGCTGCGGCTCGGATTCGATCCCTGACCCAGGAACTTCCATATGCCACAGGTGTGGCCGAAAAGAAAAAAAAAAATCAAATGGGGTCCTGTGTGCCACAAGACAGGGAGCTGCTGTCCAGAGCAGAGGTGGGGGTAGGGTTTATTTGCGGGTTCTCAGGGGTCACAGCTCGGGGGGACACTTTGATACCACACATCCAGTGGTTTTATTCCCCACTGGGCACCAAAATCCCTTGGGGGAGGTGGCTTTCAAAACCACCAATGCACAAAGTCTTGGATATTTTGATTCAGTCATTTGTCTAGGGTAGGATCTGGCATTTTTCAGTGAACACCACTTCAATCTGTCATCTATAGATGAAGGAGCTGAAGTCTGTAGTAGGAATTACAGTGACAGCTAATACTGAGTGCTTACATGCCAGACACTGTCCAAAATAGTACAGGTGCATATTTGCCTGATCCTCACCATAACTCTGTGTGGGAGGGACTGTTATTATCAGCTCCATTTTATTTATTTTATTATTTTTTTTGGCTGCACTTGCAGCATGAAGAAGTTCCTGGGCCAGGGATTGAACCCGAGCCACAGATCAAACCTATGCCACAGGAGTGACAATGCTGGATCCTTAATCCGCTGAGCTACCAGGGGACTCTTCAGCTCCATTTCACAGGTGAGAAAATGAAGCACAGTGGGTCCAGGGTCACACAACCAACAAGTGGTGGAACTGGGATTCAAACCCCAGAGACCTGGCTTGGAAGCCCACAATCAAAACCCCAAAGTTGCAAAGGAGCCAGTGGTGGAGCCGAGCCCAGCCAGATGCCACATCTGCTCTGGAGGGAAAAGTGAGAAAGGCGGTGAGAGAGGGTAAACTGAGAAGCCACTGTCCAGGAGCCTGAAAGCTCCCGGCCCCTCCCTCTCAGGGGCAGAAGGGGCTGGATAGTGAGGGATTGGGCAGTCGGGCAACTTCCCCACGGGGCCCCCCTTCCACCTGCCTGCCTCTCGCCCCTCCTAAAGGGGAGCCCTGATCAGCCCCAGCTGAGCCATCACCCTCCCTGTGCTAATTGATGGAGCCTCTTAATTGCTGATCACAAGGAGGCAATTAAGTCCAATTAGGGAGCAAGAGCTAATTAGTGCTCAGTTTCCCACAGCCTCTGGGCACCCCCCCACCCCAGTCTGCAGGAACCTGCTGCCCACCTACCCCTGGCCCCAGGGAAGAGAATCACTTGTAGTGAGCATGTCAAAAGTTCCTGTGGCTTCCTTGCTCTCTTAGGGATCAAAGCTCAAGCGCCTCGGCCTATCCCCTACCTTTGTATTCTTGGACAGCTGTCTCCAGTCCTCACATTCACGTCACCCCATAATTCATAAGCATTTGCCCACCATCCCATCCATCACCCCCCAAGCCCTGGAGGCAGGGTACTCTACATTATCACTGTGGCTCAGAGAGGGTCAGTGATTGGCCTAAGATCACACAGTTCACTTTGACCTCAGACCTGGTACCCTCTGACATATGTACCCCCTGACATACTTATGTGACATCTTTCTGGCAACCTCCTCTCCATCCCTCGCACTGTAACATGGTAGCTGGGGTGTGGGTTGCGCACCTTCTTTCCATGAGCTACATTATGCTAGGTCCTCCCACAGCAATGCAGGATCCGAGTCGTGTCTGTGACCTACACCACAGCTCACAGCGATGCTGGATCCTTAACCTCCCGAGCGAGGCCAGGGATCGAAGCCGCATCTTCCTGGATGCTAGTCAGATTCATTAACGCTGAGCCACAACAGGAACTCCTGCTGTCCTCCTTTTGACCAACTCAGATTCAGGAACCCAGCACCAAATTCAAAAAGGTTCTTCCTGGGATCACACGACTTAGAGTCAGAAGACAGGGGACCTAGTTCTTTTTTCTACTAAATCGCTCTGTGACCTTGGAAAAAAAAAAAATGCCTTGCTTCTCTGTACCTGCGTTTCCTCATCGGCAAAACAAGTGGACGGGGCTGCAAGATTTCCAGCATCTATCCCTTGTGCTGCCAGGGAAGAGACGGTAACGAGCAAAGCGTCTTTCTTGCATGTCATCGGCCTGGGAATGGGACAAGGATACCCCTTTCACACCGAAAGTGTGGGGGCCCCACAGCTAAACAAGAATGAAACTGTCCTGACGGTGACTAGAGGAGGCTGGGAAGTCCCAGGCTCTAGCAGGGGTGGGAGTACGGAGTCCGGGGGTAAACATGACGATCACACACACACACCTGCCCCAGGACCGGGATACAGGGAAGGTGGTGGGGGATGTTGGAAGGACCTGCTTCCTGGGGCTTGGAGGGCAGTGAGAGGCAAGCTGGCCCACATTAGGTGGTACATTTTGCCACCCTCCCTCCTATCAGGGTTAGAGTCATACCAGGCAGGCAGGCAGGAAGGCTGGAGGAGAGGGAGGAGCCCCTTCCCGTCTCCTCCTGGGTCTTAGCCACACTCTAACCTCCATGTCCAGTTCTTTTTCTGCTTTCTGGGTCTTCACAAGGATGGCTGAAGCCAGACTAGCCTGAGTTGCGTTGTTTTTGTTTTTTCCTTTTTAGGGCCACACCTGAGGCATATGGAAGTTCCCAGGCTAGGGATCGAATCGGAGCTGCACCTTCCAGCCTACACCACAGCCGCAGTAACACAGGGCCTGCCTGAGCCGTGTCTGCGACCTACACCACAGCTCACAGCAACGCCAGATTCTTAACCCATTGGCGAGGCCAGGGATTGAACCTGTGTCCTCGTAGATACTAGTCAGGTTCGTTACTGCTGAGCCACGACGGGAACTCCTAGCCTGCATTTTAATCCTGGCTCTGCCGCTCGGGTCCCATCCGTGTCACCCTTGGCCAGGCTGACAGTTTCCTCTTCTATAAAGTAGGGTAACACTAATTCCAGAGGGCCACTGTGAGCTATAAGTGAGATGTGTATGTACAGTGAAGAGCAGAGGGCCGGCCCCTCGCCTGGGCCCAGTTTCCCTCCCAAGGCTTGTGGTCAGGGGAGCGTGTGCTAAGCACTAAGGAGCCACAAGGCATCCGGTCCCCAGCACCCAGTCCCTTTGCCGCTTTCCCTTTCCTGTGGTGAATCACTGTTCACCGGCCCTGGGGACCCAGGAGTCCCCAGCTTGCCACAAACACTACCATTGTCATAGAAACCGGGCCTCCCCTTCCTCTCTCGCTGACTGATTTCACCACATTGTCCCCCATGCTGTGTCTGGTTCCTAGATCTCAGCTTTTGACTCATTGATTGAACTGCTTCTCATTTCACTTCCCCGAGATACCATCAACTTCGTCCCCATTTAATGGTCTGTGCTCACAGCCCCAGAGCAGGGCCCTTTTCCCCAGCCACCTCTCCTTCCTCCCCTGCCAAGTGAGGCTGGGCACCCCCTATAAAAACACCTGCCCATGAGACATGAGTGAGTGTCAGCCTGGCTGCTCCCCGTCAGGCCTCAGGACACCACCTGTCCCGCCCAGATCAAACTCCTTAGCGCTGGGCTGTGAAACCAGCAAGGGCAAGGGAGGTGGCCACGGGCAGAGACTGACAGGCACTGGCGCCACCTGCTGGTCCAGGGAGGGGGGCACCAGCCCCACCTTCTCTTTATGGGTGGGCGTGTCCAGGCTAGTCCTGAATGGCGGAAGGCTCTGAAGGCTCTGGTTCTGAGTCCTCAGCGTTCATTCATTCACTCATTCATTCACTTACAGGTATTTAACATCTGTGTGCCCCAAATAGCCCTTGCTCTCCTGGAACAAACAATTAAATTGCGATGAGTGCTTCACAAGGGATGCCAGGGAGCAGAAAACCAGGCAGCTAACCCAGGCCGTGGTTCCCTGAGGAAGGGTGCCTAAGCTAAGTCCTGAACAATTATCACCAACATTTATTAACCACTTTCTGTGTACTAGACACTAGGTCGGTCCTTTACTTGTCTGTTCCCACTAATCACACAAGAATCCCATGAAGTAATTGCTACCATTGTCTTCATTTTATGGATGGCGGGGGACAAGTTCAGAGACACCAAGTGATTTGCATACGGCTCACAGGTAGCAGGCAGGAGCACCACCTGCCCACATAGGTTTGGAAGCCAGCCATACTTTGGGTTCCTGCTCGAAGAGCTGGGCAGAAAGGGAGAAGAAAGTGTGTTTCAGATGGAGGAAACAACAGGCATTGAAACCATTGGTCCCATGGACAGAGGAGGAGAGATGGGCAAAGGAGACCAAAAAGGAGCACCTAGGGAGGTAGGAGAAAAGCCAAGGAGGAAATAAGGAGTTTGGGGAAGGAGGGAGGGACCAACAAGGTCAGAGGTTAGAGGCCAAACAAGATAAAGACTGAGGCTAGACTCAGCCCCTGCCCAAAAGGAGCCTGTCAGCGTGGGGGGGGGGGGGCAGACACACAGGGAGCACAGGCTACGAGTCCCTCTGCAAGGTCTGATGTAAGGGCTTGGGCCAACCAACAGGCCTTGAGCAGTCTGCTCAGGCCGCCTGGGAGAGACATGTACTTTCCCACCTGGAAAGGCATGGAAGTGCCTCTAGAAAACTGGCAATGAGGGACCCAGGCAGCCTGGATGTAACTAGCCCGGAACTGGATACAACTGGGGAGCAGCCTGACCTTCCTCGGGCTCCTGAGAGGGGGCTTTGTGCAAGGATGTTGGAATTAGAAAGTGCCTTGAAGGGAGTTCCCATCGTGGCTCAGTGGTTAACGAATCCGACTAGAAATCATGAGGTTGCAGGTTCGATCTCTGGCCTTGCTCAGTGGGTTAAGGATCTGGCGTTGCCGTGAGCTGTGGTGTAGGTCGCAGACACAGCTCGGATCCCGCGTTGCTGCTGTGGCAAAGGAAGGCCGGCAGCTACAGCTCCTGTTAGACCCCTAGCCTGGGAACCTCCATATGCCGCGGGAGCGGCCTTAGAAAAGACAAAAAAAAAGAAAGAAAGTACCTTGAAGGCCCTCTGGCCCAAGCCACCCCATCTTGTAGTCCTGAGCTGGAGGTAACTTGTACCTGCTGGTAACAGCCCATTGCTCACATGGAAATCAGCCACAGCCAGAGCATTCACACCATGAGAATTAGCAATCTCCACAGACCAGGGCCCCGCCCCACCCTGGTCCATTATTAAACATGTGCAAACACATCACTGTTCTACCCTCTCCTGCCCCTACTTTATTTCCTTTTTTTTTCAATTTTTCTTTTTTCTTTTTAGGGCTGCATCTGTGGCATATGGAAGTTCCCAGGCTAGGGGTCGAATTGGAGCTGCAGCTGTAGGCCTACGCCACAGCCACAGCCACAACGCCAGATCCGAGCTGCATCTGCAATCTTTGCTGAAGTTTGTGGCAATGCTGGATCCTTAACCCACTGAGTAAGGCCAGGGATCGAACCCTCATCCTCAAGAGTGAGGGAATAGCAGATGGGACAGCACAGGCCAAAGCTGGGTGACAGGCAGAACATGATGTGCTCAAAGTCCTGAAAGAGGCCCATGTGGCTGGAGTGGAGGCTGAGAGGGAGGCAGGAGCAGCGGGACCACTGGATAAGGGCCAGAATGTGAAGGACATTCTAAACTGCACTCAGGAGTTTGGTCTTGGAGCCGATGACAATGGGGAGTCCAATCTAGGGTTCTAAGGAGAGTTTCATGATCAGATTTGTTTTTTTCTTTTTCTTTGTCTTTTTGTCTTTTTAGGGCTGCACCCACATCATATGGAGGTTCCCAGGCTAGGGGTCCAATTGGAGCTGTAGCAACCGGCCTACGCCACAGCCACAGCAACGCAGGATCCGAGCCACATCTGCAAACTACACCGCAGCTTGCAGCAATGCCGGATCCTTAACCCACTGAGCGAGGTCAGGGATTAAACCCATGTCCTCATGGATGCCAGTCGGGTTGGTCAACGACTTAGCCATGACAGGAACTCCTCTTTTTTCTTTTTATGGCCACACCCATGGCATATGGAAGTTCCTGGGCCAGGGATCAAATCCAAGTCACAGCTGCAACCTACGTCACAGCTGTGGCAACACCAGATCCTTCAACCCACTGCACAGGTGGGGATGGAATCTATGCCTCCGCAGCAACCCAAGCCACTGCAGTCAGATTCTTAACCCACTGTGCCATAGCTGGAACTCCAGATGTATTTTCTCTCTCTCTCTCTCTCTCTTTTTTTTGTCTTTTGTTTTTCAGGGCTGCACCTGCGGCATATAGAGGTTCCCAGGCTAGGAGTCTAATCGGAGCTCTTGTTGTCAGCCTACACCAGAACCACAGCAATGCCAGAGCCACCGCGATGCCAGATCCGAGCTGCGTCTGCGACCTACACCACAGCTCACGGCAACGCCGGATCCTTAACCCACTGGGCGAGACCAGGGATCGAATCTGCAACCTCATTTGTTTCCACTGTGCCATGATGGGAACTCCAGATGCATTTTTTCTCTTAATGATCTCTGGCCACCATGAGGGGAATGGATTGGAGGTGGCAGGGGAGACGAGCGGAGGAGGGAGCACGGTTGGAGGCTACAGAAGGCAGGAGGGGATGACTGTGTAGATCAGGAGGGTAGCAGTGGAAGTGGAAACTTGATGGATTCGGGAAATGTTTTGGGGTGTAGTTGAGAGAATAGGCTGACAGACTAGAGGGGAGGAAGTTAGGGAAAAGACAAGAATCAAAGATGGCTCCAGGAGTTCCCAGTGTGGCTCAGCAGGTTATATACCCGACTCGTATCCATGAGGATGCAGGTTGGATCCCTGTTCTAACTCAGTGGGTTAAGGATCTGGCGTTGCCATGCGCTGTGGTGTAGGTCGCAGATGCAGGTCAGATCTAGAGCTGCTGTGGCTGTGGCGTAGGCTGGCAGCTGTAGCTCCAATTCAACACCTAGCCTGGGAACCTCCATATGCCATGGGTGTGGTCCTAAAAAGACCAAAAAATAAAAATAAAAAATAAAAAGAGAAGAAGGAGGAGAAGAAGAAGAGAAGAAGGAGGAGGCTCCAGATTTCTGACCTGAGCAACCGGATGGAGGACGATGTCATTTACCGGAAGTGGGGATGGGGGAACGGCTTTAGATTGTTGTGGCAGAGCCAGGACTAAAACCTCAGGACTCCTAGTTCCAAGCCAGCACCTGTTTTCCTTGCAGGGGCTGCTTGGAGAAGGCAGGGAGAACGTGGGACAGAGGAAGGGGAACATGGGGATAGAGAAGCGCAGAAGCAAAGGGAACAAAATAATAGTAACAATAGCTAAGATGATACCAGGCACTTGCTTTATCTATGTCCAGTTAAAACTGTACAACATGACTGTTCTTTCTCAATTAGCCATCTCAAACTTTTCGATCCCCATATCCTGCTTTGTTTTCTTTTTTTGGGGGGGCGGTTGGGTGGAGATGGCTGTTTGACCACGCCTGTCTCTTATAGAAGTTTCCGGGCCAGGGATGGAACCTATACCACAGCAGTGACCTGAGCCCCACCACAGCGGTGACAATGCCAGATTTTTAACCCACAGAGCCACCAGGGAACTCCTTGCTTTGGTTTTCTTCACAGCAATTACCAATACCAGATATTACATAATCTGCTTGTTTACTTCTGCCTCCCCTCCTCCACAGAAGATCTGCTCCATGAGCGTAAGGACGTTGTCTTGTTCAGTGATGTAACTCCAGTGCTTAAAACAGTGCCTGACATAGCCAGTGTTCAATATGTATTTACTGGATGAAAACTCTTACCTCCTAATTAGATGGGTTTTATTATTATTCCCTTTCAGACCCAGGTCAGTTGTATTTAAATGCCTGTGTGGTTAGCCTGTCCCCTGAACCGTGTTTGCCAGGGACTCAGGAGGGCAACCAGACATGAACCAGTCTTAATCAGTTGTAAGGGGCTTAGGATGACCTGGGGGAGCCGGTCAGATCATGGGGATACGCAGGGCACGGCCACTGGGGATTTTGTCTTGAGTCAGGAATAGTCTGGTAGCTTAGGTCGCCCCTGTATTGGATGCCCCACCAGAAGAGGGCAAGGTGGAAGCTTGAGATGACACCTGAGGAGGCAGGACTGGGCACCCAGCCCTAGCTGGGCAGAGAAGAAACCTCTGGGCCCTAGGGTCCAAGCCCACACCAGAGTCGCTCCCAGCAGCTGGCCTGCAGCGCCACCTCGTGGCCAGAGTTCAAAGAGGCTCTTCTTCCACCTATCTGCTCCTCAGGGTGCAGGCAAGCTGGCCACCTGCCCAACCAGCGAGGTTCCTGGGCACTTCTGGCATCAATCTCCAGTCTTCCCTCCAGTCCTCTCCCTTTGAATGAACCTCACTCATCCTTCAGGGACAACAGATCCATTTCATCTAGGACACCTCTCCTGGTCCAGCTTCTCTAATCACTGGCTCCTTGGCCTCCAGACACTCACTGGGTATCATTACCTCTGGGGTCCTAGGCTCGGGAGTCAGACAGATCTGACTTTGAACACGGAGTGCCCATTTACCATCTGTGTGACCAGAGCAAGTTACTTAACCTCTCTGAGCCTTAGGTCCCTGTCAAACAGAGATGGCAATTCCAAGCCTCACAGAGCTGCGAAGAGGATTAAATGAGATCAAGTCTGTAAATGCCAAGAAGAGAGCCTGGCAATAACGAAACTCAGGAAATGGCAAGCCATTTCCCACCCTTCTCTCTCTAACTTCCTCTTCCCTTTCCTGAAAAAAGAAGCATGATGGAACAGAAGGCACAAGAGAGTCACAGGACCTGGGTTTTCTGGGCCTCAATCTTCCTCTCTGTAAAACGAAGCCACTAGATAACAGATTAATCTGTTCCTTTATTCATTCCATTTCTAGTCCACCTATGATAGTGTCCTTTTTTTTTTTTTTTTGGTCTTTTTAGGGCTGGTATCATGGCATATGGAAGTTCCCAGGCTAGGGGTTGAATCGGAGCTACAGACACCGGCCTACACCACAGCCACAGCCACACCCGCCAGATCCAAACTGCGTCTGCAACCCACACTGCAGCCTGCAGCAACACTGGATCCTTAACCCACTGAGCCAGGCCAGGGATCAAATCCACATTCTCATGGATACCAGTTGGATTCTTAACCTGCTGAACCACCACGGGAACTCCACCTCCTCTGACATTCTATACAGTGAGTACGTCTTTTACATCCATTAATTCACCTGTCTTATGCTTCCATATCCACAGTTAGTATCTAGCACCGTGCCTGACACAGAGAGGGCACCGGAAAAATCCCTCCCCACCAACCTCCAAGGGCATGTTTCTGGCCTCAGCCTCCCCCTCCCTGCCCCAAGAGAACACCCAGCCCTTCCTGATAGCAGATGCCCCTCCCCCTCCCTTGCCTGAGCCCGAAACCAGAGCTGGCGCCACTGGGTGAGGAATCTGGGGACCAACTGTCATAGCTCCAGTATCACCTGCCTCCTGGACGCCTGGGTCCAGCCCCGAATCCCCGAGGGGCCCTGTCAGCCAGCTGTCTTGGGGGACCCCGGTCTGCCCCAGCCCCTCTGAGCGGCTCTCCCTGGGGAAATCAGAGAGTCCAGAGGACCTGGCAGGGGGAGTGCTGGACGGATCCCAGGGGAGGAACAGGGAAGTGTTTGTCCAGGCCTAAACCTCGGGCTGGGCTTCAAATTCCTTGGAGATGGAGTCTACAAGAACGGAAGGATCCAGAGTGATCTCTCTCCCCCAGTCTCTGTAGCCCTCTGAGTCCCAAAGACTCTGATTCGCCCTCCCATTTAATCCTGTTTGGCCACGTTCTCTGGGTCACGTAGGCTAGTTTCTATGTCTCGCTGAGGCCAGTGATCAAGTCTGATACTACCTTTGTGTGTCCTGAAGAATTTCACCCAATACATTCTCATTGACTGAAATTCGTGAGTTGAGTGTGTTTGAACAACAGAGAGAACACTGGCTGCACCCTCAGCAGGAAGGATGGTCTTTAGATAACAAGGTGGACTTCCTCTAAGGGAGGGGCATCAAGAAAAGGAGGAGTTCCTGTCATGGCTCAACGGAAATTAGCATCCATGAGGACGCGGGTTCGATCCCCGGCCTTGCTCAGTGGGTAAAGGATCTGGCATTGCCGTGAGCTGTGGTGTAGATCGCAGACACAGCTCAGATCTGGCGTTGCTGTGTGCTGTGACTGCAGCTATAGCTCCGATTGGACCCCTAGCCTAAGAACCTCCATATGCTGAGGGTGCAGCCCTAAAAAGACAAAAAAAAAAAAAGAAAGAAAGAAAGAAAAAGAGAAAAAGAAAGGAAGGAAGGAAGAAAGAAAAAAAATAGAAAAGAAAAGGAAAACCCCATAAAGCACAGGAGAGGAGGTTCAGCTGACAAGGACAGATGGAGGAGGGCGATGCATGAGGTAACCTCTGTGAGGGCCAGCAGGCTTGTTGCGGCAAACTTGGGGGTGCCTCCCTGTGTCTGCCTCCCCCCCCAGGGGCTCTAAGGATAGGGCAGGGCAGGAGCTCCCATCCCTTGGCACCTGGTACCTAGAGAGTAGTAACATAGTAACAGGTGCCCCGGTTTGCTCAAAGGAGAGAAAGGACACAGCTCCACATGCAGATAAGCACAGTCTGGATCACCCTTCCCACTCCTGTCCTCCTGCCTCCACTCTCACCTGCGTCACCTTTCCTGCCTGGCAGCCAGACCTGTGGGCACACACAGATACGCTTGCTCATACAGCCAACACAACAACTCCACTGGGTCCTTTGTTCCTCAGGCCCAAGGCTGTGTCTGTGTGTTACACATAGACAAAGATGGCCTGCATTCCAGCACTCAACAGGAATTATTTTTAAATTTCTCTGCTGTTTGTTTGGGATGATCTTATTTTGGCAAGTCTAGATCTAGAACTGACTTCAGGCGACTCATGGTGGGTCAGGATCTCCTCCAGCGCCTGGCACATCCTAAGAGCACAATAGGAAGTAGCTGAATGGATTAAAATTAACGAATTGGGGAGTTCCCTTTGTGGCTCAGCGGTTAATGATCCCAACTAGTATCCATGAGGGACGCGGGTTTGATCCCTGGCCTCACTCAGTGGGTTAAGGATCCGGCGTTGCTGTGGTGTAGGTCGCAGACATAGCTTGGATCCAGTGTCGCTGTGGCTGTGGTGTAGGCCAGCAGCTGCAGCCCTGATTCAACCCCTAGCCTGGGAACTTCCATATGCCACGGGTGTGGCCCCAAAAAGCAAAAAATAAAATAAATAAAATAAAATAAAGACCACAGTCTAGCCAAAGTCAGTTGCCAGGGGAGAGAAACCAGGGCCTAAAAATTAACATTGATTGAACACCTAAAATCAGCCAGGCACTATGATAGGAACTTGCCTTATTATTTCCATTTGAGAGATGAGGGCATCAAGGCTTAGTTTGTTCAAGGGGCAGAACTAACAAGCAGCCCGTTTGGCTCTGGAGGCCAGCTCCTTCCTCTTATACCATGAAGCTCGGAACATACAGTTACGCTCAGCACACCCTTAACTGAGCTTCTGTTTGGGGTAGAGCTGTGTACTGACCACTGAGAGAGGAGGGTGGAGGACAACGACAAAGATGAGACCCACAATCCTCTCCTCTAAGGCTCTGAAGGGGAGAGACAGGCTAGCTACACACCTTTCTGGTGATGGGCAGAGAGTGAGGGGTGGGGGTAGGGTGGGCACGGCTATCTATTTCCATGTAAAATTGTTTACAAGTGACACCATCAGCCCTCATGGTCATCATTCAAGATTGGGCAGACAAGAGGAGACAGGAAAAGGAGAGCCCCGGACAGAAACCTAGCTTGGCCAACACAAGTATCAGTGGAAGAGGGGAGTCTCCCTAACAAAGGAGGCCAGCAGCCTCTGGGAGTGAGGAAAGGGCTCATCAAAACCCTTCCCGAGGGAGTGCCTGCTGTAGCTCGGCAATAACCAACCCGACTAGTATTCATGAGGACACAGGTTTGATCCCTGGCCTTGCTCAGTGGGTTAAGAATCCAGCGTTGCCATGAGCTGTGGTGTAGTTTGCAGACGCAGCTTAGATCTGGTGTTACCCTGGCTGTGGTGTAGGCCAGCAGCTATAGCTGTGATTCAACCCCTAGCCTGGGAACATCCATATGCCTTGGGTGTGGCCCTAAAAAGCAAAAAAAAAAAAAAAAAAAAAAAAACACTTTCCCAAGAACCTGGCTGCTCAAGGTGCCCACCCACAGCCCTGGGAGCTCTGGCAAGCCCTGCTGTGAGGGGATGCACCTCGCACCACCTGTAGGCACACACCTCTGTATGCATACCTATGCCCTAGACCTAAGTGCGCTCACAGGTGCATCCTGCCAGTGCACCCTCGCGGGTGCCAGGTTCACCTTTGCCTCTCTCACCCTGGACACTTGGAATCAGTGGGACCCTGAGGGTGGACAGGGCCCATGACGCATAAACCCTCCCAGGGACGATGTGTCCTTGTTGGATCAGTGAGGGGGATCCACCAGGGACTGTCCCTTCCTCTACCTCACCTCTTAGTCTTCCCTTTCCCACTGGGCAGCTGTCCCCTCCCCACTCTCTCTCTCTCTCTCTCTCACACACACACACACACACACACACACACACACACACATGCACACACTCGTTTCTGTCCTTTTGTTTTCCTCCCTGGCCAAATCCCCAAGGTTTCTTTGGTCATTAACCTCCTGCTTTAATTAGCTTAGTGGGGAGGAAAGTGGAAGCAGGGCAAATTCAGAGGCGGGTGTCTAGGGGGAATCTCATTTCGGTGGGGACAGGCTCAGACCAGCTGGTGACAAAAATGCCTGGCACACAATCAGTCCCACGCAACTCTTTGCTATTTCTATTAACGTGAAAAACAGTCACCTGGTCCACAGAGTAGGACCCTTTCTCCACTGAGAGCCCCTGGCTCCCAGTACCACAGTAACCCCAATCCAGATTCCTGGGGCAATCGCTTCTCGGCCTTTTGGCTAAAATCAAGTGCAGATTCCTGGGGCAGAAGAGGAGGGGACAAGAGCAGGGCCTTGTCTCTCCAGTTCTTCCTCTCCCACTCTTGCTTAGAGTCAGGCGCACCCAATCTCACAAGGTTTGTTGTTAACTTTAAGTTAAATCCTTGAGCCAGAGGATACCCCTCCCCAAACACAGGGCCTTCTGGGCCTTCTCAGACCTGGCTCCCCTTCCCTAGATCTCCTGCTGGGCAAAGAAGTGAGGGCCCCAACCCCCGCCCCGTCCTAAGATCCTCCACCCTGGCTCCCGCCCTTACTGGTGTGCAAATTTACTCTTTGTAAGAATCGGTTTAGGGAACTGGGCTTCGCAGCAGCTCAGCCCTCGCGGCCTCACAGTGCCTGGTGTATGAGGTCATCTCCTCTGTTCCCCTGCCTCCAAAGAGGACTTTACCTCACAAACTAGTTCAGATTTTTGGTTTCTAAGGCACTCCAGGAAAGGGCACCCCACCATGACTGCTCACCCACACATTCTTATAAAATTCTCTCGGGAAGTTTTTAAAAGTCTGATCTCAAGCCCTCAAGTTGCAGTGCCATCCTTTCTCCTACTGGGAAAGACCCAGGCATAAAGAGAGTGACAAAAGAAATGCTGAAGCTACAGGGTAAGGGGAGAAGAAAAGATTGCATTACACTCCAACTTCCACAAGCTCCCCTGAAAGTACCCAACTGTCCAATTTATGCCTTAAACACTGATTTTTTACTTTCACCGAATTTCCAGAGTCACAAGATATTATTTAACAGGAGAAAGGTGGGCGAGGCAAAGCAGGATGATGGTTAAGGCTAAAGAACATATCACCCCCAAGCTGTATGCACCGCCCAGGTCTGAGGAAGCCTGGGTCTCCATTAGACCCCGTCTCTCTTTCCTCCGTCTGTCGCACCCAAAGCTCGTGGCTCTCCCTAAACTGTTAAGTCACATCACGTCTTTCAGACCTCTCTTGCCTCCCCGCTCTCGGTCCCCTACTTCTCTCCTCTCTTTCCTCCCTTTCGACCTCCGCACCTCAACACTCCACAGCCCTCCCAGTTCCCTCTACAGATCAGAAGGATGTGAACTAACTCACCTCCCAGTCGGTGCCTCTCAGATCTCCGAGACTGGGGGGCGGGAGGGGATGAGGGAGGACGGTTTGCCGCTTGGGGATGAGGGGACCCCGTCTTTGGCCAGGGGTTCCCACCCTCCAACCAGGCACCCCATCCCGGCTCCCAGAGCGCGCAGGACCAAGCTCTCCCCCGCATCGCGGCTGCGGGCTTTGTCTGCTCTGCGGAGAACCTCTCCCCGCGGCCGGGAGCCGGGATCGACTGTGGGAGAGCGGGAGGGGGGAGCGGAGAGCCGAGAGGGAGCGCGGCAGGGAGGGGGAAGAGGGGAGAGGGAGCGAGAGCGAGAGAAAGCCGCAGTGACCCAGCCGGGACCGCTCCCCGCCCTCTCGCCCCCCCTCATTATCATAAGAAAGAGGGACCTGAGACTGGCCCGGATCGGGAAGGAGCCCGCCTTGGGAGGGGGACACACTCCATTAGCCTTTTCTCAACCCGATCCGTTTCTGTACACTGACTCCTCTCCTGGTGCCCGCCCCTCGGAAAAATGAGGGACCTCGACTTCCATCCCACCCTCAGCTTCGCCTCTGAGCCGCGGGTAAAGACCGAAGGCACAACCCTATCCTCCTCGGGTCAGGGAATTCGTCCCCTCGCCCACAAGGGCGGGAAACTACAACTCCCGGCATGCCCCGGGCGCCCCCGGCGCGCCCCCCTCCCGTCAGTTCCATGCTGCTCCATCCAGTTCATTTAAAACAAAAGAGTTTGAGCGCTGGAAGGGGCTGGGCTCTACTGGGGGCCACTGAGCGCCGCTCCTGGACTGGGGCTCGGTGCGGGAGCCTAAGGGGGGCGTCTGGACGGCGGGGTCTAGAGACTCCCGGGCCTGAGGCGGGAGGGGTGGGGGCAGAGATCCCGCAGCCCCCCGCCCCCCGTCACCCCCGGAAAGGAGAGGAGATCTGCTTTCTTGGTTTTGCTTCTCTTTCCCCCCACCCCCACCCCGGGGGCTGGGGCGAGGGGAGTCGGGTTACAGGGTGTTTGGGGAGGGGGGCTTTGGGGGAGGGTCTATCTTTCTATCTCGCTTTCTTCCCCCCTCCCCAGTTCTTTGTTCCCCCCTCCCCACACACCCCCCTCCTCTCCTCTCCCCTCCCCTCCTCTCTCCTCTTTTCCCTTCCACCACCTCTCTCTCTCTCCCTCTCTCTCTCCCCCAGCTTTTGTTTCGCCATGCCTAGTCTAGTGGTATCTGGAATAATGGAAAGAAATGGGGGCTTTGGAGAACTAGGATGTTTCGGGGGAAGCGCTAAGGACCGAGGGCTGCTGGAAGACGAGCGCGCCCTTCAGCTGGCTCTCGATCAACTCTGCCTCCTGGGTTTGGGGGAGCCCCCCGCCCCCACGGCGGGCGAGGACGGGGGAGGTGGGGGGGGCGGCGCCCCCGCGCAGCCGGCCGCCCCCCCGCAGCCGACCCAGCCGCCGCCGCCCGCGGCGCCCCCGGCCGCCCCGACAGCGGCCCCCGCGGCGCAGACGCCCCAGCCCCCCACCGCCCCCAAAGGGGCCAGCGACGCCAAGCTCTGCGCTCTCTACAAAGAGGCCGAGCTGCGCCTGAAGGGCAGCAGCAACACCACCGAGTGTGTACCCGTGCCCACCTCCGAGCACGTGGCCGAGATCGTGGGCAGGCAAGGTAAGCGGGCGCCGGGACCGTGGAGAGGGACTGGAGGTGGGGGCACCCCATCCCTAGCACGGAAAGTTCATTTCCTCCCTCCTTGCCCGTCTCCGGCTTGGTCTCTTCCCCACAAAGGGGGACCCGCCCCCTACCCTGATTTCCAAGTGCCACAAAGTTCCCGGCTACCCCCCAGTTGGAACTGTTCTCCAGATCCTTCCTACCCCCGGGGCTGTGCCCTTAGACAAAGAAATATCCTCCGGTGGAGAGAGGGAAAAGGGAGGGGTATTGGTCTTCCAATCCGGGGAGGCTGTCCGGAGGGGGTGTCCACTCCTAGCCGGAAAAACTGGCAGAATGTGCACAGAGTTACTTAGAGGCTCCTACTCCGGCATCTGCGAGTGGGTTGGGGAGGGGGCACCCCTGGGACCCCCAGCCGCCTGGAGTTACATACTTTGGGGGAGACCTGGCCCGGGAAGCCAGACTGAGTATCTGTCTCTTTGTTGGGCTGAGTGTAGGAATGGAAGGGGGTGTGGCTCATGGGAGGGTCCCAGCCTGGGGGTGAGGTGGGGAAGGGGGACTGCTGGGAAGAGGGAGTCCTGTGGTCACCCACACACCAAAGTTGAATGGTCTGTGGGGTTTCGGTAGGGGTGCCTCCAAAGAAGTGCCACGTCCTGGTGTGGTCCTCTCCTCCTCCCTCTCAGGCTTTTGTTCTGGGCTGGCCACAGCGAGGGGTCGGAGGCCTGGAGAGGGGTCTCTGGTAGTGAAGAGTAGGACTGAGCGGGATGGGGCATCCTGGGGATGAGACACCTTCAGCCGGAGATTTGGTGGAGGGCATGTGTCTGGGTGTGTTGTTGGGGTGGTGGTGGTAGGTGTAGAATTAATCCAGTGTAGTATGTCTGATACCACACCCTCCTCCGTTCCAGCATCCCTGGGCGGGTGGGGGTGGGAGTGCTGGTGAGGGTCCAGACTGAGCAGACGGGATCGTGGGGACCCTTCCCTCTCCTGGTTTCCCAAAGGGGAGTGGGGGGGGCGGGATTTGGAAATTGCTAGGGGGCTGGGCTGGGGAGGGGTGGGGTGGGGGAGGAGCAGGGGAGGAGCTGTCCCACAGTGGGGAACAATAGAGGAGCTGCATTCCGGCTGGGAGTGCGGGAGGAGGCCAGCTCCTGGCAGGGGATGAGGGGAAGCTAGCCAGGGGGGCCCCTACTCCACATCCCACCTCGTCCACCCCGGGGTATTGGGGGTTGGGGGGATTTTGCGGGGAGATCCTGAATGGAGGAGGGGAAGAAGCCACTCCCCGGCACAGCCCTCATCCCCCTGGGGCACTCCATCTCTTGAGGTTTCTGGTTTTAAAAGTTGGATTTCCTCTTGTTACCAGAAACTAGGGACCCAGAGCCCTGGAATTGGGTGGGGACACACTGATATCTTTTCTCGGGTGCGGGGGTGGTCTTGGGAGGCCCCGGAATTTCATGGAGTCATTCTTTCCTCTTCTGCCTCCGCATCAGATGGGCCTGCCTCTCATAAAAGTAGGGGAATTTCTCCTATTCGGAGAAGATAAGCCTCCCCCTCATCCCTTAAGTAAGTGGAAGTCCTTTCTCTTGTCTGACTTCCCTCCTCCTGCTGCAGTGTCAGTGCTCCTCTATTTGACCTCTAGGAAGGTGAAAGCCGGTGGGTCTTCCCTCCAAGAGATGCTCCATCAAGGTTGTGGAACCCAGGACAAGGTCCACCTCTTCTGCACCTCCAGGCTTCTAGCTTTTCTCCTTACTCTTAGGCCTGGCCTGTCCTCCTCACCCCAACTCCAGTCCCCAAAGACACCTAGCTCTCATGTAAGTTTATGGACACAAAACTTAGAGCCAGAACCCAGGTGCATATCAGATACCACACCAATAGAAGTTGTAGAAGGGACTTCACGTTCCTTAACCCTCCACGCCTCCCAAATAGAACACTCATTTACTGACCTTACATCAGCAAGGATGTGGGCTTGACAACAGGTAGGACTTCTCAACTGCCAAGAGGTCTGAAGACAAAAACGGAGGAGCAGATTCTCCTTCCTGAGGTCTCTTGAAGGTGAGGAGAGCTGCCCCTAATCCATCCTCCTCCCACACGCCAGTCCGATGGGGTTGGAGAAGAGGCCATCTGGAGTGGAGGAAGGAGAGGGGGAACAATTGAGCTCACCTCAGGCCTGTGGTTGGAGCCTTGGGGCAGAGTCAGAAAACTAGGACCAGCCGCTGGCATTGGTTTCGGGGGATAGGTAGTGTCGCAGGAGAGTGAGAAAGGGAATGGCTGGCGAGTGTGTATCTGGAGAGGGGGATGAACGTGTCTGTATGTGAATAGGGGCAAAAGTTGTGGGCTGGCGTGTATAGGAATGTGCCGCTCGTGTGGGGGGGTGGACGGAACAGTGGGGTGGATGAAAGGTTGAAACACAGGGAGTCTGTGTGTATGAGGGAGAAGAGTGTGTGAAAGTGTGCATTAGGCTTGCACCACAAGTATCATATAGATAAAGGCACACTGCATCGCGGCTCGTAGGTCCATGTGTGTGTATGTGCAAATTCACACACATGTAGCATGTGTGCTTCGAGAAAGCCAGTGAGTCTCTGAGGTTCTGTGTGAAGCCAAGGGCAGGGAGAGGGAAGCAGGAAAGGAGGAGAGATTTGTCCACTCAGCGGTCAAGGTCTGCCACCTTAGATTGCAGTGTGGCCATCCCACCCTCCCTCACTTTTCTCTTTCCCTTTCTCCCTCTTTGTCTCTCTTTGTCTCAGCCTTTCTTCTTCCTGCTCCTTTTCCCAACCTCCCAGCTTGAACCCACTACTTTTTCAAAGCAGGAGTCTAGGTCCAGAACACCCTCTTCCCCACCCAGCCCATCTTGGTTCTCCTGCCCCCAGGGTGGCAGGAGTGTCCATGGGGTCAGGCGCTGTGGCCCTCACATATCATTATCCTTTCTTTCCCTCTTGAAACTCTGGTTCTCAGACCCTTCCCAATCTCCCACACTCTACTAGTTGCTGAACACTTGCTATGAATTTGGGACCCACTGAGAGACACTACTGGGTGGAAGGCACGGGAGCAGACAGGGATCAGTCCTCTCAGAGTAGACTGGAGGATACTTTTAATGAATGGAGATCAAGTAAAGACTAGATTGTGGGTTGCTGAATGCATTGGGGTTTTGAGGAAAGATCAAGGTCAGTGACAGACTGGAGACTGCACTTGCTGGGCAGGGCCTGGAGATTAAGTGATTTGGAAGTTTGTAAGTAGCCAGAAATCAGTAGAGAAATTGAGGGAACAGAAAACTCGTAGTCGGGGAGGAGTTAATAAATAGATTTGAGGTTAGCAGCTTGTCTGGGAGGGTTAGTGATTATTTCTGGATTTCAAAGAGTGCAGAAATTTGGAGGTCCTGAATGGAATTCCGAGGGAAAGTTGGGAAATTTGCAGTCTGTGGTTGATAAAGGCTCTGGGTAGATCTGATAGAGGATGAGTGAATTGTTCAGGTGAGGCTGGACTGGGGCGGGCAAGCTGAAAGAATAGACAGAGGTTTCTGGGGGGCTGGGTATCTGAATAGGAGCAGGAGCTTATTGGTTCCAGCACAAATCTTCTTGCCCTGTGAGTTTCTCTCTTCCCTTCCCTACCTATCCCAGGCTGCAAGATTAAGGCTCTGAGGGCCAAGACCAACACCTACATCAAGACACCGGTGCGAGGCGAAGAGCCTGTGTTCATGGTGACTGGCCGGCGGGAGGACGTGGCCACAGCCCGACGGGAAATCATCTCAGCAGCAGAGCACTTCTCCATGATCCGCGCCTCGCGCAACAAGTCGGGCGCCGCCTTTGGCGTGGCGCCTGCTCTGCCCGGCCAAGTGACCATTCGTGTGCGGGTGCCCTACCGTGTGGTGGGGTTGGTGGTGGGCCCCAAGGGGGCAACCATCAAACGCATCCAGCAGCAGACTAACACGTACATTATCACGCCAAGCCGGGACCGCGACCCAGTGTTCGAAATCACCGGTGCCCCGGGCAACGTGGAGCGGGCGCGCGAGGAGATCGAGACACACATCGCCGTGCGCACAGGGAAGATCCTCGAGTACAACAATGAAAATGACTTCCTGGCGGGGAGCCCCGACCCCGGGCTTGACAGCCGCTACTCCGAAGCCTGGCGGGTGCACCCGCCGGGCTGCAAGCCCCTCTCCACCTTCCGGCAGAACAGCCTGGGCTGCATCGGCGAGTGCGGAGTGGACTCCGGCTTTGAGGCCCCGCGCCTGGGCGAGCAGGGCGGGGACTTTGGCTACGGCGGGTACCTGTTTCCGGGCTATGGCGTGGGCAAACAGGACGTTTACTATGGCGTGGCAGAGACTAGCCCCCCGCTCTGGGCGGGCCAGGAGAACGCCACGCCCACCTCGGTGCTCTTCTCCTCCGCCGCCTCCTCCTCCTCGTCTTCTTCCGCCAAGGCCCGCGCTGGGCCCCCGGGAGCGCACCGCTCTCCTGCCACCTCCGCGGGGCCCGAGCTGGCGGGACTTCCGAGACGCCCGCCGGGAGAGCCGCTTCAGGGCTTCTCTAAACTTGGGGGGGGCGGCCTGCGGAGCCCCGGCGGCGGGCGGGATTGCATGGTGTGCTTTGAGAGTGAGGTGACTGCCGCACTCGTGCCCTGCGGACATAACCTGTTCTGCATGGAGTGTGCAGTACGCATCTGCGAGAGGACGGACCCGGAGTGTCCGGTCTGCCACATCACAGCCACGCAAGCCATCCGAATATTTTCCTAAGCCCCCGCCTCCGCCCCATGCCTCCGGGGGCCGCTCCCCAGGGGCCCTCCCTGGAGCTATTTTCCTCTAGGGCCTTTTGGAAATCAGCGATGTGAGGGGCAAGGTGCTTAGAGATCGCTCGCTGGGGAGGGGGGAGGGGAGGCGATGGTGGCTGGAGGGTGGGACACTTTCAGAGCCTCTGGTCACCCTGTCCTGGAAAGGTTGTGAGGGGGCCAGGCCGGAAATTTTACTAGAGTTACAACTCTGATACCTCAACACACCCTTTAGTCTGGAAGCAGCTAAGAGAAACTTTTGTTTTGCCAGAGGTGGCCGCCAAGGCATCCTGACCCACTCTCCACCTCCCGCTCTCTGTGTCACACCACCCCTTCCTCTGTGCCGGGAGGGGGAGGGGGAGAATCACCGTCTGTATCTAGAGGTGCGCTTCCAATCCCCAAGCCCTCTGGTCCTGACCTCCGACATCCTACGAAGACCCTTTAGATCCTCCACCGCCATATCCTGTTCTGGAATCTTCCTGGGTTTCCAGCAGTATAAGGAGGTTGGGGCTCTTTCAGAAGTCAGAGTATATTTTCTGGGACGGGGAGCATGGGGAGTGAAGCGCATCAATCCACAAAGGGCTCTGAACTCATCTATCCCCACAAAACTGGGCTAGAGGAATCTGGAGAGCAATGCTCCTCTCTGTCCCCTGCAGCTTTCCCTCCACTCTCCTCCCCACCTTTCTGCCCTTTGGGTTTTCCTTTCCCCTTTGCTCTCTCCCCCAGCTCTTCTCCTGGCTTCCCCTCGCTGGCTGGCACAAGCAGCCCTGTCTTGCTCTTTCTCTTTCTTCCCTTCTCCCTACTCCCTCCCTCTCCTTCCATCCCAGCTTGGGGGACAGCACACCCCTGGGGAGAAGTAGGGGGAAGAACGTTTGGATGGTGCCCCCCCACCCCCAATTCCTCTTCTGGCATCCAGAGGCCCTCTCCCCTTCTCCAAAGAAACACCTCAAATTCTTGATGGAATGTATCCCCATTCTCAGTAAAAGTTTGAGGAGGGGACTAATACTGGGGTACCTAAAGGGTCAGACCTCCACCTTTATCATCTTCGGGCATTACATTTAGGGAGCAGTTCTTGGGCTGGATTTTTCTGGTGGTGGGTGGGGGAGAGCCAGGGTCAGGTGTCTGCTGGTTCAAAGAGCAGGAAAGGGCCTGAGGCAGTAGTAGGAGAGGCTGCTGGAGGGAGGGGCTGCTCCTCCCCCCCACCAGTGCCCCACCCCCTGGGCCCCTCTCTGGACCTAACCCTTATTAGCAGGTTAATCACGAGTCTCTCACTCTTTCTGAGAAGAGAGGCCAGGTCTTCAGAGAGGGGTCAGTCCAGAGCCAAGCAGGACTGGGGTCCAGCAGGGCCTGTTCGGAGAATCATGTATTATTATAGGCCTTGCACCCCTTTTGCTGCTTCCCTACTGCTGACTTGGGGCAGCCACCAGCCTCCCACCCTCCTGGTTCCGCTGGCCGGGCCAGGAGAGGATGGGCGATGGGAGTCCCTGAGGGTCCTAAGAGATTCTTGTATATAGTAGGGTGGGACTGTTCGAAATGATGTCTGAGCACTTCAGCTCGGGAGTCCCATTCTTCTTGGATGGAGAGGGGGTGCAGGGATGGAGGCCTAGAGGAGATTTCCTCCTCTCCTTCCTCCTGTTGTGAATTAACTCACCTCTCCTCAGCCTTCCCCTCCAGACCACCAGCCAGGGAGGGGAGCCGAAGGAGGTCACAGCCAGGAAAACTGGCCTGTGACAACTTCCCTCCTTCCCGCCAATGTGAGCCATCCTGAGATGTCTGTACAATAGAAACCAAACCAAATGGGCACCCCTCGGTCCCCGAGGGGGGGTGGGGAGGGGGGTGGGAAGATGGTATGTCTGTCTGTCGATCCCCCTCCCCCTCTCCACTCTACCCACAAAGGCAGAAGACTGTTACGCTAGGGGGCTCAGAAATTTCAATCCCACTCTTACCAATTGAGCCAAACCTAGGAACAAACACAAAACACATATAGCGAGAGACAAAATAGAGGAGAGAAAGAGAGCGTGAGAGGGAGCGAGATAGGCGACCAACACAGAGGAGAGAAAACAAAAAAATAGCAAAAAAAAAAAAAAGCAGTTCTTTATAATTTAATATTCTATTTTAATAAAGGCGTTTATTACCATATAAATGTAGCAAAGAACCTGGGCTAATATGAAAAAAAAAGACTTTTTATTAGGTAATTTATTATATGAAAAGGATATTTTATTTTATGATAAAGTGATCCTTAAAAAAATAAAAAAACTTTAGAAGGTTTAGAATATATGTAGGGAGAGAAGAAGAAAAAAAAATACATTTGTATTCAGAGTTAAATCTTAAAAAAAAAGTGTTTTTAATATATGTTCGGGTTTACGTTCCTTTTTTCCCCCACTTTTTTTTGGGGAGGAATGTCATTTGCTTTTTGGGGGGGAGCATCCTGGGATAGATGGTGGAGCCCGGCCAGGGGAACCTGGTCCCTCTGGGGCCCTGCAGTAGATTGGATTTCACTCCCTGGGCCCCTCCTCCCCCCTCCCCTCCCCCTCCCCCGTGGGGGGAGCCGGCAGAGCCAAACAAAGAAAGGGATTAACCGTAAAGGCAGAAGCAGTAGGACTGAGCATACTGGGGTGTCCCCCACTTCCCCTGCCCTGTCCCGGGGGCTAGTGAGGAGGGGAAGTCCAGAACCGAGGCCTAGCAGGCCTCCCGGGAAGCCTCAGAGATCTGTGAGATTTAAGAGAAATAGTTGTTTTTTTTTTTAACCAAAAATGAGAGAGAGAAGAAAAAGAAAGAAACCGAGGGGTTTAAAAGAAAAGAATACTACAAAATAATAATTATTAATAACAATAATAATGAAAATTTATTTCATATAATCCTAGAGAAAAAGAGAAAGAATTACTAGTTACTTAGTAGACGATATTCAGATAGCTTAAAGTTTAGTAGCATTGAGGGCCCCTGGGTCCAGTAGAATGTATAAAAGTCGTAACGAAAAGGAAAATAGAAGAGGAAAGTGGCTGAGTCCACCCTGAGCTGCCCCGTCTTCAGGTATCAGGGTGGGAGCAGGTCGCTAGCTAATGTTGGGAGCTTCCTTCCAGTCGGCTGGGGTTGATTCTGAGAATCCTTGGATTTTTTTCATTATAGGACAAAATACATGAAGGGCTCAGTTCCCAGGGTCTTCGAAAAGATGGACAGTAATCATTTCCACCAGAGGAGGGCTGGGCTAGGACAGCACACTGGCCTGTACCCCAGTACCAGAGGGTCTGGCCTTCCCTGTCTGATGGGCAACCCTTACTTGAAGTACGTCCTCGGGGCATTCTGAGAGGATGAAGGCTGCCCAGCTCCAACCCTCCGGAGCCAACTTCTCCCAGGCCTAACTGAGGAAGTCCTTCTTGAAGTATAACCTCAATCCATTCCACTACAGATTGATTCCAGAGCCCGACACATATGTACACACTTTTTTTTTTTTCTCCCTTAGGTCTTTTTAGGGCCACACCCACGGCATATGGAGATTCCCAGGCTAGGGGTCTAATCAGAGTTGCAGTTGCTGACTTACCCCACAGCCACAGCCACGCCAGATCTGAGCTGCATCTGGGACCCACACCACAGCTCACGGCAATGCCGGATCCTTAACCCACCGAGCGAGGCCAGGGATCGATTCTGCATCCTCATGGATACTAGGCAAGTTTGTTAACCACTGAGCCACAATGGGGACTCCCACACTTCTTACTTTCTCAGAGCTTCAAGGGGACTGAGGGGGGATGGTCTGTCCCCACCCGATATCCCACTTGGCTTCTGACCTCTGCGGCGGCAGTTGGAGTAACCATCTCGGTCATCGTTCTCCTTTAAAATTGCACTGTGCTTTGCAGGTTTGCAAATGTGCTTTATTATCTCATAGAAGTTAGATTCCAAGGACTTCGCACCCATTGGGGTGGAGTGGTGATGCTATCCATGAAGGCCTGGAAGGAACTGGTCCCCAAGGGTACAAAAGCAGGGGGAGGGCAGCAGGGACCTTGGGTGAGCCCAGCCCTAACCCTCTGCCCTAGTCCACCTCCATCTGTGAGTGTTGGGGAGGAGTCATCCGCGGTGTCCTGGCTTTCAGGCACATCACCCTCCCCCAGATGATTGGGGAGCTTGGCTTTTGCTTGTGAGAAATCAACTCTTTTTTTTTTTTTTTTAAGCACTTGCCTTCTACCAACCCCAGCTTGCCATCAGGTCAGGCCCCTCCCTCCTGTTCAAGGGGGGTGGAGGCCACTGGGCTCTTGGTGAGAAGAGCCTGCTCCATTACATCAATGACTCTGTCATGCCCCTCCCTGGCCCTAGACCCCAAACACATCTCCTCCCCAATTTACTCTTCTCACCCCACCTAGGGACAGATTTCCCCCCTGCTCTTTTTGTCCTAGAAACCCCACTAGTTTGGGAAGGTAGCGTCTGGGGTGGGGGGGGCTTCCCCTTCCCCACTGGAGGGTGTGGGTGGGGTAGGGTGGGTGGGGGGAGACAGCCCTGGGGCAGGGGGAATGGTCTCTCCACTGTAGAAAGTAGAGTAGGATTGTGGTCAGACTTAATTTGAGGCATCTAGTGAAGACACGTACAAATCCACCAAGGAAAAACATTTCAAAAGCAAAATAAAGGTGGGAAACAAAACGGACCCGTGAATAATCAAGTCAAAATGATGTTGCACAAAATGCAGAGAAACCAAGAAGGGGGAGGGTTAATGTATTAAATGTGCTATTAAGAACTTAATTTTATTAAAAGTATTATTACTTAAGGCTCTGGCTTCTTTCTCTGCAGCAAGTCTGAATGACCTTGGGGTGAGTGGAGTTTCCTCTGGTGTCATTCTGGGTGACGCTGCTCACCTTGCAGGAAGCTGCTTCCCACAGCTTCCTACTTGAGTCTCCAAATACTCAATCCCCTCTTTTCTCCCCACTTACAGCCTTCTATTCCCTGGGGTGCCCTTCGACCTCCCTCCACCCTGCCCTGCAGAACAGGGGGAGGTGAGGCGGGGGACATAGACCCTGCCTGGACAGCCAGCTCTGGCCTCCGTGGAGAAGGGGCACAGAGCTGAGAGCCCCACCCTCCCACTCATCCCCACCAGGTTCAGTCCGTCCCTACACATCACACCCCTTCTTCTTTGATGTCAGGCAGAAACCTGGATGGGAGGTTTGGACCTTCCACCTCCCAGGCTTAAATCCCCTTCCCCGACACACACACATGCACTGCCCTGACTTGCCCTTCTTTCCAACATCTCCCCTGCCTCCTCCCCTCACCCCTGGCATTGGAGTGACCTCAGTTCTTGGCACCAGGGCCCTGGGCGCCAGATGGTACCCGCCGATGGTTTCCTTTGTCTCGCCTTCCAGATACCCCCTCTCCACCACGCTGTCCTCCCTCACCCACCTGCCCTGGGGGTTGGCAGAGGGAAGGGAGGACACCTCCCACCCCCTTGGCACTGTCCCCAGACCATAGGACTCCAGAGGCAGCTGGCCCTGGGGGGCAGCGGGTACAGCGAGAGGATGGAGGGCGGGGTGGGGGACAGGGACTCAGAGGAGGGGCCGCAGATGAAGGGGAGGCACCGGGAGGGAGGCAAGGATGGCCTGGCATTGATACAAAATACAGCTTTATTTGAAGGCCCAGAGGATGAATGATAATAGAGATCTGTGGGGGCGGGGTGGGGGGTGTATAAAGACCTTAGAGCTCAGCAGGGCTGTGAACAGGGGAAACGGCCACTCTGTCTTCTGGAACATCAGAGCAAGGAAAGCTCCTGGGGCTGGGTGCCCTTAATCAGAGAGCCGGTGGGGGCAGGGTCGGTGCGAGCAGAGGTCAGAGGCTGATGCAACAGGCCCTCTTCTCACCAGGGCCCGGCTCCTGCCCAGCCTGGGCACTGCCCAGGGTGATGGCATTGGTGCGGGTGCTGTTCTGCCTCTGCTTGGACACTTTTGCAAAGATCTCTGAGAGGGTAGAGGATGGTGATCCGGTCAGACAAAGGTTTAGAGCCCACCCTCCCCAAACACTCACCACACCACGTGCCCCTTTTACACCCTGGGGGGAGTTTGCTGGAAGAAAGAGGAGCTTGGATACCTGGGTCCCTTCTAATTACTCCAGTGGAGAAGGGCTAAGACTCAGCTCCCTGGCAAGAGTGGCCTTCTGGCTCCTTCCCCAAGCGCCAGCTGAGGAGGGTGGGGCCATTCTAGGGAGGCTCTGAGGAGGCGGGGGGTCCACAGAGAGGCTGAGGAATTAGGTGGGGCGGGGGAGCGCTGGGTGTCTGCACTCCTGCCACTGCCCACAGAGGTCTCAGGGTTGGGGTGGGGGTGCCGGATGGAGGCAGGGGCTCTAACCTTTGAGGACAGTCTCAAAGGCCAGCTCAACATTGGTGGAATCCAGGGCTGAGGTCTCCAGGAATAGCAGCCCATTGTTTTCTGTTAGGAAAGGAAGCACACTGTTAGTTGTGAAGGGGAAAGGCAATAATATTTACTTCATGTTTACTATGTACATGTTTTTAAAATTGCTTTTCAGGGCTGTACGTGTGGCCTATGGAGGTTCCCAGGCTGTGGGTTGAATCAGAGCTGCAGCTGCCGGCCTACACCACAGCCACAGCAATGCCGGATCTGAGCCCCGTCTGCAACCTACATCACAGCTCATGGCAACGTTAGATCCTTAACTCACTGAGCGAGGCCAGGGATCAAACCCACATCTTTGTGGGTACTAGTCTGATTTGTAACCCACTGAGCCACAACGGGAACTCCGTGTTTAGTACATACATTTGCTCTGTACTGAACCCTTAACGTGTGCAGCTCATTTAAAACTTAAAACAGGAGGAGTTCCCGTTGTGGTGCAGCTGAAAATAATCTGACTAGGAACCATGAGGTTGTGGGTTCGATCCCTGGCTCTGCTCAGTGGGTTAAGGATCTGACGTTGCCGTGAGCTGTGGTGTTAGGTCGCAGATGTGGCTCATTTCTGACATTGCTGTGGCTGTGGCTGTGGCCAGCAGCTGTAGCTCCGATTTGACCCCCCTAGCCTGGAAACGTCCAGGTGTGGCCCTAAAAAGCAAAACAAAAAAAAAGAAAAAAAAGAAAAACTTAAAACAGGAGTTCCCACTGTGGCTCAGCAGTAATGAACCTGACTAGAAACCATGAAGATGCGGGTTCTATCCCTGGCCTTGCTCAGTGGGTTAAGTATCTGGCAGTGCTGAAAGGTCGCAGACATGGCTCAGACCCTGCATTGCTGTGGCTGTGGTGTAGGCCAGCAGCTGCGGCTCCGATTTGACGTATTAGCTTGGGAATTTCCATATGCCGCAGGTGCGGCCCTAAAAAAGTAAATAAATAAAAATAAATAGGTAAATAAATAAATGAAGAACGTGTGAGGTTGGTTTGAATACTTCCCTTCCCTTTTTTTTTTTTTTGTCTTTTTAGGGCTGTACCCGAGGCATGTGGAGGTTCCCAGGCTAGGGGTCCAATCAGAGCTCTAGACGGGAACTCCTTCCCTTTCTTATCAAAGTGGAAACTGAAGCCCAGAAACAGGGAGAATGAATAAAGAACCTTCATTGGGAGTTCCCATTGTGGTGCAGAGGTTAACGAATCCGATTAGGAATCATGAGGTTGCGGGTTCGATCCCTGGCATCGCTCAGTGGGTTAACCATCCGGCATTGCCGTGAGCTGTGGTGTAGGTTGCAGACGTGGCTTGGATCTGGTGTTGCTGTGATTCTGGCGTAGGCTGGCAGCTACAACTCCGATTAGACCCCTAGCCTAGGAACTTCCATATGCCACCAGTGTGGCCCTAAAAAGGAGAAAAGACAAAAAAATAAAAGAATTTGCATTGGTGTCACTGGCCAAGAGATGTGAGGCTGGGCCACAGGACTCCACAGCCTACACCCTTAACACTGTAGCTTGCTGTCTCTAAACCCCAGAAGACTCCTGGGGAAAGTGACTGGAGATGGTCAATGGGAGCCTATCTGCCACACTTAGGGTCTCTGAGCATGGCTGTGTGGGCTGCGGTAAAACCGACTCTGGGAGTTCCCATCGTGGCACAGCAGAAACGAATTTGACTAGGAACCATGAGGTTGCGGGTTCAATCCTGACCTCGCTCAGTGGGTTAAGGATCCGGCGTGCCATGAGATGTGGTGTAGGTTGCCAACACGGCTCAGATCCTGCATTGCTGTGGCTGTAGTGTAGGCCGGCAGCTGTAGCTCCGATTAGACCCCTAGCATGAGAACCTCCATATGTGGTGAGTGTGGCCCTAAAAAAACAAAAAAACTAACAAACAAAAATCTCTGAATAATTGCCCATAGGAGTTCCCTGGTGGCTCAGCTGATCCTTATCCGGCGTTGTCATTCCTGTAGCTCTGGTTACTGCTGTGGCACAGGTTGGAATCCCTGGCCTGGAAAATTCCACATGCCTCGGGCATGGCCACTAAAAAAAATAATAATAATTGCCTATAAAGACAATCTCAGGGCAAGTGGTGGGACATAATGAGGGACAGAGGGTCACAGAGTGGGAGGACTAGGAGATTCTGAGAAAGAGAAGATGGAGGTAGGGGACCCTGTGGAGGAAGTCTAGGCCGAGACTCTAGGGAGGGACCAGGGTCGGGGGACGTGGGAGCTGGGATGGCACTGGTGCGGCTGGAGGGGTCAGACTGGGTCCTAGTGGGCTCTCACCAGCGAACATGCGGGCCTCATCAGTAGGCACTTCACGGGCCTGGCTGAGGTCACTCTTGTTACCCACGAGCATGACGACAATAGTGGCCTCGGCGTGGTCGTAGAGCTCCTTCAACCAGCGCTCCACCACGGCATAGGTCTGGTGCTTGGTTAGGTCAAACACCAGGAGGGCCCCCACTGCACCACGATAGTACCTGGGTGGGGGTAGTGGGGTGGACAGAGGCAAGGTCAGGGCCATCACGCCCAGGTTCAGAGCGGAGCCCTCAAGCCAAAAGCCAGAGAGGGGGAAATATGAAGACTGAGTCTAGAGACCAAACCACACAGGAGAGCCCAAAGCTCTGGTATGTGTTGCCGAGTGCCCTTCAGGGACACTGGTCTTGGAGCCTCTCAAGCCTCACCACCCTTCTCCAAAACCACTGGCTCCCTCCTCTTTCTTGGCTCTTCTGCTTCCTGAGGTCTTTGTTCAGGATTTAGCCTCTGCTTTCCACCAGTGCATGCTGGGTCGCTGGTCAGGTCGGCCTCCTGATCTTCCTCACACAGCTCGTTGACCCACAGTGCCACCTTCTCTCTGGTGGCCATCTTTCTAGGACTAGCTAAATGCCTCCCCAAACAGCAGTCCCTGGCTGAGGCATCCTTGCAAGCATCCACTCTCACTCTTGGAATTAGAGCTTCTGCAAACAGGTGGTACTTACTTACTCCCATTTTGTTGATGAGTCAACTGAGGCTCATAAGAGTCAGGTGACCAGTTCAAGAGTGATGAGTATGTATAAACAAAGCTCCTGACTTGTGCTTCCTGCCCACTGGCAGGTGCTGTCCCCCACTACACACACACACACACTGCCTTTGGCCTGACACTGACTGGGAGACTCTGTATTGGTGTCCGGAGGCCTAAATTCCTCAGTGTCCTCTGAGTCTTTGTAAAATGCAGCTGATGGGCACAGCCCTTCACCTTGGGTTAGTGAAGGCTGTCAAGTGCAAAGCACTGTGCAGAAGTGAAGGGGAGCTCCCAATCCCGGAACCTGCCCCCATCCCAGCTGCACCGATTTCACCTGCTCGAGATTCAAACTTCTATTTAAAGAGGGATTAATGGTAACACCTTATTGCTACGGTATTTTGAGGATTCCGTAAAATGCCCAATGTGAAGTGCCTTGAACCCAGGAAGGTACATAGCAAAGACTTGAGGAAGTGGTGGCAATGACTCTTTTTCATTCCAGCAGTCACTACATCCCATCTCAGATTGTTCATGGCTCACAGGTACTTGTGTATCCTCACCTGGGCCATGACGGCCCGTGATCCCGTGCAGGGAGCACGCTGCTGCGTGTCCTCGCCTCCTCCTCTCCCCCAGCACCCCCGCACCCCAGTAGCTCCCCAGCCCCGGGCTCACGCCGAGGTGATGGCTCGGTACCGCTCCAGGCCAGCCGTGTCCCAGATCTGAGCCTTGACAGCAGCGGTGCCCAGCATGACTGTGCGGGTGGAGAACTCAACCCCGATGGTGGTGCGGCTGTCGTGGCTGAACTCATTGCGAGTGAATCGGGATAGCAGATTGGTCTTCCCCACGCCTGACTCGCCGATCAGCACCACTGAAGGAGTAGAGAGATAAGCTCTGAGCTGAGAGGGTCTGCCCATCAGAAAAAGGGAGCTAAGCTCAGGAAACTGAGAAGGGGGCCAGGTCCCTTGGCAGAGACTAGGGTCTGCAAGTCAGCATGATGCCTCCATCCCGGGGAGAAGGGCTGAGAGTCTGAAACAGGCTGAGAGGCTTTAAGGGTTCTGGCCTGGTCTGTTGAGGGTCAGAATCAGCCTGCGAATCAGGTGATGGAGTGACATCTGTGGGCTGTTTGTGGGTATCGGTGTCCAGGGTTTGCGAGGTTATAGGGAACCTAGAGGGTGAGGGTGTATATTTCTGGGTGAGGGGCTGTGAGGATGTGTCTCTGTGACCTGGAAGGACAAGTGGGAGATTTGTGTATGTTTGCATGGGAAGCAGAGTTGTGAATAGAAATGTGGGTGAGGAGAAAATTTGGCAGGTGACGTGTCTCTGGGTAGGGGGAAAGTTATGGAAGTATGTGTGTGAGAAGTTAGGATCCAGTTGTTAGGGGCAGTCTTGCATGGTTAAGACCATGGGACTGGGGACTTCACACTGGGATGTCAGGGGATCGGCAGCGTCTCTGTAGTGCCAGGACACAGGTTCGATCCCTGGCCCAGCACAGTGGGTTAAAGGATTTGGTGTTGCCACAGCTGCGGTATAGGTTGAAACTGCGGCTCAGATCTGATCCATATGCCCCGGGGAGGCCAAAAATTTTTTTTAAAAAAGAACATAGGACTAGATTGGGAGTTCCCGTAGTGGATCAGTGGTTAACGAACCTGATTAGCATCCATGAGGACTCGGGTTCAATCCCTGGCCTCGCTCAGTGGGTTAAGGATCCAGCATTGCTGTGAGCTGTGGTGTAGGTAAAAGATGTGGCTCAGATCCCACGTTGCTCTGGCTGTGGTGTAGGTCAGCAGCTACAGCTCCGATTTGACCTTTAGCCTGGGAAACTCCATATGCTGCGGGAGCAGCCCCAAAAAGCCAAAAAAAAAGAAAAGGTCAGGACTGGATTGCAGGATTGTATACCACAAGGAAATCTACTCAGTACTCTGTGATGGGCTATTTGGGAAAAGAACCTGAAAAAGAATGGGTGTGTGTATGTGTTTAACTGACACACTTTGCTGTACACCTGAAGCTAATACAACATTGTGAGTCAGCTATACTCTGATAAAATTAAAAAAAAAGAAAAAAAACATGGGACTGGTATGGGACTAGCTGTGTGTGTCCTTCAGCGAGTTATGTATCCTCTCTGACCTTTTTCTTATGAAAAAATGGGAATAATGGTATTATCAATTTACAGGTTTTTGCAAGATGTAAATGAGATTTTGCTCAGGATGTAGTGAGTGTGCAAAATGGTTACTGTCAGGATTGTTGTTGATAGGCCAGTGCTTTTACCTTTAAGTGTTCAGGGACAAGGACCCATCAGAGGGGCCATGAAGAGCCTTTGGACTGGAGGAAAACATTCGGGCCCCAGGCTTGCCCACGGTGGGTGTGCGGGGTACTGGGGTTAAAATGTGCGGGCTGATTTAAGTACAACTAACAATTGCACTAGCCCCAAGCTGAGCATCCAGAGGAAAGGCAGGCTGGTGCCCCCTCAGGACCCAGGGGCACCACATGTTCTGGCCTCTGGTCCCCACTCAACCTCTGACTAGCTATGCGACCCTGAACAAGAGGCTCTCCTTTTCTAGGTCTACATTTCCCTATTTATAAAATTTATGAAGGCCGCCTCCAACCTTAAAAATTCCTTATTTGTGGAGTTCTTCTGTGGTATAGTGGGTTAAGGGACTGGCCTTGTCACTGCTGCAGCTTGGGTTGCTGCTATGGCACGGACTCAGATCCTGGCCTCGGAACTTCCATATGCTGCGTGCAGCCAAAAAAAAAAAAAAAAATTATAGGAGTTCCCATTGTGGTTCAGCAGTAGTGAGCCCAACTAGTATCCATGAGGATGTAGGTTTGATCCCTGGCTTCGTTCAGTGGGTTAAGGATCTGGTGTTGCTGAGAGCTCTAGTGTAGGTCACAGATGTGGTTCGGATCTGGTGTTGTTGTGGCTGTGGTGTAGGCTGGCAGCTGCAGCTCTGATTCTGTCTGTAGCTTGGGACATTCCATATGCCACAGATGCGGCCCTAAAAGGACAAAAAAAAAAAATCCTTATTCGTGTAGGGCAGGAAAGAGCTGGGAGTAATAGGGGTTATGTGGGTAAGAGGAGGTATGGATGTGTGTGTGTGTGTGTGTGTGTGTGTGTGTTTCTTTCTCTCTCTCCCCTACTAGGAACCTCACCCCCATCTCAGCCCTCCCAGTGGGTGGGTTCTGAGCTCTATCCTCAGGCCCCAAAAGGACTCCGGGAAAGAACTTTGGAGTCAGACAGACTTAGGTTTCAGTACTGACTTTGTAACATTTTGAAAGCTGCTTGGTCTGTGTCTCATTAACAGCTATTGAGTGCCTACTATGTGCCAGGCACTGTCCTAAAAGCTTTACACATATGAATCCATTTAATTCTCATCACAATGTCACAAGGCAAGTACCATTATTAGTATCACCCCATTTTTACAGGGGGGTTAAATGGCTTGCACAAGACAATCCAGCTAGTGTGGTAAACACAAGTTGTGCTGCCCGGATGAGCCTTCCACGAAGGACTTGCCCCAGCTGCAGGGAGTGCAGTTCACAGCCTTCAGCCATTGGCTCCTTCAACATGTCTTTCTTTCTTTCTCTTTCTTTCTTTCTTTCTTTCTTTCTTTCTTTCTTTCTTTCTTTCTTTCTTTCTTTCTTTCTCTTTCTTTCTTTCTTTCTTCCTTCCTTCCTTCCTTCCCTCCTTTCCTTCTTTCTTTCTTTCCTTTTTTTTTTTGCCTTTTTATGCTGCACCCATGGCATGTAGTTCCCAGGCTAGGAGTCGAATTAGAGCTGTAGCTGCCAGCCTACGCCACAGCCACAACAATGCCTTATCCGAGCTGTTTCTGTGACCTACACCACAGCTCACGGCAATGCCAGATCCTTAATCCACTAAGTGAGGCCAGGGATCGAATCTGCATCCTCAAGGATGCTAGTCAGATTCATTTCCGCTGGGCCACGATGGGAAAATCCAACATCTCTTTCTGATGCATGGAGCAGCCTCATCTAAGGTCACGCCATCCCCTGGCAGCCTGCACCCAGTGCCTCAGCAAGGAGAGGGTGACCCAGAGCTCCCTGCCCTTGACTGAGGCTTTGTGATCCTGCCTTGCAATGTGACTTCTCCCTCTGCCCGGTCCTGTATCCTCCCTCTTCTTTTCACTGCTGTTGATCCACAATAAACATCTTACACCCCAAACTTCTCAGCCCCTGCTTCTAGTGACCCCCATCTGCAATAATTACTAAGTGGCTGGGCTGAGACCTAAACTCGGTCCAGCTCCTGACTTCAAAGTGTTTTCAAAATGAAAGATATCTTTTTGGGTTGTTGTGGTGATTGATGCACTAGTAGCTGGCACACAGTAAGAACTCAATAAATAGCAGTTGCAAGTAGTATTACTGCCCCAGTCTACTGCTAACCCTTACCCTCTCTCTGGTCCTGGGAAAGATGCTGGGAGTACAGGTTCCCCAACCCCTGGTTGACGGAGAGTCCCAGCTCAGGTGAGGGCGGGGCTGGGGCTGGGAGAGGCAGCGGGGCGGGGTGGGGTAGCAGGTCCACCCTGCCCTGAAGGAGGTGTGGAGGTGGGGGGCGGGGAACGCTAGACTGGCCAAACACAGGGATGAGATAAAGGAGAAGGAAAGGTACCTGCAGACATCCAGGGACAGAAAGTTAAACCCAGTTCCTGGTATTTGGGCCCAAGGGGTCTGCCAAGGGACAGACGGACAAAGCCCAGGCACTAGGAGTCCTCCAGATTCTATTCCCTGTCCCCTCTGCACAGCTGCCCAGAAAGATGAATGTCTTCCTCTTAAATCTGCTTGTTTCCCCTTCTTCTAGGGAGGGAATCCTCTCTGAGGTCTGACCTCCACCTCTTGTGCTGCAGTAGCTGACCCTTCCTAGGGATTCGGGCTTCTATTAGGATGGGGCAGAGGGGCCTCAGGTGGCACTAGTAAGGAGTGATCAACATCATTATTGACAACAGTAGAGCATTCTGGCAGCTCCAGGGTTTTTGTCCCAGTAAAGGGAGCCTCCCCTACTCCCTGTAGTTTTCTTTTTGACCTGAAGGAATGATGAGCCCTGGGAGGGGATCCTGCTAAGGGATTAAAAAACAGGAGCGGGCCCCCTGGCTCTGCTGGTCTCTTTATGGACCCCAACTCACCCTTGAAGACAAAGTTATAATCTTCTTCACTTCTGTTCCCCATTTTGGCTCCGCATGGAGGGTGCGAGTGTCTTCAAGGGCAGAGGTAAGGGGTCTGTCTATGCGTTGGCTCAGTGCCCTCAACCTTCAGCTCTCAAGAGACCTGGATCCGCCCTTCCTCTCATTGAAGGGAAAGCCAGCTGTCTGCAACCAGAAGGATCGATGGCCGGCTTGAGGCCGGAGCCTGGGGAAGCTCAGTTCTGGCAGGTGGCAGTGCTGTAAGGAAGCTGAGAGGACGGAAGCTGAGAACAGGAAGAGTGAGTGACTAGAGAGACCTGGGGCCCAGGTGGGTGGAGAGATGATGACGTCAGACAGGTTAGACAGGTTGGGTGTCTGCTCTCAGCCTGGCTCCTGCAAGCAGGTGAGCAGGGTTGAGGGAGTGACAATGGGGCAGCTGGGAGAGACAGGACCTCCAGAGAGCCAGCTGAGGACAGAATGTGCATTGCTAGGCTCCTGGGACTGGTGGCCCTAAGGAGGGGCCAGCCACTTGGGAGTGGGGAATAGCCCCCAAGGAGCAGAAAATTACTTGGCCTCGTGCTTTGCCTCAGAAGCTGTGGTGAGGACGAACTCACAGCAGACAAAGCGCTGCTGTCGGGAGGGGCTGGGGCCACCCTGCAGCTCAGAGCTCTGGGAGCTGCATCTCGGATACAGCAACTTCTGCCCCTCCCTGACAGCCCAGGGCCTGGGATGGGCAGTTTCTCAACCTGGGTGGAGCTGAAACTTGCAAACTACCTGCTTCCCTGGGACAGGTCCCCTCCTACAGTGCTGGGAGCTCCCTGTTGAGCCTTACTCTTAAGGATGTTGGGGCAGACTGCCAGATGGGGTGAGGGGTCTGAGTGTAGGGGTGGGGCTTGTGGGTGGCTTCTACTCCCTCCCCACGACCTGAGGCTTCAGAGCAAAGAGCGTATCTGCAACAGTCTTCCTGATCTGGAGACTGTGTAAGCATGTGAATGGCTGGAGGAGAGGAAAGGGGTGGTCCTTGTAGGCAGCCAGAGAGGTCCCCTCTCAATTCCAAGAGTAGAAAAGGTGACTCCCAGAGTTCCCGTTATGGCTCAGCAGTAACAAACCTGACTAGTATCCATGAGGATGCGGGTTTGATCCTTGGCCCTGCTCAGTGGGTTAAGGATCAAGCGTTGCCATGAGCTGCGGTGTAGGTCGTAGTTGTGGCTCGGAGCCTGCATTGCTGTGGCTGTGATGTAGGCCGGCAGCTATAGCTCTGATTTGACCCCTACCCTGGGAACCTCCATATGCCTCAGATGTGGCCCTAAAGAGACCAAAAAAAAAAAAAAAAGTGACACCCTCCCTCCAAGGTCCAGACTGAGGGACACCGACTTCCCAGGCCCCTTTTTCTCTTTGTCCAGCATGACTCCTACAAGCCCCTTGTTCCTCCGAGCTCACTCCCAAGTTTTTGCCATACAGGCAGGTAAGACTCTTCTCTGCACGGCAGGGACCATGTGAGGTCACATCACTGGAGAGGCCAAGGAAGCTGAGGCACCAAAGCCATTTGGTGGTGGGAGGCCACGGGGAAGCAGCCAGTGGGAGCCATCCTTGTAGAACATGGGAACCGCAGTAGCAACCCTGCCCCCCCCCCCACTCCTCTGATTCCCCCCCATCCCAGAAAGCAGCCAAGAAACAAGACGGGAGTTGAAGTTTATTCTCGGGAAAAACAAAGTCCCACCCTCCTCCCAAAGTCCAGGGAGGTTTCACCAGGGGGCCCTGCCCCTCCAAATGGTCATCTTTCTGACCTCTGCTTCCACCCATGTCCATTACGATGCCGCTACTTGGGTTAGAGGCTCCTCCAGGTACTGCACCAAGGCCTGGGCCTGCGAGAAAGGGAGGAGAAATCAGTCCCACACAAGGCCTGCCACCAGAGGCATCTTAAATTCAGGTCTCTTCCTAATGCTGGGCCCCCGGCCCCCACCCATGAGCCCACACCAGACATGGACTGGGTAACATGAGCAAGACTCTGAGAAGGTGGTGGGGATAGGAGTGGACACAGTGGTGGAACATGAAGGCTGGACCCAGGGTTGTACAGAGATGGGCACGTACACACCTTGGCCTTGAGCATTCCGAAGCCAACAGTCTCCTTGGCATACATGCACAGTAGAAGGTTGGCCACTCGAGTGATGGCTACACGGCCTTCCTGGTGGGGGTGATATCACGGGATGTGATGTGCCACCTGCACCCTTTGCCCCCTCTTTCCCCAAGGGCTCCTCTCGAGAGAGACTGAATCTTCCTTCCATGTCCCAGGCACAGCAGGAGTTTCAGCTGGGGGACTTCGGCCATAGCCTTAGCCGTGGAGTCCTGAGCCCATTCCAGCTTCAGTACAGCCACCTACTAACCAAGTTACCCTAGGAAACTCAATCTCACAGAAGCTCAGTTTCTCTTTTTGTAAACTCCACCTCACTCTAGTTGATGAGGGTGCTAATAGACAGGAAGGGGTTAACTGATCCCAGTTCAATTAAGAAGGTTGATCAGTGCGGCAAAGAAAAAGAAGAGAATGAAGCATATGGCTTACAGTAAGGAAAGTGCTGTTTTAGGAAATTTTGGTTTTAGTGGGATACTCTGACTTAAAATATATTTATTATGGCTGCACTGTGGTCACAACAGTTGAAAGCTACTGCCCTTATAGCACCAGTTCTAGGGGAGGCAATCTAGGACTCAGTAGTTAGGAGTCATCAGTTGAACTGGCACCCTTGGCTAAGAAGGGAGTAAGGAAGAGGCTGGTGGCTGAGTTCCACTGGCAATTCTTTCTGGAAAGTTCACTCTTGGGGCCTTTTCAGCTTGGCTCAGCAAACTTTCACTAAATATCCACGGCGTGCTTGGAACCAGGTGCTGCATCCCCTTACTCTCTGGCCTCATCTACTAACCTCTCCCATTCTCATGCTACTCCAGCCACTTCAACCTTGTTGATTCCTGACCAGGCATCATTCTGCCTCCGCCTCAAGGCTTTTGCACTTACTCTTACTGTTCTCTCTGTCAGAAATGTTCTTTACCCAGACAGCCACATGGCTTGACAACTTCCTTTAGACGTATGATGACACGTCCCCTTTCCAGTGAGATTGTCCAGTGAGGACACGTGCGTCCTCTCTCACTTCCTTGCTTTTTTTTCCAGAGCATTTCCAATACCTAACATACTATTTTTTCTTTCCTTTTTTTAGGGCCGCACCTGCAGCATACAGAGGTTCCTGGGCTAGGGGTAGAATCAGGGTTGCAGTTGTGGGCCTACACCACAGCCACAGCAGACATGGGATCCAAGTTGAATCTGAGACCTATGCTGAAACTTGCAGCAATGCCAGATCCTTAACCCACTGAGCCAGACCAGGGATAGAACCTGCATCCTAATGGATACTAGTCTTTTTCTTTTTTCTTTTTCTTTTTAGGGCCGCACCCGAGGCATATGGAGGTTCCCATGCTAGGGGTTCAATGGGAGCTACAGCTGCGGGCCTACGTCACAGCCATAGCAATGCAGCAGATCCAAGCCGTGTCTGTGACCTACACCACAGCTCACAGCAACGCCAGACCCTTAACCCACTGAGCGAGACCAGGGATAGAACCCGCAACCTCATGGTTCTTAGTCGGATTCGTTTCTGCTGCGCCATGATGGGAATGTCTGGATACTAGTTCTTAATCCACTGAACCACAACGGGAACATCACATACCACTTTTTAAACTTACGCACATATTATAAAACATATTGAAGAACTCATTTAACAAACATACATATTTTACTTATTTTAAGGCATATATGAGACATCAGGGCTGCAGTTTTTGTCTGCCCTGTCTGCTGCTTTTTTCCAGGTCCTGAGAATACTTCAAGGACCTAAAAATTTGTTAACTGAACAGATAGAAAGGTGAATGAGACAGCTTCTGTTTCCAAGAAGTTCACAGTCTAATGGCCACTTCCCCTTTCTGGACTTCATTTCTTTTCTCTGTAAACTGAAGGAAGTGAACTAGGGTCTGGACACTTTGCCATGCCTCTGAGTCTGAGAATCTCAGATGAAAACACTTCACGACTGCATATCACTCCACAGTTTATGCCTACCCTTTCATTTGATCACGACAAGCCTGTGTGCGTGGTGGTGGGGATTATTTTCACAGTGGAGATGTGGTAAGAAAGCTTGTGACTTACCCAAAGTTCCACAAATGGTAAGTGGCTGGCTGAGACTAGAACCCAGCCAGACCTTGGGTCCAGTACTCCTTCCTCATCACCACTTGATACATAGGGTCCTGCCTATTATAAGTGCTGCTGCAGACCAACTCTTAGTAATCTTCCAGAAATTCTGTCCCTGGCCCCCAACCATCCAGGATGGCGTCCAGGTCGCCCCTTGGGGATCCCCTTGGGGACAGAGTAAATGGCTCCCCTCTCCATACCATGCAGTCCATGAGGATGAATTTGAGATTGTCTTCGTTAAATGCTTGGTTCCCGTTCCGGTCGTAGGCCGCCCAGATGTTACTGGCGATGGCCGCTGTGACTCGGGCGTCCGTATCCCCGTAACCAGAATAGGCCAACAGAGATCCCTCGTTATTCAGCAGACTGGCGAAGGATCAGGAGGGATATCAACGTGCTCAGGAGGGTGAGTCAAACACCTAGCTTCCCATCCCAACTCCCGCCACCGGCGCTTCTAGAAAGCAAAGGTCTGGGTGGAGTGTGTCCTGGAACAAGCCCCGAGCACCCAGCACGTCGGTTTCCCTTTCAAGAGGGGCCCTCCCGCCGGTTCACCCAAAGGCTGCCGCCTCCTCCCTTTCCCGAAAGCCTTCCCACCCCTCCCTCGAAGAGCCGCGCGCAGCCCCACTCCAGTGCTCGCCGCTCGGGTTCTCGGTCCGCACTCACAGGGTGCTCTGGACACCTCCAGTGTTGGCCTGGCTTAGCACCTGGGTCAAAGCCTTAGGACGCAGCATGCCTGCGGCTCCTAACCCTGGGCTTTCGCACCCAGATCCCGGAGTTTCTTATGGCTGGCCTCCGCCTGCCGCTTCCCGTAGTCCAGAGGCCGGACTCCAGAATGCCTGGGAGTTGTAGTTTCCTGGCCTGGCTTTGTGGTTCTGACTCAACCCCGCCTCACCGCGGGGGGCGCTGGGGATTGTAGTTCTTTGAGGCTTCGCGAGGCACCCTGGGAGCTACAGTTCGCCTTTCCAGTGAAACCACGCGGTTATGGGGGAAAAGAGCGGGAGTGAAAGGATAGTGGCAGCACTGGACGGATATTTAACCCTCTCGGGCAGAGAAAAGTCCTCTCTACTTGACCATCCACGACTCAGTAGTAATTAAAAGAAAACAAAATTCCTATACTTGTCAGGTAACACCTTGGGTTACTTTTCAAAGCAATTTTCCACATTATGCACAATTCTGTGAGATGAGATAGATGCTGTTGAGGAAACTAAGGCTCAGAAAGGCCATGCAGGCAAAAATCCAGATCCTTGGAACTGTACTTAATAGACTTCATGGAGGCCACTACTCTCAGGGAAATAAAGTCAGTCATATAGACAAGGTTTTAGGTGGATATCCAGAAGTGGGAAAATTCAACCTTCAAGTCGGGAGAGGTCTCAGGCCTGGAAAGGATTTGGGCTTCCCGAGAAAGACCAGTTATCACAGGGAACGGAGATAAAGCGGCGACACAGAAAGTCCTTTGTCCTGGAGAAAAGTTAGTCGCCGAGGGGGCAGGGGTAGCTTTGGGCCCAGGGGCTGGGGGTGGGCACCTTAGCGCAGCTCGGGCTGGCTACGACCGGCGGTGGTCTCTCCCGGAGAGCTCGCTCCACGCCCCCGCCCGGAGGCCCACTGGGGGCCGCCGCCCTGCAAGGCCCTGCCCAGGCTGCAGACCCCGGGCTCGGCCCCGGGCGGACCCCGCTGCAGTGGCCCCCCCGGTCCGCCCGGGGCGCTGTGGCTGCGGCTGGTCCGGAGGGGGCGGTGAAGCCTTGGGGAGGAGAGGGGAGAGAGGGGAGTGTTTGAGGCGCCGGAGCCGAGCCCCGCCGGGCGGGGGGGGGGGGGGGGGGGGGGGGGGGGGGGGGGGGGGTGGTGGGGGGGGGGGGGGGGGGCCCCGGGGGGGGGGGGGGGGGGGGAGGGGGAGGAGCCGGGGCGGGCTGGCGGGCGGCCGGGTGGCGGCGGCGGCATGGCGGAGCCGAGCGGGGCCGAGACGAGGCCCCCGATTCGGGTCACCGTCAAGACCCCTAAGGACAAGGAGGAAATTGTGATCTGCGATCGAGCCTCGGTCAAGGAGGTAGTACGGCTGGCGGGGGCTGGGGGGGGACGCGGAGGAGCGGTCTGTGAAGACAGGGTGTCTCAGAGACCGTCGGGCGTATGGGAGGGCCGGGGGGAGGAGGGCGGGGGCCCAGCAGGCGCTCGGGGAAGGGGGAGGGAAGAGGCGGCGGGGAGGGGGCGTCCTGTGAGGCTGCTCCGGGGGAGCGTGGCGCGTGTTTGGGAAGGGAGGCCGGGGTTTGCCTTGTGGCCTGGTCTGGGGGCGTGGTGGAGAGGACACCTTGCACAGGGAAGGGGGAAGGACCCTGTGTTGGAGAGGAGTGTTCGTGCCGGTTACTAGCGGGGGTTCGAGGCGCTGAGGCAGGGTGGGAGCCGGGCAAGGTGCAGAGGCCGGATAGCGGGCGCGGGGCGCAGGCGAGGAAAGCTCCAGGCTTCTACTGGTGCGTCTCAGAGAACGCCCAGCATTCTGACGCCCGGCCGGTGGGGCCGGGGGTGGGTGGGGGGGATTTCCCTCTGCCGGGATCTTTCCTACTCTTTCAAATCAAGGTAGTTGCCTTTGGTTTTCAGCTCCTCTGGGATTTACACAGCGTGCAGTAGGTGCTCAAGAAAAATATGTTGAATGAGTGAATGAGGGAACGTTGCCTGTGTCCACCACCCCCCTGTGGTGGCTCCAGAGTTCCACAGAGGCTGGGCTAAAATAGGCTTTCTGGTTGGAAAGGAGGGATCTGGAAGCTGCCTTTGCTTAGCAAGTGCACTGTTTTTACTTAGAGGGTAAGTTTGATTTGGTTGGGTTGGTAGGGGAGTTGCCGATAGATTTGGAGAGCCTTAACTTGCTCCAAGCCAGCCTTTAGTGCCATTATTGTCCTAACCTCAACGTTATAAAATGATTCCATTCCAGAATTGAAATCATTTTCGCTACAAAGCTGAATTTGGTATCAGCTCTAGTTGAGAGGACCCATGTTTTTGGTTAAGAGCTTGGGCTTAGGTATGGAGGCCTGAGCTCCATTCTGCCCAGGGCAAGTTACCTGACTGCTTCCATTCTCAGTTTTCTTGTCTTTAAAATGGAGATAATTGTTAACATGTATCTCGTGGGATTAAGACCCTGAATGATTAGTGCTTTTATAAACAATGAGTTACCTGGTAACTGGTTAAGGGTCAGCTGGTTAAGGATCTCGTGATGTCACTGCTTTGGCTCAGGTTGCTGCTGTGCTTTGGGTTCCATTCCTGGTCCGGGAACTTCTGCATGCTGTGGATGTGGCCAATAAATAAATACATAAATATATGAATCAATAGGATCTGTTTATTATAGTTTTCACAAGAACACTGGGAATAAAGAGAGGAAAGAGACTTGGGGTCTGAGAAGAGAAGGCTGAAGGGAGACAGGGCCTGGGCCCAAGGCTGTTGAAAGAGCTGGGATGGGGAGAACTGCCCAGGCAGTACCCTCACGGGGAAATGGGTGGAGGGACTGAAGATGGAGTGGCAGATAGAAGCAGAGTCTTTCTTGGAGTTCCCTTCGTGGCTCAGTGGTAACAAACCCAACTGGTATCCACGAGGACACGGGTTCGATCCCTGGCCTCACTCAGTGGGTTGGGGATCCAGCGTTGCTGTGAGCTGTGTATAAGTCGTAGATGTAGCTCAGATCTTGCATTGCTGAGGCTGTGGCATAGGTCAGCAGTTACAGCTTCGATTCGACCCTTAGCCTGGGAACCTCCATATGCTGCAGGTGCAGCCCTAAAAAGAAAAAAAAAAGGAAGCAGCAGCAGCAGCAAAGGCTTTCTAGGGTGGGAGACCTTGGGGTAGAGCTCTCACTGGTCCAGTTCCTTGGTTCAGAAAGGAGCTGCTTATTGTAGCTAGAGAGATGGAGTTAGAACTGCTGAGAAGACTTCCCAAGACTAGAGTAGAAGCTCTTGAAGAAGAGGCAGAGTCCCTTGTTGGTGGAGCCTAGGCAGCCTCCACAGTGACCTTTGCCTCTTGATCACAGTTCAAAGAGGAAATCTCCCGGAGATTTAAGGCTCAGCAGGATCAGCTGGTCCTGATCTTCGCGGGCAAGATCCTCAAGGATGGGGACACATTGAACCAGCATGGGATCAAGGATGGGCTCACTGTCCATCTGGTCATCAAGACCCCTCAGAAGTAAGTTCAGGAGAGGAGCAGGTCCAGCTTCGGGTTGGGCCTTTTTTTCTTTTTTACCCCCACTGACACTTTCTCGCCCATAGTTCTACTGTACATCTAAAGCCTAGGCCAAGGCCCAGGAAGGTGCCTCTTGGATGGATTGCCAGAAAGCCCTGAGATCTCATCTCCAGGGGAAAGGAACCTGACTTACCTCTCCCCAAATGCCCTGAAGATAGAGGATACTGGAGTTCCCTGGTGGCTCAGTGGGTTAAAGATCTGGCATTGTCACTGCAGGAGCTTGGGTCACTGCTATGGCGAAGGTTCAGTCCCTGGGCCTGGAACATCCACATGCTGTGGGTGTGGCCAAAAAAAAAGATACTGGCTCCTCTCTCCGTCTGTCTGATTAACTGATTCCCCCCAGCACTACCCTGCCTCAGCCTCAGGGTTGCTTAGGAAGTTAGGGCCATAGCTGCATAGCAACTGAAATCATTGTCTTCCCTTTTGTGTTCATTTCAACTAGGATTTTTCTTTCTGTCCCCAGGGCTCAAGATCAGACCACTGCCACTGCTTCTTCCCCTTCCACTCCAGACCCAGCTTCAGCACCCTCCACTACGCCTGCTTCACCTGCCACCCCTGCCCAGCCCTCCACCTCTGGCAGTGCCACTTCGGATGCTGGCAGTGGAAGCCGAAGGAGCAGTGGAGGAGGTCCCTCCCCAGGAACTGGGGAGGGATCTCCCAGTGCCACTGCATCCATACTCTGTAAGCCCTTGGGGAGAAGGGCACTGGCCTGTCTGGGGCTAGGGAGTGGGGGAGAACCAGGAGGAGGGGGAAATAGAGTCCCTGCTCCTGGCTTGAAGGAGATAGGGGACCCCTGGACATAGGGTTCCAGACACTGGTACTTGAGCCAAATGGGGCAGGAAATCAGTCTTTGAGGGCTTCCCAGAAGAGGGGAGCATGGCAAAATGTTAAGGGTGAGGGGGCAAATGGGGCTGGGGATATGTGGACCACTGGGTGAGGATATTGGTGTTTGGGGAAATGTGGATCAGCAGTAGTCAGCTGGGGAATATTTATTTGCTAGGCCATCACTGGTTGCCCTCTCTGTGCTCAGTACTGTACCTGGCTGTCAGCCTTTGCCATCAAAGAGGTTTCGGTCTTTGCCAGCAGCAGATCTGGGCTGGGGCAGTGGGAATGACTGGAAAAGGGAGATGTGAGAAGCAGAGAGCCCATCATGGAGTCCTGATCAGTGGCTCTAGCCATGTAGGGGAAGTGTCTTGTGACAGATTGTGACCTTACCCCCTCCCCACAGCTGGTTTTGGGGGCATCCTGGGCCTGGGCAGCCTGGGCCTGGGCTCTGCCAACTTCATGGAACTGCAGCAGCAGATGCAGAGGCAGCTGATGTCCAATCCTGAGATGCTGTCGCAGATCATGGAGAACCCCCTGGTCCAGGACATGATGTCTAACCCTGACCTGATGCGCCACATGATCATGGCCAACCCCCAGATGCAGCAGCTGATGGAGCGGAACCCTGAGATCAGCCACATGCTCAACAACCCTGAGCTCATGAGGCAGGTGGGTCTGAGAGAAGGTTGGGGTGTGGAGGACACCTGTGCCCTGCCTGTACCCTGCCCGGCCTTTTTCCACCTTTTTCTATCTTGATTTGTTCATTTATCCATTCATTCAGCAGTCATGTTTTGAACACGGGGTATAGTGATGAAAAGACACAAACCCTAGTTTTACAGGAATGTCTCATTTCAAAGGGAAGTGGGACAAGTAAGCAGGCAGTTAAAATATAGTGTGGTCAGTGCTATCATAGGTACAGTCACAGGATTCCCTTGGAGCATTGGACTCCTGACCCTACTCTGGGGCTCAGAGGAGGTCGTAAATGAAGTGTCACCCAAGCTGAGATCCAAAAGAGGAAGAATGAACCAGAGGAAGAAAAAGAGAAGAGTATTCAGGGAGTTCCTGTCGGGGCTCAGTGGGATCGAACCCGGCTAGGATCCATGAGGATGTGGGTTTGATCCCTGGCCTTGCTCAGTGAATTAAGGATCCAGCGTTGCCGTGAGCTGTGGTGTAGGTTGTAGATGCGGCTCAGATCTTGTGTTGCTGTGCCTGTGGTGTAGGCCAGCAGCTGTAGCTCTGATTTGACCCCTAGCCTGGGAACTTCCATATGCCACAAGTGCGGCCCTAAAAAAAAGGAGTATTCGGGGCCAAAGGGCAGCAAATGCAGATTCCTGGGAATGAAAGATAATGGGGAAATTGGGGATGGGTGGGGCCAGATGGGTAAGGAGACCCGGGGAGGTGGTTTGGTATTGGTTGCTCTTTGGGAGCTCCATCTCGTGGCCATCCACCAGGAGACGGGTGTAGATGTTTTCAGCAGAGTTGTAGATACTAGCTCTGGACTCACCAGAAGATAAGTTCCAGAAGGACAAGGATTTGCGAGTGTTTTGTTCATTGCCTAGAATAATGCCTGGGATACAGTAGTCACTTGTTACATACTTAGTAAATGAATGCATTGTGGGAGAGGAGATCAGAGTCTGGTCATAGACATGAAAGTTGTCTTAGAAGAGGCAAGTGTGGAGCAAATTTGGGAAGGCCAGGGAAGGCATTCCAAGATGGATGTGAACGAGAATCAGCTATGCTCATTTTCTCTTATATGCTGCTGTCCCCTAGAGTTGATATAGGCCACCCCTTCCTTATTGAGTGAGCCATTGGCTCCCAAGAAAAAGCTCCCATTCTGTTTCTCAAAGTTCAATCAGGCCAAAGGCCTGGGGTGGGGTCTGGAAGGTCTTAGTAGCATTGTCCCAGCTTAAATCCTTTTCCTCCCCAACTTGCAGTTATTTACCAGAAGCCATAGTATGGTCTTGGTCAGACAGGCCAACCTGACCTTGAAACCCTGTCTCTACCACTAACCGGCTGTGTCCCAAGCAGTGAGTCTCTGAGCCTATTTTCTCATTTGCTAAATAGTGACAGAAAAACCTATACCAGAAGGTTATCATGGGGATTCAGTGACTTGAATTCTATAAATTACTTAGCCTAATGCCTGTATGTGGTAAATGTTCAATAGGTATTAATTTTCTCTTTTGCGTCCCCTCCTTTTTCATGTCCTTTCTTAATCCTTTCTGCTCCCTGACACTTCTGAGGATCCCCTAAACCTGACGGGGGGGACGCTGCTGCCCCCACTCCATCTGGGGTCATTGTGTCCCCCACAGCCAGCCAGAATAGCCACAGGGAGGCAGAGTGGGAGCCAAGATTACAGTAGAGGAAGAAAGTCTAGTTTACCCTACTCCCTGCTACTGTGGGTCAGTTCCTGGGTCCTGGACCCTCGTCCTGGTCCTCATCCTAATGCAGACCCCCTCCTCAGGGCCCCCTTTTTTCCAAGCTTGACGATCCCCCGGTTCCAGGACCATTTTCTCTCTTTTCCTTTTCCACCAGACGATGGAGCTTGCTCGGAATCCAGCCATGATGCAGGAGATGATGCGGAACCAGGACCGGGCCCTGAGCAACCTCGAGAGCATCCCCGGAGGCTATAATGCCCTCCGCCGCATGTACACGGACATCCAGGAGCCCATGTTTAGTGCTGCCCGGGAACAGGTAGGGCCGGGGGCTGGGCTGTGGGAGGGCAGTCTGGGCTTGGGATTAGCTGCTCCCAGACCCAGGCAGGCCCAAGGTGCTGCCTGCTCCTCTTTCCTTCCCTTGCCCCCTGAGGGTGGTCCTTGGCTTGAAAGTGGTTCTCACAGTGCAGAGCCAGGGATGGTCCAACTTGACATCGTACCGAGGCACTAGGGCAGCGGGCAGCAGAGTTCCCTAGGGAAGTGGGGGAGGTGCAGCGTCCAAGGGATTTGACAGGCTTCTTGCACCAAGGGCACACAGGTTGTGGGACAGGCCTGGGGTCAAACAGCCAGCCCTAGCACAGCGTGTCTCAAGTGTGGTGCACAGGTCACCTGAATTAGAATCACCTGGGGACCTTAATCGTGAGCTTCCTAGTTCCCACCTTTGAGCTACTTATTGAATCAATCTCTGGAATCAGGCCCTGGGAATACATACTTTAAAAAAAAATGCCTTATGAATTCTTTCCAAATATACAAAAAGCGTAGATAAAAATATAGCATTCTCTCATATCTTTGTGGCCCTGATATGTTGCCATATATAGTTTCAGTGTCTTTGGGGGTTCTTTTTTAAAGTTTAATTTATACTAAATACATTATATATTTAGCTGTTTCAAAACTCAAAAGTTGGAATTCCCTTGTGGTGCAGCAGGTTAAGGAGTCACTGTTATCACTGCAGCGGCTCTGGTCACTACTGTGGCATGGGTTCGATCCCTGGCCTGGGAACTTTGACATGCCACTGCGGGCACGGCCAAAAAAAAACAAAACTTCAAAAGTTACACAAAATAAACAAAAGGGCATTTAAAAAAGTGTCGAAAAGGGGAGTTCCCATTATGGCTTAGTGGATTAAGAATTCAGCTAGTATCCATGAGGATGCGGTTTCGATCCCTGGCCTTGCTCAGTGGGTTAAAAGACCCAGTGGTATAGGTCGAGGCTCGGATCTGTCGTTGCTGTGGCTGTCAGCTGCAGCTCCAATTCGACCCCTGGCCTGAGACCTTCCATATGCTGTGGGTTTGGCCCTAAAAAAGACAAAAAAAAAGAAAGGTGTCAAAAGCTATATAAGCTCAACGAAGGTGTACAAAAGAGACCCTCTTATTTCTATCTCCCAGCCACCTCTTTTCCAAAGTTAACGAATGTCTTTAGTGTCTTGTGTGTTTTCCTAGACATATTCAACATTAGCAAATAAGCTACCATAGACAGAACCGCAGCCTTCACGTGCCCCTCCCTGCCTTACACCCCTCTTTCCCTCTCTGGAGCTAACTACCACGCTGAAGCTGGTATTTGTCATTTCAGTTCTTTTGTTACCTGTGTATATATCCATATATCCATGATACCTGTGGTATCATTTTACATATTTTTTGACTTTATCTAAGTGGTATTGTTTGGTTCATATAATTTTAAACTTGCTTTTTGAAAACATGGAAACATGTTTTGTTGAGGAATAATATAGTTGCAGAAAGATGCATGTATTTTTGAGTGTAGAGCATGATGGATTTTCATAAACTGGACACACACCCCTAAACTAGCACCCAGATGGGAGGGTGGGCCCTCACGTTCCTTTTTCCTCGTGCAAAGGAGAAAGCACCACATCCTGAGTGGCCCGTCCAGTCCCCGCGGCTTCCTCGTTCACGCCGTCTCTGTCCTACACCTAGTCTCCACAAATGACTGTGTGTGCCTTGCTAACTCTGTCCCTGCGATGATACCACATTGTTGTTCTTTTTTTTTCCTTCTTTGGCCGGCCTGAGGCATAGGCGGTTCCTGGGCAATCCAAGCCACACTTGCCGGAGATTCTTGTGCTGCAGAGACACCTCTGATCCTATTGAGCCATAGCAGCAACTCATTTTTTTATTTTACTTTTTTATTTTTTTTGGCCACCCTGTGGCATATGGAGTTTCTGGGCCAGGGATCAGATCTGAGCTGCAGTCGTGACAATGCCAGATCCTTAACCCACTGTGCCAGCCGAGGACTCGAACTGTGTCCCAGAGCCCCCAAGACACCACCAATCCTATTGCCCCACAGCAGGAACTCCACATTGTCTTAAGTCTGGGCATCAGGTTGGGTGAACCTCTCCCTCTCCCCCACCTTAGCACTGCTTTGGCAAATTTTACAAAGTGCTTGTAGGGATCAACTGTGAGTTTTTAAAGAAATTGAACTTTTATTTAAGTAATTAAAAATGCATATCACAGTAATGCATGTACCTGTTTTTTTTTTTTTTTTTTTTGTCTTTTTGCCTTATCTAGGGCCGCACTCGAGGCATATGGAGGTTCCCAGGCTAGGGGTCTAATTGGAACTGTAGCCACCGGCCTTTGCCACAGCCACAGCAATGTGGGATCTGAGCCGCGTCTGCAGTCTACACCACAGCTCACGGCAACTCTGGATCCTTAACCCACTGAGCAAGGCCAGGGATCGAACCTTCAACCCCATGGTTCCTAGTCGGATTCATTAACCACTGAGCCACGACGGGAACTCCCATGTACCTATTTTTAAAAAAAATCAACTAGTTGGGCAAAGTTTATAATAAGCACCCCGCCAATTCTGATGTACTCTAACATGTGAGAACCACTGGTTTGGCTAAAAAAACATAGCATTAAGAAAAAAAAAGGAGAAACATGGCATTTGGCATCATCAAACCTGGATTCAGATACCAGCATCATCATCTTTTTTTTTTGCATTTTTTTAGGGCCACCCCTGCGGCATATAGAGGTTCCCAGGCTAGGAGTCAAATCCGAGCTACAGCTGCCGGCCTGCATCAAAGCCACAGCCACGCAGATCCAAGGTGCGTCTGTGACCTGTGCCACAGCTCACAGTAATGCCAGCTCCTTAACCCACTGAACGAGGCCAGGGATCGAACCTACAATCTCATGGTTTCTAGTCGGATTCACTTCCACTACACCACAACGGGAACTCCTGCATCATCATTCTTTACTGGTATGATTTTTTTTTTGTTTTTTTGCCTTATCTAGGGCCACACCTGTGGCATGTGGAGGTTCCCAGGCTAGGGGTCTAACAGGAGCTGTAGCTGCTGGCCCTCGCCACAGCCACAGCAATGTGGGATCCAAGCCACGTCTGCGACCTACACCACAGCTCACGGCAACGCTGGATCCTTAACCCACTGAGCAAGGCCAGGGATCGAACCCGCAACCTCATGATTCCTAGTCGGATTTGTTAACCACTGAGCCAAGACGGGAACTCCCTTTACTGGTATGATTTTAAGTGAGTTGCTTAACCTCCCTGAATCTTCGCTTCCTTGAGACAACTCAGTCATTTTGGTCACTGGACCCCTTTATACACTTAAAAATTATTGGGGACCCCAAAAAGCATTTGTTTGTGTGGGTTAGGTCTATTGATACTCACTATATCTGAAATTAAAACTGAGAATTTAAAAAAATTAGCAACACTTAAAAATAACCATAAACCTGAGAATTTTAGAAAATTAACAATACTTAAAAAGTAACCATAAATCCTTTACACAGTAACATAAAAAGCATATTCTTTTGAAAAATAACTTTATTTTCCAAAACAAAACTTTAGAGCAAAGAATGACCTTGTTTGACATTTTCACACATCCACACATCTCTTAAATGTATAGCTTACTGCAAGGCTGCTGAATGAGTTCCTGTCATGGGTCAGTGGTAAAGAACCTGATTAGTATCCTGAGGATGTGGGTTCCATCCCTGGCCTCGCTCAGTGGGTTGAGGATCCGACGTTGCCGTGAGCTGTGGTGTAGGTCACAGACGCGGTTCAGATCCTAAGTGCTGTGGTTCTGGTGTAGGCCAGCAGCTGCAAATCTGATTTGACCCCTAGCCTGGGATTTTCCATATGCCTCGGGTGTGGCCCTAAAAATACCAAAAAAAAAAAAAAAAAGCCTGCTGGATGCTCATATCTGCTTCTTCATTCAGTCTGTTGCAATGTCACCTATTATGTAGCCTTTGGAAAAGTCCACTCTAGGGAATGAGAGTGAAAAAAAGGCAAATCACATTTTAGGATTATAAAAAATGGCTTTTAAACCTTGTAGGGGTCCTAGGACCACACTTTGAGACTATTTGTGTCCTAGGACCACACTTTGAGACCATTTGTGTCCTAGGATCACACTTTGAGGATATTGTAGGGCGTTTCCGTTGTGGCTCAGCAGTAGCAAACCTAACCAATAACCATGAGGATGTGGGTTCGATCCCTGGCCTCGCTCAGTGGGTTAAGGATCCGGTGTTGCCGTGAGCTGTGTTGTAGGTTGAAGATGTGGCCCAGATCCTTCGTTGTTGTGGCTGTGGCGTAGGCTTGCAACTGTAGCTCCGATTCAGACCCTAGCCTGGGAACTTCCATATGCCACACATGTGGTGCTAAAAAAACAAAAACAAAAAAAGGATATTGGGTCAGGCACATAGTAGGTGCTCAATAAATGGCACTTTAGGGAGTTCAGGGAAAGAGGTTCAGTCCTTAGGGTGAACCAAGAAGAGCAAAGCAGGACCCAGAACTAGGTAGGGTTGGGTGCTAGGCAATTTACCAGAACAGGAAATCTGAAATGTTGACAAAGACTGAAACTGTGGTGCATAAACCCTGGCCTGCAAGCCCTGTTATCTGAACAAGCATCTGGTAAGGCGAAGGAACTGCAGCTCAGAGGAGGAGAGTCCTTGGTCAGCCCTGGTCCCCATCACCCTCTTTGTTTTGAATAAACAGGAAAAGTGACTAGGGATTTCCCATCATAGCACAGTGGAAGCGAATCTGACTAGGAACCATGAAGTTGTGGGTTTGATCCCTGGCCTTGCTCAGTGGGTTAAGGATCTAGCGTTGCTGTGAGCTGTGGAGTAGGTCACAGACGTGGCTTGGATCTGGTGTTGCTGTGGCTGTGGCGTAGGCTGGCAGCTGTAGCTCTGATTAGACCCCCAGCCTGGGAACCTCCATATGCTGCAAGCGTGGCCCTAAATAGTGAAGCTAAAAAAAAATATGGAAAAAAAAAAGTGACTGGATCTGAAACTCCATGATAGGGAGGGGCTGAGGCTGCTCAGGTACCCCCTGCTTGGGTCCGGACCACTTAGGAACTCAGGAGAGGGAAGCTGAGTAAGGGAAATGGGGTCTGGGACTCCCTCAGCCAGTACCCACCTTGGGCAGAACTCTTTCCTGGGTGCTGGCGGGCCCAGAGGGAGGAGGTTCGGGTGCTACCTTGGGCAGCCGATCATATGGTGGGTGCAGACCCTGAGATGATCCTGGGTACCACGGTGCAGGGCCTGGTGCAGGGCCTGGTGCTGAGGGGATTGTCACTGAAGCAGACAGGCTGAGGAGATAGGTGGGGAGGGACAGGGAAAGGGGAGATTACACAGAGGAGGCAACAGAAGGAGGAGAAGACCTAAGGAGCTGTGTTCAGCCAGGTGTGTGCCACATGAAAGGGCTCCATGTGGTGTGCCTGGGGAGACAGAATGCCACGTGGGGGACCTGGGGGTGAGGGAAAGGGTTCTGCAGTTAGTCTTGGACCAAAGTGACTGGAAAAGAGAGAGCTGGAGACAGCTGAGGGTTGGAGTAGAGAGCCGGGTTCCATCAAGCCAGTCATTACTTATTGAGCACCTACTAGTGTCAGGGGCCAGGGGTGCAAAAGTGAGTCTGGCATTGTCTCTGTCTCTTAAGAACTAAGGAAAACTGGAGTTCCCGTCATGGCACAGCGAAAACGAATCCGACTAGGAACCATGAGGTTGTGGGTTTGATCCCTGGCATCACTTGGTGGGTTAACAATCCGGCGTTGCCGTGAGCTGTGGTGTAGGTTGCAGACGGAGCTCAGATCTGGCGTTACTGTGGCTCTGGCGTAGTCTGGCAGCAACAGCTCTGATTAGACCCCTATCCTGGGAACCTCCGTATGAGTGGGTACAGCCCTAGAAAAGGCAAAAATACAAAAAAAAAAAAAAAAAAGAACTAAGGAAAGCAAATATCTTGTGACACAATGGGAAGGGTATGTGTAAAGCACTGTAGAGCATAGAGGAGGTCAGAAACCAAATATTCAGAGCCACCAGGGGAGATGGGACATTTCCAGGTATCTGAGAGGTTCAGTTATGCAGTCATTAGCGTCATCCAGCTCCCACTTTGCAGGACAAGGGTGAAGCTGCCCATCATGGGGTCAGAAATTGACCTGAGGACTCCAAGGTCTTAGATCTCTCTCCCTTTCCTGGGGCAGGGGAGGCTGTTAGGTGAGAGGAAAGAAAGGGCCTAGCCCTTATCCCTGATTTGTTTCAGTCCTTAACCCAAAACCTTTCCCTCCTCCCAGTTTGGCAACAATCCCTTCTCTTCCCTGGCCGGGAACTCCGACAGCTCATCCTCCCAGCCTCTGCGGACTGAGAATCGAGAGCCCCTCCCTAACCCCTGGAGCCCCTCGCCCCCCACCTCCCAGGCCCCCGGGTCCGGTGGGGAGGGCACCGGAGGATCGGGGACCAGCCAGGTGCACCCGACAGTCTCGAACCCCTTTGGGATCAATGCGGCTAGCCTGGGGTCAGGTATGTCCTAGGTTGGAAGGAGCTTAGTGGGGTCACCAGGGCAGTCCCTCTGTCCCAGGATTGAATGGGGTTCATACTGCTCCAGAATATTGAAGACAGGTGAGACTGTATTGAAGCCACAGGGTGGGAGGTGGGTGGGAGGGTCTACAGCCTGGAGTGGTGGCTCCACCCCTCGGGGTGAGGGTTGGTTCTGATCCCGTTCTTATGTCCCTAGAAGTTACCTAAGTAATGGCTCATGAATAAACTAGGCTTCTAAGCTCTTTCAACACCTCTGGTATTCTCCCCTGTAAATGGGTCAGACTGGGAAGGGGGTGTGGGGGAGAGGAATCGGGACAGGTAGATGTGAGGCTGGGGAAGAGGGTGTGCAGAGCTGCCTTGCACAGAAGTGCAGGTTGTACACTGCACAACCCTGGGAGATGCCCTGTTTAATCTGGACTATGACTATACATATATATGGCTCTAAGGATGTATGGTAGATGCCTTGATTTCTCTGTACCATGAGAGACATCTTGATTGGGAAAGTTTCTTCCTCTCTGTGTGCTTATTTTACAAAGAAGGGGTTTGAACCTAATCCATGGTTTTAAAATTGTATTTCTGAGTCCTGAGGGTTCTGAACTATCTCCAGGACGAGGGAAGACCAAACGGGAAAGGCTCCAGGCCTCTTGCCCCAGCTCCAACCAGACCATTGACATACTTGGTTTCCAAGTGAGACTTGGTTTGAGGAAAGGGTCTCTGCTGCTAAGACAAATTTGAAAACCATCGATCTGGGTACTCTTTAGTCAGATCCTTTCCAATTCTGACATAATCTGAACCTGTGGCAGGAACAGTCCAGATGGGCATGAATCAGAGCCAGTTTGCAACTGGCTTGTCCTTAGGAGAGTAGATGTGGAAGGGGCCAGGCCAAAGCAGGGCAAGACGACCCTGGAGTCAAGTGAGACTCGGACCCACGCCCCTGTGCTTGGGTGCCTGTGTTACTGTTGCCTCTCTGAGTTTCGCGGCCTCTCAGTGTTTGAAGTGAGGTAGACTGAAGTGAGGCGTCCGGTCTCCGTCGGGACCCCTCTTCTCTTATTGGTTTCCTCCTTGTCCTAGGGATGTTCAACAGCCCGGAAATGCAAGCCCTGCTCCAGCAGGTCTCCGAGAACCCCCAGCTGATGCAGAATGTGATCTCAGCCCCCTACATGCGCAGCATGATGCAGACGCTCGCCCAGAACCCCGACTTTGCCGCTCAGGTATGGAACTGGCATGGGGGGAGCGCGCTGGGGTCCATTACTTCTCATGATCGAAACACTCCAGTGCCAAACGGCCTGGGTTTGTGTGTTGAGCTCTGCCAGCTTCCCAGCAGTGCGAGCCAAGCAAGTCATTTTACCTCCCAGCTTCTTCGTCCGTAAAATGGTGATAACACTAGTTCCTGCCTCAAAGAGTTGTGAGGCTTGAACGAGTTAGTAACCTTAAGTGCTGACTTCCCTGGTGGTCTAGTGGTTAGGATTTGGTGGCTTTCACAACTGTAGCCCCGGTTTGATCCCTGGTCTGGGAACTGAAGTCCCACATCAAGCTGCTGCGGGATAATAATAAACTAAAATAAAGTGCTTAGTACACGGCATGTCACAGAGAAAACCCATGTAATCAGAAATGTTAGCTGTCACTGTTATCATCAGACTGGCTCCTGACTCTCATCCTCCTCCCAAGTATAGTTCCATTTCCTCTCACTGTCCCACTTCGGCCTTCCCAATACTTTGAGATCCTTGGAAAAGCTGGCCAGATTTCCTACAGTAGTGGGGGTGCCCAGGGAGACCAAGGGGGCATTCTGAGGGTGGGTAGGCCCGGGCCTCCCCTTCCTACCTTCCCTCGGCAGATGATGGTGAACGTGCCACTCTTCGCGGGGAACCCGCAGCTGCAGGAGCAGCTCCGCCTGCAGCTCCCAGTCTTCCTGCAGCAGGTAAGTGAGGAGGCCAGAGGGGCGAAAGTTAAGGGCCAGGGCGGACCCGGAGGCCCAGTGGCTGAAACTTAAGGGAGGGGCCGAGTCTGGCTCTGGACTCAGAGTCTAGGCTGCCTTCTATCTCCTGCCACCTCCTGTTGCCTTTCTCTGCTATCTCCCACCAGATGCAGAACCCGGAGTCGCTCTCCATTCTCACCAATCCCCGTGCCATGCAGGCGCTGCTGCAGATCCAGCAGGGACTGCAGACCTTGCAGACCGAGGCCCCCGGGCTGGTACCCAGGTGAGGGTTGAGGGCAGGTGGGCAGCAAGGTTCTGGCTACTCTCCCTCTCAACCACTGTCTCTACCACTCTCTGAACAGCCCTCGTGTCTCTGAGGGTCTCTTTTCCGATTTCTTCCAACTGCTTTTCTCTCTGGATCTCGTGTCCCCATCCCTTTCTCAGAGGCGATGTCCCACCTCTTGGTCTCTCCTGCCTGCAGCCTTGGCTCCTTTGGGATGTCCCGGACCCCAGCACCCTCGGCAGGCAGCAATGCCGGGTCTGTGCCTGAGGCCCCCACCTCCTCGCCAGCCCCGCCAGCCACATCGTCTCCAACTGGGGCCTCCAGTGCTCAGCAGCAGCTTATGCAGCAGATGATCCAGCTTTTGGCTGGAAGTGGAAACTCACAGGTAAAACATGGCGCATTGGGGCTGGTGCTAGGACCACCACTTCTGTCCTGGCGGTGTTAAGGGGAGCAGTGGAACGGAAAAAACAGAGCAGGCTTCAGAGTCAGCCAGAGTTGGTTTTAGTTCTTGTTCTGCTACTTGCTAGCCTTGGGCAAGTTACTAATCTTCTATAAGTTTAGTTCCCACAGCTGTAAAATAGAGATGAGAGTAGTAATAGCACTGACCAGCACCTTTTGTGCTGGTCTGTGTGCCTTATATGAGCTCATTTATTTTCTTCCTCACAACAGCCTTGCAAGGAAGCTATTATTATTATTTCTATGTTACAAAAGGGGAAAACTAGAGTTTTAAGTGGCTTGCTCATTGTCGCATAGCTAGTAAGTAATCTTACCAGAAATCAAACTGAGGCATGCTGGTTCCAGATTTACATTTATTTTATTTATTTATTTTTTGCTTTTTAGGTCCGCACCCATGGCATATGGAGGTCCCAGACTAGGGGTCTAATCAGAGCTAGATCTGCCGGCCTATGCCACAGCCACAGCAACGCCAGATCCAAGCCTTATCTGCGACCTACACCACAGCTCACAGCAGCACCAGATTCTTAACCCACTGAGCAAGGCCAGGGATCGAACGCGCAACCTCATGGTTCCTAGTCAGATTCATTTTCCGCTGCACCACTACAAGAACTCCCAGAATTTACATTCTGCTTATGTCCGGGGACTCTTGATAGTTAAAGCAGTCTCCATCTCTGAGACAAGAGAGGAGAAATCTGGGAGGTGAGGTGACCAGAGCCCTCACCTGTCACGTAGTCAAGGCCTGGGGTTTGGAGGGAGCGGCAGGGATGACCTTGGATGGGCAGGCCCCTTAACCTTTCTCTGGCCTCTGTGACTCCTCTGGGAAAAGCCTTTAAGCAGAAATGTAAGCATGTCCAGCTCTGAGCAAGGCACAGAGAGGGCTGGATGAAGGTATCGCCAAGGCCCAGGTCAGCTTAAATTGTGTGGACCGTGATGGAAACAGCCCATTGGAAAGGCCTCTTGGACTGCGTGTCAGGGGCCTCTGGGATGGCTGGGCTCCTTCCAACTCTGAGTCTTCTGTTTGTGACCTAGGCTAGTGCTTCCTATACATCCCTTGGGGAAAACATTTCCAGGAGGTGTTTATAAGAGTGTCAAAAATGAAAAGCCTTCTCTTTTGTAAATAACTGTGTTGAATTATTAAACAAAATTAAACAGGTTCTTGCTTTCCTGGGGCCCTTCTCTGACCCTTAATGTGGCTTGCGTGTGGTGACCATGCCAGGAGGGGGTTTGGAGGTGGCGTTTAGCGAGTATCTTATTGACCACAGAACATTTGGCTTTTAGCGTGCCTGTTAGTGCCTTAGAGTGTTGATGGAAAGCAGTTAGGGATATAAGCTTATTGAGGCTATCTGTTATTTGGAATTTTAAGAATTTGCCAATTTATTACACAGTTTTTTTTTGTTGTGTTGTTGTTTTTTGGGTTTTTTTTTTCTTTAGGGCTGCACCGCAGCATATGGAAGTTCCCAGGCTAGGGGTCCAGTCGGAGCTGCAGCTGCCGGCCTATACCACAGCCACAGCAACACGGGATCCAACCCGTATCTGCGACCTACACCTCAGCTTATGGCAATGCCATATCTTTAACCCACTGAGTGAGGCCAGGGATCGAACCCACATCTTTAGGGATCCTAGTTGGGTTTGTTAACCACTGAGCTATGAAGGGAACTCCCTACACAATTGTTTACTGACCTGGGGCCCCTTGGTCCCTGCTTGCAGCTCACCAACCCTGCCCCATTGGTTGACTCTGAGGATATTCAAAAAGACCTGCTTGTCGTCTTCTCTCCATTACAAACCCTCAGGATCAGATAGGCCCCCTGGGGTTGGTCCTGTGCCTGCTTCACGAGGCCTGTCCCCTCCAGGTGCAGACGCCAGAAGTGAGATTTCAGCAGCAGCTGGAGCAGCTCAACTCCATGGGCTTCATCAACCGCGAGGCCAACCTGCAGGCCCTGATCGCCACGGGAGGGGACATCAACGCAGCTATCGAGAGACTCCTGGGCTCTCAGCTCTCCTAATCCCTCGGCCCAGGCCTCCTGCCTCTCCTGTCCCTCCATGCCAGCGTTTGGTTCCTCTGTCAGTCCTGACCCTCTGCAGCTTGTCACCCCTTCTGTCTTCTCCCTTGTCCTCTCCAGACAGCAGGGTGACTGTAGAGGTGTGGGCCCCAGCCCCATAGCTCTGAGTTCCACTTTTGCTTCTACCCCTCTTGCAGAACCTTCCCTCCTGGTCCTGCTTGAACAGAGCTATTTAAACAGTTTTCACAGTTTGGTCGATCGGCCCCACCTCCTTGCCCCACAACCAGCTTTCATGGTCTTCAGACTTCTCCGTGGCAGGTGCAGAGTTGAGGGAGGAAACGACTCTCTGGTTCACGGGAACAGGGTCTTCCGTCTGTACCACTAGGGTTTTGCTTGTCTTATGTTTACTTTTGATCTCTTCCTTCTTTTCTGCCCCCCATCCCTTTCCATCTCCAGCCTAACCAATGCTAGACTTTCCTACCCTGAATGAAGGGCAGGTGAAACAGGCTGTGATCTTCCTCCTCACCCTCTGTTCTGGTCACTTCATCCAGCACTTTTGTATGGGGTCTGTTAGGACTTCCTGGGCGGGGGGAGGAGGATGCCTGTTGTCCCTGTCTGGAGGGAGCGGTGAGACTTAGCCCTCTGGAGAAGCAATTAATAAGCCCTGGGCCAGCCCTATGGAGAATGGCACAGGGGAGAGGGGAATGAGATTTTTCTGGAGAAGAGAATGGAGGAAATGGCCTTAGTAAAAGGGTTGGAGGTTGGCATTGACAGGGAATGGAAGCACTAATTGTTCTTTTAGGCCGGAGAGTCCAGGCTTAGGCCTGGCAAAGGAGACAGAGATGCCAGGGGAATCTGAGTTGAAGAAAAGGGCTCAATGGCGCTAAGCAGTATGGCTCACAAGGGGTTATATGGGTTCCATATTCTCAAGTACACGTGCTTATATACATACATACACGTTCCACGAACGCAGGACCTGCTTGTGTCTCCAGGTACCAATGATTTAAGGCTCTTTCAAAAGACATGAAAGCAATTGCGGTCTGTCTCAGCAGTGGGTGTGTGTGTGGGTGGGTGGGTGCATGAATGCATGCACACACACGGAAGCATGTGAGCTGAGTGGGAGGGTGGATTCCTTGATTTCTGGTTCAGAGTTCTCCCCCACCAGAGAGAAGTAGGCACAAGGGCCAGTCTAAGTCTGGAATAAAGAACAGCCTGGGGAGCTAGGTCCCTCAGGGCTCTGGTTGCTGGGTAACCCAAGGGTAGTGTGGGTACCCCTTCTGAAGCTGTCAGGGCTGTGACCAGCACCCTTATTGCCCGTCCCCTACTTGCTTTCGGGGAATAGTAGAGGGGTCTTTTCCTCTGGGACCCCTGGCCTTTGGCATCTTAGCCCCTGCCCTTTGAGTTCTTCACTATTTCCCTCCAGGCCAGAAAGTTCTATTTGAGGAAGGAGAGGAGAGGACAGCGATGATGCCTTTGATCTGGAATTGGACACGGCTCTACTGGAGCACAGAGGAGGCTCACATTATCTCCTCTCTGCTACTTAACCCAGCTGCTTGGAGGACCCAATGCTCAGAGTATGGAGGCAAGAGGAACAGAATTTTCTCCAAGTGGGAAGGGGCCCCAAGCAATCCAGAGAGGCCATCTGTGTGGCTTTTCCTCCCTACCTCCCCCAACTCCCACACTGGCCTTTGTAAATAAATGGTGTGGTCTTTGTTGTGAGGGTGTCTTGATGTTTGTTTTCTGGGGGAGAGGAGGCTGGCTGAAGGCAGCTTCTTGGTTT
>PVHT020000793.1:690234-738845 GCA_004024745.2 Catagonus wagneri | reverse complement strand
TATTTTATTTTATTTTTGCTCTTTAGTGCCGCGTGTGGCAAATGGAGGTTCCCAGGCTAGGGGTTTAATCAGAGCTACAACTGCCAACTTACACCACAGCTACAGCAATGCAGGATTCGAGCCTCATCTGCGACCTAAACCACAGCTCACGACAACACCAGAGCCTTAACCCACTGAGGAAAGCCAGGGATCGAACCCACAACCTCATGGTCCTAGTCAGATTCGTTCCCGCTGCGCCATGATGGGAACTCCAAGACTCATTTTAGAAGTCAGATAACATCCTTCTAATTTATCTGTTCTAGAAATCCTGCTTGTTCCTATTTGGGGGTGATGGATATGTTTAGTATTCTGATTGTGGCGATGGTTTCACAAGTATATACATATGTCAAAACATCAAATTGTACACTTTAAATATGTACAGTTTATTGTGTATCAATTATAGCTCAACAACAAAACACAGCTATCATTTAAGCCCTGTGCCAAATAAACGAGCAAATAAGTTCACATATCAAGTGTGTTTAATGGCATATAAATGTTGAAAGGATACCATAGAGGACTCATAAAAATGGGCTAGCTAGCTGGCAGGCAGTTCCGCATATGAGATCTTGAGTCAGACACACTGAGCTCAAACACTAATATCTCTGCTTCTTACTTATGTGATTTTGGGAGAGTTACTTAACTTACCGGTGTCTCTGTTTCTTCATTTGAAAAATGGGAATAATAATATTGACCTTACAGGGTTCTTATGAGGTTTAAATGAGAGTATACATTCTTTTTTTTGAGATATAAATTCTTTTTTTTTGTTTGTTTATTTAGGACCACACCCGTGGCATATGAAGTTCCCAGGCTAGGGGTCAAATCGGAGCTGTGGCTGCCAGCCTACGCCACAGCCACAGGAACTTGAGATCCGAGCCGCATCTGCGACCTACACCACAGCTCATGGGAATGCCAGATCCTTAACCCACTGAATGAGGCCAGGGATCGAATCCACGTCCTCATGGATGCTAGTCGGGTTAATTAACCACTGAGCTTCGACAGGAGCTCCAAGATATAAATTCTTAAAAAGCGGCATGTAGTAAGTACTCAGTAAATGTAAGCTATGAGAATCACTATTGGTATCTTTTTCTGGAAGGAATAAATTTGAGCCATCTTTAGTAAAGATGTGAATTGGAAGGATGGAGAGAAGATACGGAAGCCTGCCGAATTACAGGACATCTTGGAGGAGGTCAGTGTGCTAAAATGACCATGTGGTGGTAGAGCAAGGGGTGGGAGATCCCAAAGGAGGGAGGAATAAGAAGCGGGGTACTCACATCCCGTCGGCGGCCGAAATAGCTCAGTTGGGAGAGCGTTAGACTGAAGAAGTGGGGTACTCACACTGGTTAGGTCCTGGCTCCCCTGATAGCCTAGGTCATCAGTGAAGCTGTCGATGGACGGCAAGGACTCAACACTGTTAAAGGAGGGCTTTTCTGCCCCTGAGGATGCCCAAGCTTCTTTGTTCTCCTGAGGGGAGAAGAAGGAGAGGCTGGTTAGAAGTAGGACAGCTCACATCAGGCAGAACTTCCAGAGTCACCCTGCCCTTGCTCCGCCTGTGACCCATCCTGCTCTCCTACTTTGAGATTTGAAGGTGAAGACACATTTTCCCTCTTTTTCATCATCATAAAGTTCTGTGATCACTCCTGCAATGAGACTGTGGTGGGTCCCCTCCCTCCCTAACCTCACCTTCACAGTTCTTTAGTCCTCATGTCCTCACAGAAGTGGTTGTCATAGCAATAGGAGGGTGGAGTCTCAGCCCGTGGGTTCAGGGAGGGCTCCTCTGAGGGACATGAGAGGGCACATGTGCGCGTGCGCACACACACACGTGTCCCCCGCCTTCTTCACTTTCAGAAAGAGGAGGCTGGCTCTGCTCATATCCCTCCCCCTAATCCCTACCAGTCTCACAGAAAGAAGACTGGGCTTAAGAAGAGAGACAGTGGGAGTTCCCACTGTGGCAGAGCAGAAACGAATAGGACTAGTATCCATGAGGATATGGGTTCAATCCCTGGCCTCCCTCAGTGGGTTGGGGATCCAATATTGCTGTAAGCTGTGGTGTAAGTTGAAGACGCGGCTTGGATCTGGCATTGCTGTGGTTGTGGTGTAGGCTGGTGGCTACAGCTCCGATTAGACCCCTAGCCTGGGAACCTCCACATGCCACGAGTGTGGCCCTAGAAAAGGCAAAAAGACAGAAAAAAGAAAAAAAGAAAAAACCCAAATGGGTTGGTGAATCCAAGAGCAAGAGAAGTCTTGTGCCTGCTCCCAAAGAATGTACACTGTGGGAGTTCCCTTCATGGTTCAGCAGTTAATGAACCCGACTAGCATCCATGAGGACGTGGTTCGATCCCTGGCCTTGCTTAGCGGGTTAAGCATCCCACATTGCCATGAGCTGTGAAGGTTGCAGACATGGCTTGGATCCCACGTTGCTGTGGTTGTTGTGGTTGTGGCATAGGCCAGCGGCTTCAGCTCTGATTGAACCCCTAGCCTGAAAGCCACAGGTGTGGCCCTAAAAAGACAAAAGACAAAAAATGGTAGGGGGGCCTGGGACACTCCTTAAGATTTCTACTCACCCCAGGTCAAGGCCTGGCTGGTGGAACTAAGGAATGACTGAGTGGCAAAGTGGAGGTGAAGGGCCTTAGAGAGCCCAGCTGAGTTCCCTATGGTTCCAAAGAGGCTGGATAAGACTGATGGGGGCGCAGCTGTGCTCTATGTGAACTCACAGCCCGAGAGTGGACACCAGAGAGGAAAAGTATTGAGAGCAAGAGCCAGAAGTCTTTGATCCCCTCCCCCATGCCTCTGGGAACCCTTGAGAAAATCAGAAGCACCTCTGGAGAAAATGGTTGGGGAGTCCCTGCATCAACAGAGATTTAAGTTCTTGCCACCTGATGGAAAAGGGGCTGAAGGCAAAAATTGTGTTTGACTGTAGAAAAATAAGGAAGTCAACATTTCCTGGACATCTAAGTTTGCATCCTAACATTTATACCCACTATTCCACTACTGTTGATTTTTTTTTCTTTGCCTTTTAGGGCTGCACCGTGGCATATGGAGGTTCCCAGGCTAGGGGTCCAGTCAGAGCTACAGCGGCCAGCCTACACCACAGCCATAGCAATGCTGGATCCAAGCCACGTCTGTGACCTACACCACAGCTCACAGCAACACCGGATCCATAACCCACTGAGCAAGGCCAGGGATCAAACCTGCAACCTCATGGTTCCTAATCGGATTTCATTTCTGCTGCGCCACAATGGGAACTCCTGTTTGATTTTTTAAAAAATGAGAATATCAGCATTTTTCTTCCTTTTTTCAGGTGCACCAGAGGCATATGGAAGTTCCTGGGCTAGGGATTGAATCTGAGCCTCATCTGCAGCCTACGGCACGGCTTTGGCAATGCCATATCCTTAACATGTTGAGCTGGGCTGGGGACTGAACCAGCAATGCCACAGAGACAAGCTGAATCATTAACCCACTGTGCCACAGTGGGAACTCCTAAGCATGTATTATTTGTGTAAATTAAAAAATGATATTTGTTCAATTCCACTTCAGTGGGGTACCTACAGTAGTCAAATTCACAGAGACAGAAAGTAGAATGATAACTGCCAGAAGCTTGGGACAGGAGAAAGGGGAGTTATTATTTAATCGGTATATGGAATTTCAGTTTGGGAAGATGAAAAAGTTCTGGGGATGGGTGGTAGTGATGGCTGCACAATATGTGAGTGCACTTAATGCCACTGAACAGGACATTTAAAATGGTAAATTTCATGTTAATGTATATTTGCCACAATAAAAAATGAATGTAAAAGAAAAAGGAAAAATGACTGTTGCAAAGTCACTGTAACAGCTTTGATTCTGGATGTTTCTTAAAAACTGGCATGGTCCATTGCCATTTACAGAGTGCCTTTCCAGCTAACTTATGCCTGTCTGAGGCCCCTAGATTTGGCAGCAAGATTATTTCTGGATGTCTGCCTAGCACCAGCCAGAAAGCAGCTTGCCACTTCCTTCTCAGCTTGGTCACATACTCTCTTGGTGGCTCTCTTGTTGCAGATCCCAAAAGAGAGGTCAGTGGGCAGCTTGGGTTCTGCCTTAAAAACCACAAAACAGGACATGAAACCAGTGACACCGCCCTGGGGGCACAGAGTGCACCTTAGGTAGCCTTACCCTGTTTCTGCATGCCTCTGGTCCAGGCACACGGTTCCATGCACATCTAAAAAAGTTCTACTTCAGTCTTTTGATGGGGTCCCCTTGAGGATGGCAGGAAGAAGTATTCTTTTGGAAGTCTTTCAATGGAAACATTTTCCTTAGCAATTGACTCTCAAATCTCTCCTCTGGTCAGAATAGATTCTACTACTGAGACTGTAAACACAGATGATGAAAATTCTTCCAATCAGCAGGTGTTACTTGAGAACCTCCTGTGTGTTCAGCATCACTGTAGGACCTTTGATAAGTGTACACTAGAGAAATAGCACCTAATCATGAAGGTAGATTTTCCAGATCAGAAACAATCAGGAAAAAAAAAAAAAAAAACGGAGTTCCCATGTGGCTCAGCGGTAACAAACTCGACTAGTATCCACGAGGACTAGGGTTCGATCCCTGGCCTCACTCAGTGGGCTCAGTGGGTTAAGCTTACGCTGAGCTGCGGTGTAGGTAGCAGAGGTGGCTAGCCCGGAACCCCCATATGCCTCAGGTGTGGCCCTAAAAAAATAAATAAATAAATAAATAAAATAAGAAAGGATCTACTTTTTTGGAACCTCAAAGGGCTTCTAAGGAAAGTTCAGGACTTTCCAGGGTAACTAACTGGATATAGAAGATGACTAAATTTCTCGCCTGGGAATACAAAGAATGGCGGTAGTCCCGAGACAAACAGTATTTCTCGACTTCCTAGTTCGATAGTACACTCGACATTCTAGATAGAGGTTCCTAATCTCCAGATTTGCCAGTTCCGCAAAACATTTATTCAGGTGCTGGTCACCTACAGTACTGGGAAGCCGGCTTGAAAAGCCATTCTAGAAGGCAGAATAATAAAAGCGTGAAAGAAAAAAGAAAGAAAGAACAGGGTGAAGGATGCAGAGACAAGTCTATCAAAAAAGCGGTCGCATCCCAGAGCCAGGCGGGCTCTACGAAAGGAAAGGTGGGGCTTGTCTGAGAACTACAGCTCCCAGAAGGCATCCGAGAGAGTACCAAAGTTTCCGGCCAGAGCTCATTTCCGGTCTTTCGGGTGCTGACGCTCTCTTCCGGCCTCGGTGGCCCCTGAAGGGCTTGTGGGATGAACACGGTGAGTACCTTGGTTCTGGGGATGCGAGAGTTCATGTCCACCCAACACTCCGCGACTGAGGGTTAGCTCGGGGAGGGCGGGGAAGGGAGAGAGCACGCTGACTGGAGGACGTGTATTCTTGGCAAGAGACGGGGAGGGAGCAGAACAGACTGAGTCCTCGGAGGGCCCCAGGAAGGGATGTGGAAGACGAGGACGAATGGGGTCCGGCGGGAAGAAGGGAGAGCAGGATACAGGGTCGTGGGGGAGGACCCCGCGAGCGCGTAGTGGGATCCCAGGGGGCTGGTGGAGGAAGAGGCGCAGGGGAAAGGCAGTAGTGTGAGGGATTCCTGTGTGAAGGAAAGCTAGAGGCTGCTGCAGGTCAGATTGGCTGAAATGCGGCAGCCCAAGAAAATCCCTATTCTGGCCACATGGAGCCCTCTCAGAAGACCCCAGTAATTGGGGGAGCACCCAGGACCCCTGGCAGTAATAGGTAGCAGATATGCCCGGGTGTCTACCGATTTTCTGAGGGCAGCAGGGCAGAGATGGTGGGAAGCTTGCGAATGGGCCAGCATTGGTGGCATATACTCTGTTCTGTGGAAGGGGCTGCTGCTTTGATAAGCCCAAAAGAGCTTTGATAGACTTTGTAAGGAAGGACTGTCAGGAAGATTTTGGTGGTTTTACATGCTTGGATTGACTGCTCACTTGCTTTTTCCTCCAAAGATGAGGCTGCTGGCATTCGTGGTGTTGACTCTCTTTGCTGTCACTCAAGCAGAGGAAGGAGCCAGGCTTTTGGCCTCCAAATCACTGCTGAACAGATATGCTGTGGAGGGGCGAGACTTGACCTTACAGTACAACATCTACAACGTTGGTTCAAGGTAAGGAGAACCTGAAGCTATAGGTTGGGCCCTTTTCAGCTTCTCAGGTATGGTGACTGGGAACAGGAGCCAGTAATGATTTATCTTTGGGAGGACTCCAGTAACCGGTATCGTGAGTGAATGAATACACTGCTGGATCGACTTTTGGAAGAGGACATTCTTACCTAAGCTACAAGAAACCATTTTCCACTTCTGTGAGTTGCAAGAGCCTCATAGTGGAGAAGAAGAAAGAACTGTGTGAAATAGGGAGAGGAAGATGAAAAGGTAGAAAACAGGAGTTCCCGATGTGGCTTAGTGGAAATGAATCTGACTAGGATCCGTGAGAACGCAAGTTCAATCGCTGGCCTCGCTTAGTGGGTTAAGGATCCAACGTTGCTTTGAGCTCTGGTGTAGGCTGCAGACTCAGCTCAGATTCCTCGTTGCTCTTGGCTGTGGTGTAGGCTGGCAGCTGTAGCTCCGATTCCACCCCCTAGCCTGGGAACTTACATATGCCACGGGTGTGGCCCTAAAAAAGCAAAAAAAAAAAAAAAAAGGAAAGACAGAAAACACATGATCCTTTGTTACTTCAAAGGTTTAGTTCCAGCTTCCTTTCTTTTTCCCTTTTTTTGGATCTGTGAGTACTTCTTTATTAGAAAAGAAACTAACTATTCAGACTAGAGACTGCAGAAGGGAATTAACTTGATCCTGCAATTCTAGAACAAATTGCACAATAAGAGATTCTTAAGTTTTCACAGAGTATGGGGAATAAAAGAGAAGAATCGTTTAAAATAGTTTTTCCGAAATTTTCAGACATATTCTTGGGGGATGGGGTTACAAATTTTCTATGATAACATTTAAATCTAAATGAATTAATACACATTTGTTCAGGATGCCCTGGGAGACCACCATCCTACCTGGCAGGAGGTTACCATGTGATCGCAACATCTGCTCTAGTACCTCTGATTTCTGGGGCATCCAGTGGAGACCAGCTGTGCTTTGCTTTTCATGTGGCATCTCTTAGATTGAGTGCTCAGACCCTTCGCACCACTGTTAAACATTTCCTATGAGATCTGTGCGTTGTCAAGGTTCAGGACACTGGTTCACAGCAGTGATTCTCAAAGTAGGGTGGGGTGGGGTGGGGACGGTGGCCAGGGAGACACTTGAAGGGTGAAAAGGCACATTCGAACTACCTATTGATTTCATAAAACCAATTCTATAAAGTCAAATTTGACAAAATTTTTGAGCGGTAGCCGAAAACCAACTATAGATTCACCCGAGGGGATCTGGGATAAACTTGACTGAGAAACACTGGTGTAGATGTAGAAGAGTCCCAGCGCACGGAGAACAGTTAGTAAACGTGTGTGTCAGGAACAGCTTTGGGGTCAGTGACTAAGCCATAACTTGTCATGGTCTTTTGGACCCAGAGGGCCAATCCACAAGAAACCCAAGACATCCATCAAACTTCTTAGACCTCTCAGGCAAATTGATCCACTTTTATTTTTTAAATTTAATTAATTATTTATTTATTTATTTGCTTTTTTAGGGCTGTACCCACGCCCTAATCGGAGCTACAGCTGCTGGCCTACGCCACAGCCACAGCAATGCCAGATCCGAGCGGAGTCTGCACCCTACAACATAGCTCACGGCAATGATGGATCCTTAACCCACTGAGCAAGGCCAGGGATCGAACCCGAAACCTCATGGTCCTAGTTGGATTAGTTTTTGCTGCGACACGATGGGAACTCTCCAATCCACTTTTAATACAGAGTCAGAAGAAGAAAAATTTGGTTTTGCCCCCCCTCAAATCCCCCCCCATTATTTGTGTTAACATGTTTTCAGATTTTTTTTGATTTTTAGGGCCACACTCTCAGCATATGGAAGTTCTCAGGCTAAGGGTCGAATCAGAGCTACAGCTGCCGGCCTGCACCACAGCCACAGCAATGTAGGATCCGAGCCGAGTCTACGACCTACATCACAGCTCACATCAAAGCCAGATCCTTAACCCACTGAGTGAGGCCAGGGATCGAACCCACATCCTCAGGGATACTAGTTGAATTTGTTTCCACTGCGCCACAAAGGGAACTCCCTTTCCTAGATACTTGAGTATTTTGACATTCAGAATCCAGGCCTTGACCTAGATTCTTTAGTGCAACAAATCCAAGTTAGTATGTGACTCATATCTATCTTTGTAGTCTTAATTTTTTAGTACAGTCAGGCAGATTTGATTGCTAATTGCTTTAATTTTTTTTTTTTTTTGGACCATGCTTGCAGCATGTGGAAGTTCCCAGGCCAGGGATCAAACCCATGCCACTGAAGCAACCCAGGCCACTGCAGGGACAACACCAGATCCTTAACCTACTGCGCCACAAGATAACTCCCTGATTGCTTTAATTTTATGTCTGTTACTTACTAATCTTTTTTTGTTTCCTCTATTTTCTAGTGCTGCATTAGATGTGGAACTCTCTGATGATTCTTTCCCTCCGGAAGACTTTGGCATTGTCTCTGGAATGCTCAATGTCAAATGGGACCGGATTGCTCCGTATCCTCTTGACACTGGGTGATGAAAGCTGGCGGGGGCGGGGAGGGGAGGGGAGAAGCGCAAAGCAGGAGGATCACTTCAAGCGGTCTGGGTGTGCATGGCCATTCTTGTCACCTCTTTGGATAAGATGGCACAAGAAAGGGAGTTGCATCGTGGGTCAGTGGTTAATGAACCTGAGTAGCATCCATGAGGACTCGAGTTTGATCCCTGGCCTCATTCAGTGGGTTAAGGATCTGGAGTTGCCATGAGCTGTGGTATAGGTCACAGACTCGGCTTGGATCCTGTGTTGCTGTGGCTATGGTGTAGGCTGGCAGCTGTAGCTGTGATTCAACTCCTAGCCTGGGAGCTTCTATATGCCGCAGGCAAAAAAAACAAACAAACAAAAAAAAAAAAAAACGAAGATGGGGCAAGAGAGACTGGTGAGAATCATGTAGGCATGATATTTAGGGTAGACTCGAAGAAGGCAGTTCCTGAAGTTCAGGTTACAAGGCCGTAAAACACACTATATAAGCAAAGTGTAGACAGATCTTTGTGGCTGGGTGAGGATGTTTAAAGTGCTTTTGAAAGAAATTCAGTTGGGTGCAGGTAGGGAGGTCCTGGGTGACTTTTTAAAGACTCATTTTACTCAGTGAGTCTCTTATTCGGATCTGCTGGTTATTTCCTGAGTGTTTTGAGTTAGATTGTTTTTTTCCCTTGTGAATTAAAGTATATTTAGATTTCCGGTGAGGGTAGGCCTTTTTTTTTTTTGGTTTTGTTTTGTATTTTTAGGAACTTCCTTCGGTGATAATCCGTGAAAAGACTTTCTGTGACCTTAAGTGACTAATTTTTCATCTATAACATGTACTGCTTTGAAAGTTTACTTCAAAAACCATGATACTGAGTATGTCATGGACTGCTTAAAACTCGCCTAGAAAGATAAGTTATCCTACACACTTTAGGCTTAGGAAAAAAGAATCCTGTGTTTATTATTCTTGCAGTGTTGTAGATATGAAATCATTACATATGTTGACAACTCTTTGTAAATGATGCATTGATGCATTTAGTCCATAAGCTGAAAGTTTGTTAGCTTCACCTTTTTCCCTCCTTAACCCTTGGGCCAGTGCTAGCAACGTGTCCCACACCGTGGTCCTGCGCCCTCTAAAGGCTGGTTATTTCAACTTCACCTCAGCAACTATTACTTACCTGGCCCAGGAGGATGGGCCTGTTGTGGTGAGTTGCCCAAGCCCTTAGCTGGATGAGGCTCAGCTTTGCCTTCCTTTGAAACTCTTTCAGAAAAATTCCAGAGTTGGTGCTAAATTCTGAGTAAGATAAGAAGGACCAGAAACTTGGGATAGTGTCCTTAGGAAAGAAGTATGTTTTCAAATTAAAAAGTCTCAGAATCAAGCAGTTAAAATGGATGGAAAGCAGTTCCTGTTGTGGCTCAGCGGAAATGATTCTGACTAGGACGCAAGTTCAATCCCTGGCTTTGCTCAGTGGGTTAAGGATTTGGCATTGCTGTGAGCTGTGGTGTAGGTTGCAGACACGACTTGGGTCCCACGTTGCTGTGGCTGTGGTGCAGGCTGGCAGCTACAGCTCTGATTGGACCTCTAGCTTGGGAACCTCCATATGTAGCAGGGGTGGCCCTAAAATGACAAAACAAAACAAAGCATAGAGGGTACTGTAGGATCCCTTTCCTCTTCCTTCTGTTTCACTTTTAATCTAGATGGTGTCACGTGCTGCCCAGTTTATTGCCATCCTTGTGCTTCCAATCCTCATCTGTGCCGCTGTCAGATAATTCCCAGTGTCCACTGTGTGTGTCTTTCCCTTGCTTAGAATGCTCCTGCTTATTGCATCAAGGCTGAGCATTTCTGCCTCTCCTTGCCTAACTTCCAGTAGGCTCACTGTTTTCTGCTTCTCCCTTCGTCTCATTCTGTCCATCAAGATTCTCTGTCTTAATCAGACCAAGCTCCTTCCTATAGTGTCCCCCGCCCCCCACCCTGTGCTCTTTCTTTCTGCTTTGCCTTTGTTTTCTGTTTGAAGTATTCTCCCTCCTCCACTTCATTATCCGCAGTCTTCTCAAAATCCATCTCTGAGCTGCATCTCCTTGTTTCTCTTTTGCTTTTAAAATTCATGTTGTTCTTTTACCCCCTTTTTTTCACTAAACATTCAATGGCTACATCTACATTTATTTGACTCTTATCGTTAGCCTCTGCCACTCAGACATTTAATGATTGACTGTCTTTAGTGGTCCTCTCTCTCTCTCTTTCTCTCTTGACTGCATCCATGGCATTCAGAAGTTCCCAGGCTAGGGACTAAACCTGCACCAGAGCGCTTACCAGAGCCACAGCAGTGACAACACAGGATCCTTTAACCACTAGGCCACCGAGGAACTTCCAATAGTTCTCTTTCTTACGTCTAGGTCTTTCCCTCACCTCCACCTCCCAGTTTAATTGTAAGCTCTTGAAGCAAGAGACTTTACCATAGATTTCCTCTCTTTCCCATATAGAGTAAAAACAGTGGTCAACCTTTTTTTGATTGATTGCTGTAAAGCTCAGCAGACCTTTACTGAGCCCCTTGCAATGTGCTAGACTCTAGGGAATACTAAGAAGATCAAGACACTCTCCTAGCCCTCCAAAAGCTTAGGTCATGAATTTATAAATACAAACAGGCTTTAGACTACTTAGTGAGTACACAGTAGGGAAGGGTCTTAACAAGAGTCAACCGTAGAACTAAAAGAAATCCAAAGAGTCATTGGTGTTTTCTTGTGGCTCAGTGGGTTAAAGATCCGGTGTTGTCACTGCCGTGGCTTGGGTCCCTGCTGTGGCATGGATTCTGTCCCTAGTCCAAGAACTTTCACATGCTGTAGTTGCAGCCACAAAAAAAGAAAAAAAAAGAGAAATCAAGAACATTCAGTGCACTCTCTAATTATCTTTTTTTTTCAATGTTACTGTATTTTTATTTTTTATTTTTATTATTCTTTTCTTTTTTTGGCCATACCCACAAGACATGGATGCTTCTGGGCCAGAGATCAAATCTGAGCCATAGCTGTTGCAATGCCAGATCCTGTGGGGATTGAACTTGCACCACCAAAAAGATAACGCTGGGTCCTCAACCCACCACACCACAGTGAGAACTCTTTATATATATATATATATATATATATATGTATATATATACATATATATATATTTTTAAGTGAAAAAGTAATGATTTTTTGTTTAAAAGTTTAGGTTTCTCTTTATTTACACATGTACATACCTATATATGTATTTTTTCAGATCTTTTCTACTCGATAGGTTATTATAAGATATTGAGTAGAGTTCCCTGTGCTACCCAGTAGGTCACTGTTGTTATCTTTTTTTAAATAAACCGTGTGGAACCGTATTCTTGTAAACCTAGTTATGTTTTCACATCTTCTGTCATGTCTGCTTTTAGAACCAACTTTAGGACCCTTTGGTTCCACCTAGCCCTTGATGGGTTAAAAGACACAAAATGAAGCCTCAGCTCCCACTTCAGAGCAGAGTTGCTTGCAGGGCACTCCAAACGGTTGGCCTCCTCTCTGAGACAAAGGAGTGAGGACCAGACTCAGCCCCTGCTCTGGTACTGAACATCGGGTAGGGCTTTCCACTTTCCAGAATCCCCTTCATAATTTCATTTGAGCCTCGTGTCAGCTTGTGAGGTGTGGAAGCGTGTTTCCTGATGAGGAATAGGGAAGGAAAGGATTGCTGAGTGGTGGTGCCCAACTCTTTCCAGAGTCTGAGGCTAAGATAGAAGGATTTGGCTCTAATTTAGCTGCACACCTGGCCTACCTTTTTTTTTTTTTAAATAAATGCTCATCCTCACGTCTCCTGGGTCCTAATTTTCTCCTCTTTACAACACACTAAGAATCCATCACTCTCTCTAGTTGAAAAACTTTTCCTCATCTTGATGCTTCCTTGGGCCTTTGGAAAATAAGAATCCAATGTTTAGAACTGGGATCGATTGATTCCTTGGAATTGCATTTGCCCGGATGAGAAAGAGTTGGAAACTTGCCTTAATGCCCTTCTTTTCTTCTTTTCAGATTGGCTATACCAGTGCACCTGGACAGGGGGGAATCCTGGCTCAGCGGGAGTTTGATAGGCGATTTTCCCCCCATTTTGTAAGCTTTACAGTCTTCTCTCTTGTCATTCCCCTGGGAGGAGAACACCCTTTTGGTTCTGGGACCTCTTGGCCTGCTTAGAAGATAGGTTTAGGTGATAGGTTCTCATCATACCTGTTTTTTGGTGTCTGATATAGCCAGCCGGCAGTAACCATGATTAGAGATTTGGGGCAAGGAAATCTCAATTTTGAGGGCCAAAAAAACTGCCCTTTTTTCCTACTTAGCCTTGAATAGAGCCCCATCTTGGAGTCCTGGGTCTAATTCGAGGATTAAAAGGATATCTGCTTAGATTCAGAGTCATGGAGCATCAGGAAGTTTAAAATAGGAACTTTGTTGGAATCTAGTCTAGGAGAGGATTTATTTGAAGGTTTGCTTAAAGTACCAAATGAGGAGATTCATTTCTTCATTTGCTCAGTGAATAATTACAAGGTTCCTAATTACATGCTCAGTTCTGTGGTTTGCTTTGAGAAAACAGCAGTGAGCAAGACACTGTCCCTTCCATTAAAGATCTTGTGGGCTTACAGAGGACTCGGCACAAGTCAGTGGGGCGCAGGACGTGCTGAGAAAAAGATAATATACAGGTGCTGGAGGAGCTGCCACAGGAACATCTAACCCAGTCTCTGAGAGTCAGGGAGGATTTTCTGGAGGAGGGAAGTTTAGCCAGTTAAAGAGGAGGCGACGAATAGTAGGCACCCTAGGAAGAGGGAGCATCTCAGAAGAGAAAGTGCGGTGCCATCCAGGAATGGCAGGTGGTTTAGTGAGGCTGGAGAGCAGAACGTGAGGCAGAGAAATGGAAGAGGGACTGGCCGTGTGGGCAGGGGTTAGGTCGCAGGAGGGTTGACTGTCAGGGCAAGACCTGGGTGTCTCCCTCCTCAAAGCTTGTTTGGAAGAGAGAAGCTTCTCTTCCAGATTTGTTGGGTCAGGTGAGGCCTTTGCTTTCCTAGCTTGAAAGATATGTTGGTCTTTAGAGAGCCATTCTGTGTCTGGACTGGCCAGAGAGGAACCTTCCTGCCAAGGTTCTGCTCAGAGTTTGGGCTGGACTGCTCCCTTTCTCCCCTGATCCCTTCCTTCCTGGCCCCTTCCTTGTGCCCTAATGCAGACCTCTAAGCAAGGCCTTTGTTGTCTTCCACAGCTGGACTGGGCAGCCTTCGGGGTCATGACCCTCCCTTCCATCGGCATCCCCCTGCTGTTGTGGTACTCCAGCAAGAGGAAATACGACACCCCCAAAACCAAGAAGAACTGAGTGGGGCTTCCGCAGCCCTCCCGTCCCAAGAAATCCAGGTGCTTTCCAGACTCCAAAGGCTATCTCAAATGTGACCTCCTCTCCCTTAGTCCTTGGCCACCTTCTCCTGGATCCTGCCCTGCTCTCAGCTAGAGTGAAGGATCAGGCCTAGGAATCTATGAGGGCCCCTTGGTTCCAGCGTGAAGCCGGACAAGCAGGAATGCTATCGGCAACAGCCTTGAGCCTAGGGGCCCTGCGGTGCACCACTGAGGTGCTGGGGGGATGTTGCTGGCGATGCGAACTCTCAGGGGTCCAGGAGGGGGCACTTCCAAGACTGCCTGGCACCACCCCATCCCCCACCCTGCCCTTTCAGAAGAGTGGAAGATAAGATGAAAGCTGTGCGACTCTTGGAGGCTACCCCGTGTCTCTGCTGGCTTAGGGAAACTCTTAGCAAATGGGGTTTTCTAATAAAAACAAATGCCACCCTGACTTGTCCGTTTTCCCCTCACCTGAGTGAGCTCAGGTTGCTGTTGGTACTCAGGCCCTCAGTGCCCAGGCTTCTGGGCAAGTGAGCTGAATTCCTGCCTCCTTGCCCCACCCTGTTTGAACACCTTTCCCTCTCTGTGCTTACCAGTTACCACACGTTCTCCTGAACCTTTATTGCCTGTGAGCCCCTCTCCCTGGTAGAGAAGAGAGGGTGGTCTTTTATTATTATTTTTTTTTAGGGCCGCACCTGCACCATTCGGAGGTTCCCCAGCTAGGGGTCGAATCGGAGCTATAGCCACCGGCCTACACCACAGGCTTAGCGCCGGATCCTTAACCCACTGAGTGAGGCCAGGGATCGAACCTGCGTCCTCATGGTTGCCCATTAGATCTGTCTCAGCTGAGCCACGACAGGAACTCCACTCACAGTTCTTGAAAAGCTATCCCTTATGCTTGATTCCAGCTCTTCTGTTTAGGAACTAGCTTTTCTCAAGCTTGAATTTATTTTTATTGCCTCCACTTTGAGCTCAGGCCAGGCAGGAGTGCCCAGTCCTCTGAGTTGTTACCTAAGCACGGCCTAGGGAAAGGCAGTGGATTTTGCTGCAGCAGCAGTGGGGAGAAGCCACTCTGAGCTGACTCTGTCCAACCCAGGAATGCCGTGGTCCGAGAACAGCCTCCCAGGCAGGAGAGAAACGCAACAAACGCCCGCTTTGTTCCAGCCACCAAGTTTCCCAGCTTAGATTCTGTTGGGGGGTTGAGGGTGGGGGGAGTGCTGCCCAACCAGTTTAACCTTTCCTTCGCCCAGCAGTCGGAACCTCTGGGCCCCAAGAAGGATGAAAAGGACATGGAGACAACGGGAGGCCCCAAATGGAGTAGCCCTCCACCAGCTCACATCCCTCTTTCAGGGCTTGCAGCTTGGACACCTCAGGACTGGCCAGGTCAGAGGGCGAGGAGGACAGATTTGCTTTCGTCCAGTGTGTTCCTGGTGAACCTGGGACTGACTCAGGGGAGTTGGGGGGAAAGACAGTGGGTTAGAAGCGCGGGGTTGAGAGTGTAGGGGAGGGAAAGGGAGCTGGTTTGATACCTATCATCTGCTTCTCTAGGACTACGTGTGAAACGTTAGTCTTCGCAGGAGGGAACACCCTGGTTGCCATCTGTGTGGCGCCCACTGGAGACAGAGTGAGGAGTTAAGTTATAGGAGGAGGGGTTCTGGTTTAGAGGGTAAGATAAGCTTGGTAACTCTGGAAGGTAAGAGAAGAGGTGCCTTGCTCAGTCTGAGCTCTGGAAGGTCCTCCTTTTCCGAAAGGTGGTACAGTCTCGTCCTTGCAGAACTCAGTACTCTGTGTCCCAGCCCTTGTTTCGGAGGAGACTAGGGGGCGAACCCAGGTCTGAGGCAGGTGACAAGAGAAGCATTGTGAAGGTAGTGTCACAGGCACCTTAAAGAAAGGCCAAAACCAGGTACTTCATCTCGAGAGATCAAATTCCTCGGAGTCAGGGTGGCCTTTGAGCCTCCCTTAAGTAGGCATTGAAGAGTATAAGAGCCTCTAAAATCTAGATGACGAAACTTAGCTGGAGTATTTCTTTCAGGTCGAGCCCTCTTCTCGAGGTAATTTGCTAGAGGACGGGTAGCAGGTAGTACCTCATGCTAATGGAAATGACCCGAGGGAGACGGGAACCCTTATCTCCAGATTTCGTGCAGGTTTGCAAGGAGGGGCAAAGTAAGCACTGGCTCCACATCCTTCCTGGAGGTTGGGTACCCAGGCTGAGGGCTTCCTCCCTAAAAGGCAGTGCAGATAGTAAGCCAGCTGTCAGTGTGTTCCAGATCTCTCCACCCCCTGGAAACCAGCCTTCTCTCCCTCCCACATCATCCCAACTTTGAGCTGGCACCTGCTCACCCACACCCAGCGCTGGTACCAGGAGGAGCCGGGGGCCCAGATTACCAGCTTCTTCACATCCTAGGCTTTGGGACTTTACCTGAAGCAAGTCAATGTGAAATGGGTGTAAGAACTTCCAAGAAGGAGTTCCCATCGTGGCTTAGCAAAAACTAACCCGACTAGTATCCATGAGGACGAGGTTTTGATTCCTGGCCTCGCTCAGTGGGTTAAGGATCTGGTGTTGCCGGGAGCTGTGGTATAAGTCACAGACATGAGTTGGATCTGTCATGGCTGTGGCTGTGGCTTCGGTGTAGGCCAGCAGCCACAGCTCCGATTTGACCCCTAGCTTGGGAACTTCCATATGCCACGGGTGCAGCCCTAAAAAGCAAAAAAAAAAAAAAAATCCAAGAAGCTGGGGACAATGAAGCGGTTTGGTGATAGGATGAGAAGTTGTCAGTGCTTGATCCCTTGAGAAAGTGGCTCAGGATAGTAGAAGCAGCACTGACCACAGACAGAGGCGGCGGTGCTGGTTCCCAGCCCCACCTCAGCCACACACTGGCTGACCTCAGGTAAATCACGCCCCCTCTTGGAGTCTGTGTCCTCATCTGGGCAGTCACAGGATTGTTTAATTAGAGGATTTTTGAGGACCATACACCAGTAAAACGCAGCTGTTATCTCCCCTATATTCTTGCAAAGTGAGAAACAACCATTGTCACCCATGTGGTTTGGGGCCCAGCTAGGTAGGAAAGAGCACACTGTTTCCACATCAGGCAGCAACTGCCCTCTTCCTCTCACCTAGAGGAAGAGAGCAAGGATGGACCATGGAGCTCCTAACTTAACTCATTTAACTGATCAGGAAAGGCCGTGTGGAGTGGCTTATCCAAGGTCACAGTGAGTGGCCGCTAGCAGATTTGTTGAATAACTGTTCTGGGCCCAGCATTTGTGTCCTACTGTTTGTACATCTCTCATTTCATATCCCCATTTTACAGATGAGGAGGCGAGGCTAACAGGTAACTTCTCCAAGGCCTCTTGACTATTAAGTCGGGAGAGGCAGCCAAGGTCCGCCAATTCCAGCATGTTCTTTCCACTAGACCACAGGGCCCATCAGGGAGGAGGCTCCCCAGTACCTCGGGAAATCCAATATGTGCCACGCCGTCCGTCCTCTGCCTCAGGGAAGCGGTGAGGGTGAGTCAGCGGCCCCAGAAGCAGTTATCAGGGAAGGAGGTGGAGAGCTGGACAGACATCCTGTGCCTGGTATCCACAACAAGCTGCGAGTCAGAGCTGTGTGTGACGAGCTGCCTGGTCACCCTGATCCTGTTGGCTGAAGGAGGGCCCCCGCTCAGATATTGCTGCCCTCGGCATGGCTCCTCCCTGAACTTTCATCACAGAAAGTCCAGACTTTCCTCCTCCTCCACTGTAACCTGCCTCTTAAAGGGAACAACAAGCTGTTTTGAAAACAAATTTGCGAGAGAGCAAAGGACCTCCCTGACCCCAATAGGACCTTGCCGTTAAGTAGGTTTCCAGCTGTGGAGCTTTCTCTGGGATGTCCTCTTCCCCCCGCATTCCCCCCCACCCCCCACCCTGTTTCTGCTGGAGGGAGGGTGGTTTCCTGGGATGTCGGATTCCCATATACCCTCCCCTCAGGGTGACCCCAGCTTGATTTCCTGTATCTGTTTCCACATGTGCCTGAATCTGGCGGCCACCCTTTGTTGAGGGACCCAGGAGTCCTTAGGACCAGCAATGGCACTCAAGGGGTTAAAGGCCTGGGCACAGTACTGTCTAGGGTGTTTGAAGTAGGGCGGGGAAGGGAAGGGCTAGAGGAGTTGAAGAGGCAGCTGGTCTGGACTGGAATGAGTCCCCCCCGTCTCCTATGCAAACTTCTGGATCATGAGCAAGTCCCTTAAAAGGACCAAGAAAGAAGCACTCCATTAAGGTACTGGACTGGATTCTTAGAGGGGCCACCTGAAGCAGGACTTCTTCCTATACTGAAGTCACCAACCGAGAGCAAGAACAGGTCTCCCATCTTTGGGATTTCTCCCAAGTCTGGTGAGTTTCCCTCGTGCCTTTCCTTGCGTCCTGATGTCATGAATGGGCACTCCCCAAAGGCAGGGATCAGGAGCCTCTTAGCACCCCCAGGAAGTGGCAGAACAATTCTCAGCATTTGGCTCCCATTGAAAAAGAGGGTGCATTGTGTTTGTGTGTGTGCACACACCCGCACAAGTGTACGAATAGGAAATCACTGTAATGACCGGCAGTTAACGCATACTACTTGTGTGTCAAGAGATGCCGGAGCCTTTAAATACATTCTTAATCCTCACACTCCTCTGGGGCTGACGTTTCATAATCCCTATATTAAAGATGAAGTTTAGGAGTTCCCATCGTGGCTCAGAGGAAATGAATGACTAGTATCCATAAGAACGAAGGTTTGATTCCTGGCCTCGCTCAGTGGGATCGCATCTGGTGCGTTCTGTGGCTGTGGTGTAGGCTGGCGGCTGCAGCTCCACTTCAGTGCCTAGCCTGGAAATCTCCATGTGCTGTGGGTGTGGCCCTAAAAAAGACAAAAAAAAAAAAAGAATATTAGGGGCGCTTACTCCACCCATTCCCTTTAGCTATTCCCTGGGATCTGATGGGTTAATTCCCTGGGGCGCAGTGGCCAAAGTCTTCTCAGGTGTGTCCCTCTGAACCTCAGCCTCTCTCTTGCCCCACCCTTCTGGCGTGACACCCAGAATGTGTGCCAGGAAACTGACAGGAGGTAGACGAAGACTGATTGGTCTTGCCCCTTTTATCCCCCAGTCCCCACACATCGTCTGCTAGTCTGGGTGCCAGCAAGCCCTGGTCAAATAATACAGAGCCAGGGGAAAGAGGACAGGTTCCCTAGGTTCAGTGGCAAATCAATTAAGAAAAGAAAAAATGGGCACACTTGGAAGCCCAAAGCACCAAGAATCCAGACTGATCTGTGAGCCTAATATCAAAGAGGTGGGGGTGACTTAGGGTGGGTGTTTGAGACGCTTGATTGCTGACTTAGAAGACAACGTGGTTAGATCAGGGGACTGGGGATGCCTGACTATCAGGCTTTGAATTTCCAGAATTAAGTGCTAACAATAAAGTCAATAACTGGCTTTTGAGCTCCGGAAGTGGGTAGATGCCTCTGAAGAGTCAACCCAAAAGCTGAGGTGGGCAGGTGGCTTTTGCCTGTGCTAGCCCCCGTCCCACAAAGGGGTGTTACCTGTGCCCCACCGATGTATTTGTGCACAGACTCTTCTGGGTCCTCTGCTCTGTGCCGGACACCTGGTAGGTGCTGAAGAAATGTTTGCTGAATGAAGGAATCCTTTCTACATCCCTGTTGCCTTTCCTTTGATCTTCGGAATTGTGATGCTGCTCTCCAGCAGTTGACAGGAGAGTCAGGGAGGGCCAGCACCCAGCAAAACCTGATGTGTCTCACGCCGAGAAACAGAGCAATGATGTAGCCAGGTCCGGGTAAGGAGAGGAGGTAGCAGAGACTAGGGTGCTGTATGACCTGCCGTTGAAGGGGGTGCTGGGGGAGCAGGGGTCGGAAGGAACTGTGGTTACCAGGGCCTTCTTTATCTGAAGCCCTGCATTAGTCCTCTTTGCAGGACACTTGGATTTTTTTTTTCTTTTCTTTCTTTTTTTTTGATTTGATTTTTAGGGCCGCGCCCGTAGCATATGGAAGTTCCCAGGCAAGAGGTGGAATCTGAGCTGCAACTGCTGGCCTACACCACAGCCAAGCAACGTGGGCTCCGATCCCTGTCTGTGACCTACACCACAGCTCATGGCAATGCCGGATCCTTAACTCTCTGATTGAGGCCAGGGATCGAACCCGCATCCTCATGGATCCTAGTCGGGTTCATTAACTGCTGAGCTGTGAAGGGAACTCCCAGGGCGCTGTTGGATTAATGGTTTACTTTATACAGAAGAAGGAGCAGGTAGGTTAAATTTTGAACCATAAAAGAGTTTTTTATGGCCCTGTCCCCCAGGACTAGAAGACCTAGAGGAGAAGCCAGTGGATCACACCATCTGGCCTCTCCCTCCCCCATGCCAGTCTTTATTATCTGGTTCTTTCAGGTCTTCTGCATTATTGTCTCTCCTTTGGGAGATTTAGGACGTGGAGCCAGACCCAGGGAGCCCCCTAGGCCTCCAGCATTGCCCACAGGCCCCCGTGACTAGCTATATGGTTGCTCTCATCAGTTCCTACCCCCGCTGTTTGCTGGCAGCAAACAGAAGCAGAGCCCTGCCTGCCCCCCATCACCTCATCAGACTTCTGGGATCTAAAGGCAGTAGAAAGGACAAATTTCACTTTTTGGAGCCCCTATCTCATTTCCTCTGGAAATTCATCCCTTTCGTTGGCTAGGGGTGCAGAGGAATGGGGACGGGGTTGATAACAGTATTGCCTGATTTCGTTCAAAACTAGCCTCTTGCTCTCATTGGGAACTTGCCTTCTGGTTTCAGAGAAGAACTCAGGCTCTACAGTGTGACAGATCTGCTTTGAAAACAGCTGTACTGCTTTTTTTTTTTTTTGGTCTTTTTGCCTTATTTGGGCCGCACCCGCGGCATATGGAGGTTCCCAGGCTAGGGGTCTAACAGGAGCTGTAGCCGCCGGCCTTCGCCACAGCCACAGCAACGTGGGATCCGAGCCGCGTCTGCGACCTACACCACAGCTCACAGCAACGCCGGGTCCTTAACCCACTGAGCAAAGCCAAGGAACGAACCCGCAACCTCATGGTTCTTAGTCGGATTCGTTAACCACTGAGCCACGAAGGGAATTCCGAAAACAGCTATACTTCTTATAGCCCCATGACCTTGATCAAGTTACTTTCCCTCTGTCTGTTTCTTCCTATGTAAAATAGGGATAATGTCTATTTCAAGAACTGATTTGAGGATCCCACAGGATGATGTAGGCGCTCATTATGGATTAACTCTCTTCCCCGTAGGCTCTTTAGGAAATGGGCGTGCTGGGTGCTTGGATGTCCCTCCTCCCCCAGACTTGCCGTAGGTGCCTGGTTGGTGTGCAGTGAGCCTTAATGTCTCTCTTTTTTCTCTCTTCTCCCTCCTTCCTGAGAGTTTAAGACCCATTTTCTCCAGATCAGAAGGCTGCAAACTTTTTCTGTAGAGACCCAGATAATAAATATTTTAGGCTTTGCGGGCCATATGGTCTCTGTCGCAACTAGCAACTTTGCTGTTGTTAATGCAGAAACAGCCACAGACCATATGTAAATGAATGAACATGGCTGTGTTCCAAAAAAATCCCTTTATTTATGAGCACTGAAATTTGAATTTCATATAATTTTCATGTGTCACAAAATAGTATTCTTATTTTGATTTTTTTCAGCCATTTAAAAAAGAATAGGACAGGAGTTCCCGTCGTGGCTCAGCAGAAACGAATCTGACTAGCATCCATGAGGACGCAGGTTCGATCCCTGGCCTTGCTCAGTGGGTTAAGAATCCGGCGTTACTGTGAGCTGTGGTGTAGGCTGCCAGCTACAGCTCCGATTCGACCCCTAGCCTGGGTAGCTCCATATGCCATGGGTGTGGCCCTAAAAAGACAAAAAATGAATAGATAAATAAATAAAAATAGTAAAAAAATAAAAAAGAGTAGGAAGGATTTGGCTCACAGGCTGTATGTAGTTTGCCATCCCCTGCTCCAAACTACCAGAGGCCGTTGTCCCTCCCTTCTCTTTGAAGAGGACAGCTTCATCAGGGTTCAGCAGGATCCTTCTTGCTCTGGTTGCTTGTGTTTTTTTCTATCAGAAGTTATTTATGACAATTAGTCCCCATCGCAGTTGTGTTAGTGTCAGCCTGTGGGTTATTTATTCTATCTTTTTTGAGAGAGAAGAGTGGGGTAACCTTCCTGTAATGCCTATTTTTGCATTTCATTCCTCTCCACCTCTGAATTTCTCTTTGCCCTGCCTTCTCTATGCCCCTAGATGATGATGATGGTGATGATGATGATAATAGCATTTACTAAGTACCTAATATGTGCTGAGCACAGTGTTAAATTGTATTATTGTATTACATACATTATCACCAAGTCTCTCAATATCCTAACAAGGTAATATTTCATTCCCATTTTACAGATGATTCTACAGCTCAAAAATAAGCAAGTTCCCAAGGTCGTATGGCTTATTAAGTTGGCAGAGCTAGCAAATCTGGTGATCTTCAAAGCCATGATACCATCCTAAAGAACTTATGGTCTCAGAGTTTTGAATAAGAAATACTTGTCTATTAAAATAGCATATGCTCCTATCTCAGCACCCAGGAAAGTGTCTAACAAATCATTGGTGACTAGGGCAATCAGTGGCAGTTACACACTCAGAGGAGGGGACAGGAGACACTGATGGTCTGTGTTGGGAGATCCATCTGATCCAGAGGCAGGAATATAAGTAAAATGACTTCAAGCCCCTTCTTGCTTTCCTTCCCCTGCCCCCAGCTCAGGCGGCTGATCTCAGACCTATTTCAGAATCTCCTATCTCTGCTCAGCGGAAGCAGTGATGGGACGTGATGTGATCTCATTCGGGAGCTAAATAAAGCCATTGTGTGAGACCCAGCCCTGGCTGCTCCCTCGCACCACTTCCTGAGCTCAGGGGCCTCGGGAAAGATGGGAGGGGGCTGAGAGAGAGCTGATGGAAGGAGGGGCAAGGAAGGGAACACAACCACAGCGGGTGGAGGCCAGGAGGAGGCAGCTTGAATTTCAGAAAGAAGAGGAGGAAATATCTAAGGGAGGGGTTTGAGGAAGTCTTGCTAAACCTCATCCCTTTAAAGGATAGAATGAAAATTAATGACCTTATAGCATGAAGGGGTGTAATTTAGAACAGAAAAAACTTTCTGAGAAATGGAACAAAGATATGAAGAAGGAGCCTAGTGGGTTCCATTGTCCTGGAGGGCAGAGACCATTAGTGACATGACAGAGACACTAGAAAGAGGGTAGATATTTGAGAAAAGATCAGACTCCAGGTAGTCTCAGCTGGAGAAAGAAGGGTGAAATCTCAGGACATAAAGTCTCAGCATCAGGAATGTGTCCACTGGCCGGGGCAGCAGGGTGCCATCTCGAGGGGTGGAGCATCTCCAGGTATGGAGCATCTCCAGGTATGGGGCATCTCCAGGTATGGAGCATCTCCATGGATGGGGCATCTCCATGGATGGGGCATCTCCAAGGATGGAGAGAAAGAAAAGGGCTTCCATTCACCGCTTTTCATCCATCCTACCAAATCCAGCCCAGTAGGCAGAATTGGGGCAGGAATAGCAGATAAAAGCTGGAAACAGGACGTATAGGTCAAACATTTTTTTGTTTTTGACGGGGTCACTGAATGTCAGACCCAAGAGCCTCACAGTGCCCCCTCAGTGCCCTTCCATTTCTGTCCTGTTCCCAGCCCTTTCTCTTTATAGCTAGTGAGCACGCCTTGTTTCTACTCCTTCCTCCATGCCAGCTTCTCACAATACTTTTTGTGAGTACTCGTTCCCCCTGCCCCCAGATCTCAGCTTTGGAGTCCATTGGTTGGCAGGGACCACGCTGTGGCCCCCAGGCTCTGTCCTGCTTCCTGCAGATCCCCCGTCCTGTTTATAGATAGTGCGTCACATGGCATGAGGCCCAAGTTTGTGGACACAGAGGGTGTCTCCCAGGAACTGGCTAAGCTGTCCCCTCTATGTGCACAGACAGGCAGAGGGCCCGGGCCAATGTCCTAGGCCTCTCCTTTTCCGTCCTTAGACCTACCAACAGGGCAGCAGAATGCCATCTGCAGAGGCCTGAGTGCTCCTTCCCTCCCCCGCCCCCCGCTCTATGGTAGACAGGCATGAAGTTGACACAGGCACAGGCGCCATCTCAGCAGTGCTGGGTGGAGTAGGGGCAGTGGATAGGTTGCAGTGAGAGAGGGAGAAGTAGTTGGAAAGAACAATTTTCTTTTTTTGCCTTTTTTTTAGTCATTTTAGGGCCACACCCGCAGCATATGGAGGTTCCCAGGCTAGGGGTCTAATCAGAGCCACAGCCGCCGGCCTATACCATAGCCATAGCAACGCGGTATCTAAGCTGCATCTGCAACTTACACCACAGCTCACGGCAACGCCAGATCCTTAACCCACTGAGCGAGGCCAGAGATCGAACCCGCAACCTCATGGTTCCTAGTCGGGTTCGTTTCCGCTGCGCCACGATGGGAACTCCTGGAAAGAACAATTTTCCAACAACCTAGACTTGATGTGCATGGCGCAGGGGCGGGGGATAGTAAAATAACTTAGGGAAGGCTGGACACCCTCACAAAAAGCCTGGGAGGAGGAGGAGTTCTGGCTTGCCGTTTCCTGGTCCTCCTGAGTGCTCCCAACATCTCCCCTGGGTGAGGGGGAGCCTGGGAAACTCATTCTAGCAGAAGGTCTGTAGAGACAGGGCCTTGGAGCGAGTACAGAGGTAGGCCGTAGATGTGCGTTGCCTTCCCGCCCCTCCACCACTTTGGTACTCTGGTATTTGGTACTTGTTTCTGGAGTGGAGCTTATCATTTTTCAACTGTAAGAGCTCCTGAGAGTTCTTTTTTTTTTTTTTTTTTTTTTTTAATTTTATTTTTGCATTATAGCTGGTTTACAGATTTCTGTCAGATTTTCTCCTGAGAGTTCTTAACGCTGAGAGACACTGAGGCAAGCCCTGATGGCAGCCAGGAGTGTCAAGCAGTGAGAACCATGCCCACTTGGGAGAGAGAGAAGGAATTTCTATGTGGTTGATGTTGGCTCCATGGGGAGAGGTCAGAATGACTCTTACTCCCCAGGTAACCGGAGTCTTAGAAGGAAGAAGTCGAAATACTTTCTCACTCAGGCACTTTCTCACCTGCTGCTTTATCTGCCTAGACTCCTCCCTTCCCAATGTGGCCAAGTCCTAACCACTCCACCCTTCCAGGTCCACCTCAAAGGCTATTTACTTCCTCCTGTTTCCTTTTTTTGAATTCTCCAACTGGTTATATGCACCATTCTTTTAACAACACAAAGCCTTTTTTTTTTCTTTTTTGGCTGCACTCATGGCATACAGAAATTCCCAGTCCAGGGATTGAACCTGCACCATGGCAGCCCCGTGAGCTGCATAATGCTGGACCCTTAACCCGCTGAGCCATAAGACAAGTCCTGTGAAGCCCTTTTTTTTAAAATCTCTTGTGGCTTTTGGCAAACTCTGACTATTTGTTTGTGATTTGTGCTTATATCTATGTGCACACACGCACATGTGCACACACACACGCTCACTAGAATGAATTCCTTGAGGGTAAGAGCAATATGGGTTTCTCTTTGCTTGGCTTGTTTTTCTGCCATGTAGGTGCTCATTAAATGGAATAGTAATGAGTGATTGAGGATATCATTATGTACTGGAAAGAACACTAGACTGGGAGTCAGAAAACCCAAGTTCTGGGAGCTCTGGTTGTGGCTCAGTAGAAACGAATCTGACTAGTATCTGTGAAGATGTGGATTTGATCCCTGGCCTCTCTCAGTGGGTTAAGGATCTGGTGTTGTCATGAGCTGTGGTGTAGGTCGCAGATGTGGCTCAGAACTGGCGTTGCTGTGGCTGTGGTGTAGGCTGGCAGGTACAACTGGGATTCAACCCTTAGCCTGGAAACTTCCATATGCCACAAGTGTGGCCCTTAAAAAAAAAAAAAAAAGGAAAGTTCTAAATGTGACTCTGCAGCTGAGTCCTGGTGTGCTCTCGAGCCAGCCATCCTCCAGTTCTGCGCCTCAGTAAAGGGAGAGGTGACTAGATGCTCTAAGCCTGACCGACTGTGACACTTTTCTGGTTCCAAGATTCCAGAGTTCTAGAACTCTGCTTACCCTTCTCTATCTTGATTCAGCCTGGACTGTGTGTGCCTCCCATGAACAGAGACGTCCCGGAAGTGTTCCTCGCAGGTGGAGACCGAGTCCCCCAAGGCCACACTCGCCGTTGCCTGTCTGTGGTCGAGTCCAGAGAGCAGCTGGAGGAAGAGGAAGAGGAAGAGGAAGAGGAGGCAGAGGAGGGAAAAGAGGAGGGAGAAGGTTTCCATGCTGTACCCCTCCGAAGGTCGGGGGCTTTCCGTGCCCACAGCCACAACTACGACCCCTTCAAAAGACATAGCTGGGGACCAGGCAGGGAGCTCCAGGAGTCACTAAGCAGGTAAACCACCGGGGGACCCCCTGTCCCTCCTTCCCTCAAGTCCTTAACCTAGGAGGAAGGGTTGAAAAGGAACGACAGGAGCTGAAGAGACTTGGGCCCCTGGAGAATCTGAACTCAGGCCTGTTGCGGGCCTTTGGGGAGGATGGACTCTTCCTTTCAAAATGTGGCCCTCAGAGTTCCCATTGTGGTGCAGTGGAAACGAATGCAACTAAGAACCATGAGGTTACGGGTTCGATCCCCGGCCTTGCTTAGTGGGTTGAGGATCCCGCGTTGCGGTGGCTGTGGTGTAGGCCGGCAGCTATAGCTCCAATTGGTCCCCTAACCTGGGAACCTCCATATGCCACGGGTGTGGCCCTAAGAAAAAAAAAAAATGTGGCCCTCCCTAGTGGTCCTAGGTCCTCCTTTCTACCTGTTCTCAAAGGAAGGTGGGCGAGAATGGAGCGGGAGAGGTGTGGTGGTGGGGTGAAGAGCAGGATCCTTGGGTCTTACTGCCTCTTCCCACTTTGGGTTTCATGGGACCATTTACAGCAGTGTTAGAGCTGGAAGGGGCTCGGGGATCCTGTGGCCCAATCTTCTCATTTCACACATGAGGAAACAGTCCCAGCGAACTTTGAGAATTTTCTTGAAAGAGCTGGGGCATTGAACCTGGCATTTTCCCAAATTTCTGCCTGCTTGCTGGGTCCAGACTGAGGTGGGTCCATGATGTTTGGACATCATAGAATGGCCCTGCGATGGCGGAAGAGCTGCTCTTGATCAGGGGTCTGCATGTGTTTGACAGACTAGAAGAGAGGGACCCAGCCCTTCCCTCTTCCTGGAAAATCCCCGGCCGACCACTTCCCCAAAGCCAGAGGAAGTCAGAAAGAGAAGGTCCGGGGGTCAGTGTGAAGAGTTCAGTGTGAGAGTGGTCACTGGGAGGGCCTGCTAGCCATGGAAGGGCCCTGCTAGCCATGGAAGGGCTTTGACAGTGGTCCCCTTGGACAAGCTCTCTTAGCGCTGGTGAGTAGACCAAACTTCTCTAGCTCCTGGGCAGGGCTGGCTGGGCTGTGTGATGGGAGAGGACCCTTGTCCCTGAACTGGCTTGGATGGGAACCTGGGTGAGAAGCCTTGTCCACAGGACTCACGGCACCTTCCTAGGAGCAGCTGGTCGAAGGCAGAGATGCCCTGGTACCCCTTACACAGCACCAGTCATATCTCAGGATCTTCCAGGTGTCAATCTTTCAGTTAGAGGCACTAATTATACCCCTTTAGGTCAAGAAGGAATGGAACCTGGGGACACCATTTATCTGAGTAGGGGCCAAGAGTGGCATCAGAAACTAGGCAAGGAGTGGGAATCCAGCCTGCCCTTGCCCTCCCCCACCCCTCAATGCTGGCTTTCTTCTGGCGGCAGTACTAGCTTTTGACCAGCAGGGGCCACCCTTGCCTACAGTCAGTTTCACAGCTTTGCCAAAGCCCAGTCCCAGAAAGGGAGGCTGGTTTGGGTCTAGACTGCATCTGAGCCAACAGGAAGGGCTGGGCTGGGGGCAAGCAGCAGGGCTGGGCTGAGGCAGTGTTCCTCCCTGGTGCCCGTCACAGACCACTGGATTCAGAGGCCAGTGATGGCAATGTATGTTTCAGGAACAAGCTGCAGGCATCGGGATGCACAGGCCCCCAGAAGGCCCCCTTACAGCGGAGCCAAGAGGAACTGGACCCCCTTCTGGAACTGCAACACCAAGGTGGCCAACCCTCCTGTGTGGTATGGACAGACAAATCCCCACGGGAGCTACCACCTTCCTCGCCTTCTCCTGATCCTTTGCCTATCCAACCACCACTCTGTGCCTCTTCTGTTCTGCCAGCTGCTGGGTCTCTCTGTTCGCAGGCATCACTCTGACTCCATCTGACCAAATCTGAATCTGGTGTCTGTACCCCTCTGCCCACTTCCCTGGGTCTGTATTCTCTGTCCCCTACTCTTGGTATCCTGCCTCTGTCTTGTACTGTGAGACTCTGTTCTGTTCTTTCTGTGTCTGTGTCTCTGTGTTGATGTGGGTATCTCTGTTCCTCTCATTAAAAGGCCCCTGTTCCTCTAGTTTTTACAACTACCTCTTTCTGTGGACCCCACGTTTCTCAGATTTGGAGATGAACTTATTTGTAGGATGAAACTGGGCTCCTGGCACCCTGAAACACAGTCATCCTCTAGCAAGATAATCATAGGATTATCGACTGAGAAAGGATATAGAGATTGCTCAGCCTTCTGGCTTAAGGGAACATCATTAGGATCTCAAACCAGGACCTAGGGACCACTGAGGACCCACAAAGGTTTTGAGACATGAGTGGGTCTGCCAGCTAAGAGTCCCTGAGTTCAGTCAGCCCTCCATGTGCACAGGTTCTGCCTCCTCAGATTCAACCAACCATGGATAGAAAATATTTGAAAAAAAAAATTTCCAAAAAGCAAAACTTTAATTTGCCACATGTTGTAAACTATTTACATAGCATTAACATTGTGTTTACAATTATTTACATGACATTTACATTGCATTAGGTATAATAATTTTTTTTATTCTTTTTTTTGTCTTTTTAGGGCTGTACCTGTGGCATATGGAAGTTCCCGGGCTAGGGGTCCAATCGGAGCAACTGCTGCCGGCCTATACCACAGCCACAGCAACGCGGGATTCAAGTCTCATCTGCAAACTATACCACAGCTCATGGCGCCCGATCTTTAACCCACTGAGCGGGGCCAGGGATCAAACCCGCATCCTCATGGATACTAGTCAGATTCATTACCTCTGAGCCACGACAGGAACTCCTATGTATAATAATTAATCTAGAGATGATTTAAGGTATATGGGATGCCCATAGGTTATATGTAAATATTATGTCATCTTATTATGTAAGGGACCTTGAACATTCTTGGATTTTGGTATCCACGGCAATCCTGAAACCAGTCCCCTAGGGATAATGAGGCACAACTGTACACAGAAATATCTCAAGCCCAGTGACTAAAGGTTACCTCCGCTCTACCACATCCTCTAGCTGGCTAGTAACACCCACCTAGCTTCACTATTCAAGTGCCTGTGGTTTGGAAGAGAGGCTGAGAGGAAGGGGCTGTCAACGCCTGTCAGAGAAGCAGCAGGACCTCTCTTATCTCCTTTCCACTTTTCTCCATCAGCGTCTCTCCATGTCTTCCCTCACCCCCATTTCAATGCAGTATGATAGAAGGAATAGGATTTGGGAGACACTGATTCCTAGTTGAACAATTTGTTTCATCTTTATGAAAATCAGGATACTAAAAACTTGCTTTTAAAGATGTGATTATTAGATGAAAAAAAAGAAAGTGCTAAAGTGCCCAGTGCAGAGGCTAGCATACAGGAGATAATGGTTTCTTTCCCCTCTTCTCCCCTCCATTCCTTCGTATTCTTTTCCTCTCTTCCACCTCTCTCTTCTCCCCACTTTCCCCTTCTTCATATTATATGTCTTCTTCTTCCTTGCCTTCTATCTTGTTTGTTTTCTTCTCTTTTTATGCCTTCCTGTTCTGATTCCTCTCTTCTCTTCACCCACTCTTTGTGCGTCTCCCTTAAATTTCTCCTAGTCTGTATGTTTGGGGTGTTTTGGTTTCTTGCTGCAGTAGCGAGTGCGTGTAAGTCCTCCAGCAAAATCCACAGGCCAAAAGTCTGAGATTCCTTAGGCTAGACTAGGGCTTGCAGACTGACAGTCTGTGAGCCAAGTCTAACTCAAAATTTATTATGTTTGACTAGTATGGTGTTTTACTCTTTCTAAAATTCAGATGTCCATAAATGGGAACTGTGACCTCCAGTTTGTCAGAGTTGCTAATACTCTCTATTGTGTTTTTCCATTTATCTTAAATATAATATTTAAAAATGATCGCCTGATAAATCAACCACGCATCTCAAGAACTAGAATATCACCACTACATTTATCTTATGTCTTCCTCTCTTCTGTTATTCTCTTGCTTCCCTACCAGAGGTAATCACTGTCTTGAATTTTCTTCTATCACTTTTTTAAAAAGTAGTTTCAGGAGTTCCCATCGTGGCTTAGTTTCAGGAGTTCCCGTCGTGGCTCAGTGGTTAACGAATCCAACTAGGAACCATGAGGTTGCAGGTTTGACCCCTGGCCTCACTCAGTGGGTCATTTGGAGTCATCAGATTTCTTTTTTGCCAGTCTAGTGGTTATAAATCTCATTGTGATGTTAATTTGATGTATCCTTATTACAAATGCAATGGAGCATTTTTTAATGTGTGTATTGGTCATTTGTGTTTCTTCTGTGAAATTGCTATTCATATCTTTTGCCCACTTTTATGTGGGGTTCTTTGAAGGGTTTTTCGTTATTGTTTTGATTGTGTTCTTTATGTATTCTGAATACTAATCCTTTGTTGTTATATGTATTGCAATGATCTTTTCTCAAAGATTGAGAAGAGTAGTTTGGCTTTTCCTTCTTCTGTGGTGTATTTATTTATTTATTTATTTATTTATTTATTTATTTATTGTCTTTTTAGGGCTGAGCCCGCGGCATAGGGAGGTTTCCAAGCTAGGGGTCTAATCAGAGCTGTAGCCACCAGCCTATGCCAGAGCCACAGCAAAGCCAGATCTGAGCCACGTCTGCAAATTACAGCACAGCTCACGGCAACACTGAATTGTTAACCCACTGAGCAAGGCCAGGGATCAAACCCTCAACCTCATGGTTCCTAATCAGATTCGTTTCCACTGTGGCATGATGGGAACTCCCTGTAGTGTCTTTAAAGAAGCAGAATGTCTTAATTTAAAAATAATATCTTTAGGACTTCCCACTTTGGCACAGTGGGTTAAGAATCTGATTGCAGTGGCTTTGGTTGCTGCAGAGGCATGCAATCAATCCCCGGCCTGTTGCAGTAGGCTAGAGGATCTGGCATTGCTGCAGCTTCGTCTTGGATTCAATCTCTGGCCCCAGGAACATCCATATGCAATGGATGCGGCCATTAAAAAAAATAATAAGGTAAAAATAATGTTTATTGGCGTTCCCTGGTGGCTCAGTGGGTTACGGATCCAGTGTTGTCACTGCTGTGGCTTGGGTCGCTGCTATGGTGTGGGTTTGATCCCTGGCCCAGGAGCTTCCTTATGCCACAGGTATAGCAAAGAGAGAAAGAAAGAGAGAGAGAGAGAAGAAGAAAAGAAAGAAAGAAAGAAAGAAAGAAAGAAGGAAAGAAAGAGAAAGAAAGAAAGAAAAAGAAAGAAAGAAAGAAAGAAAGGAAGGAAGGGAAAGAAAGAAAGAGCAAGCGAAAAACACATTGGACTTCCCTTGTTGCCTACAGCATAACTTTTCAGAGTTGTCTCTGCAAGGGCTCTGCTTCAGTCCCTGGCCCTGGCCCTTCTATATGCTGCAGGTGCAGCCACATGTTTAAATTAAAAAAAAACCCAAGCCAAAAAAAAAAATCATGTTTATTGAAGTATAAAATACATACAAAATATGCATTAAAAAACTTTTGAGATTTTGATTGGAGTTGCACTGAATCTAGATTGATTTAGGAGTTCCCATCATGGCGCAGTGGAAACAAATCCGACTAGGAATCATGAGGTTGTGGGTTTGATCCCTGGCCTCGCTCAGTGGGTTAAGGATCCGGCGTTGCCTGGGAACCTCCATATGCCACGGTGCGGCCCTAAAAGGACAAAATAAAATAAATAAATAAATAAATAAATAAATAAAAAGACTAATTTAGGGCAAGTGGACATCTTTACAATATTATTTCTTCCTACCTATGAAAATAGTATATGTCCCCATTTAATGCCTTTCAATAAAGTTTGGTCATTTTTTCCCACACAGTTTATGGATACATGTTACATTTATTCTTAGGTATATTATGCTTCTTTTGTCAGGATTTTTTTTCCTTTTTAGGGTCATACCTACAGCATATGGAAGTTCCCAGGCTAGGGGTCTAACTGGAGCTGCAGCTGCCAACCTGCTCCACAGCCACAGCATCGCCAGATCTGAGCCGCGTTTGTGATGACATACACCACAGCTCACAGCAACACTGGATTCTTAACCCACTGAGCGGGGCCAGGAATCGAACCCTCATCCTTATGGATACTAGTCGGGTTTGTTACTGCTGAGCCACAATAGGAACTCCTGTCAAGATTTTAAATTAAAAAAATTTTTTATTTTTATTGAAGTATATTTGATTTAAATGTTTCAGGTATACAGCAAGTTGATTCAGTTATAAGTATGTATGTGTGTGTGTGTGTGTGTATAACATATAATATACTTTTTCAGGTTCTTTTCCATTATAAGTATTACTGTCAAGATTTTAATTTTAGCCCTTCTGGTGGGTGTTTTAGAAGTATCTTATTCTGGTTTTAATTTGCATGTCCCTGTTGAAAAATTTTGTTGGACACCTTTTCATAGTCTCATTGGCCATTTGAATATCTTCTTTTGTGAAATGTCTGTTCAAGTCTTTTTCTCAGTTTTTAAAAACAGCTTGTCTTTTTTTTTAATTGATTTGTAAGAGTTATTTATATATTCTGGATCTGAGTCCTTTGTCAGACATAGTTATTGTGAATATCTTCTCTTAGTCTTTGACTTGTATTTTTACCTTAATAGTGTATTTTGATAGGCATGAGTTTTAATTTAGAGAAAGTCCAATTTATCAGTTTTTTAAATGGTTGTTGCTTTTGATCATGTTTAAAAATCTTGCCTACCCCAAGAAAATGAAGATTTTTTTCCCCAGTGTTTTCTTCTAAAAGCTTGTTAGTTTTAGCTTTCATGTTTAGGTCTGTGATTTATCTAATTTCTTATTATGTCAAGGTTTTGGTTTTTCCCCCATGTAAATATCCAGTTGCTTCATTAAAAAACTTTCTTTCTGGAGTTCCCATAGTGGCGCAGCGGTTAACGAATCTGACTAGGAACCTGAGATTGCGGGTTCGATCCCTGGCCTCGCTCAGTGGGTTAAGGATCCGGCGTTGTCCTGAGCTGTGGTGTAGGTTGCAGACGTGGCTCAGATCTGGCATTGCTGTGGCTGTGGCGTAGGATAGCAGCTGTAGCTCTGATTCGACCCCTAGCCAGGGAAACTCCATACACCACGGGTGTGGCCCTAAAATACAAAATCGAACAAACAAACAAACAAAAATTTACTTTCTGGTGTTCCCATTGTGGCACAGTGGAAATGAATCCGACTAGTATCCACAAGGATGCGGGTTCGATCCCTGGCCTTGCTCACTGGGATGGGGATCCAGCGTTGCTGTGAGCTGTGGTGTAGGTCACAGACATGGCTCATATCCAGCATAGCTGTGGCTGTGGTGTAGGCCAGCAGCTGTAGCTCCGATTAGACCCCTAGCCTGGGAACTTCCATATGCTGCAGGTGCGGCCCTATAAAGAAAAAAACAAAAACCTTACTTTCCCCATTGAATAACTGTGGTGCCTTTGTTGAAAATCAAGTCACTGTATTTGTGTGAGTCTATTTCTGGGCCCTGTTCTCTGTTCCATTGATCTATTTGTTCATCCTACCAATATCACATTGTCTTAATTAATGTAGCTTTATTGGAAGTCTTTAAAAATGTAGTGGTGTAAGTCCTCCAACTTTATTATTTTTCTTTAAGATTGTCTTGGCTATCCTAGTTCCTTTGCATTTCTATACGAATTTTGGAAACAGCATATCAATTTCTAAAAACGAGGAATTCCTGCTGAGTTTTAATTGAGATTTTACTGAATTCAAAGATTTATTTAGGAAAAATTGACTTTTTACTAATATTGAGTCTTCTTATCCATGAAAAATGTATGTATTTAGTTAGGCCTTCTAAAAAAATAGGTCTTTTTTTTTTTTTTGGCTTTTTAGGGCTGCACCCTTGGCACGTGGAGGTTTGCAGGCTAGGGGTCCAATCAGAGTTACAGCTGCCAGCCTAGGCCACAGCCACAGCAACGTCAGATCAGAGTTGCATCTGTGACCTACACCACAGCTCATAGCAATGCCAGATCCTTAACCCACTGAGCAAGGCCAGGAATCGAACCCACAACATCATGGTTCCTAGTTGGATTCCCTTCTGCTGCACCATAACGGAACTCCAAAAAATAGGTCTTTTAACAAAGTATTAGTTTTTCTTCAGGTAGTTCTTGTCAATGTTTATTAGACTTATTTCTTTGTGTGTTGTTTTTTTTTTTTTCCTCTGCTTTTTAGGGCCACACCCTTGGCATATGGAAGTTCCCAGGCTAGGGGTCAAATCAAGCTGCAGCTGCCAGCCTGCATCCCAGCCACAGCAATGCAGGATCTGAGCTGTTTCTTGACCTACTCCACAGCTCACGGTAACACCGGCTCCTTCAACACACTGGGCGAGGCCAGGGATCAAACTGGCATCCTCATGGATACTAGTCAGGGTCTTAACCTGCTGAGCCACAACGGAAACTCTCTTTTTGTGCCTTATGTGTTTTGGTGCTATTATAAATGCCTTCTGATATTTAAATTAATTATATTTTATGATTATTTTTGGTTTGTAGAAGTGGAATTTATTTAATATAATTAATTCATTTTGCCGAACTTTTTTCAAATCAGTAATAACAATTTATCTGAAATTTGGCGGTGGGCGTTTTCTATATAAACAATTAAGACATGTTTAAATGAACTTTGTTTTCTTCTTTTTAGTCTTTGTTTCTTTCCTTTCTTTTTCTTGTCCTATTGTACTGGCTAGCGCTCCATTGCAGTGCAGAACAGAAATGGTGATAATGGCTATCCTTGTCTTGTTTCTGACTTTAAAGGGTATACATCTTATGTTTCACCACTGAAATCAATTTTTAGCTGTAAGATTTTAAAAGATACTCTATCAGGTTAAGGAAGATTGCTTCTATTCCTAACTGCTAAGGCTTTGGTCTTACGATGAGTGAGTGTTGGATTTTACCCCATGACTTTTTGCTTTTACTGAGTTGGTTATATTTTTTTCTTCTTTAATATGTCATTGAGATAAATTACATTTAAATATTTTCCTCATCTTAGGAGTTCCCATCATGGTGCAGTGGAAACGAGTCCAACTAGGAACCATGATGTTGCGGGTTCGATCCCTGAGCTCGCTCAGTGAGTTAAGGATCTGGCGTTGCTGTGGCTGTGGCGTAGGCTGGCAGCTGTAGCTCTGATTGGACCCCTAGCCTGGGAACCTTCATATGCCACGAGTGTGGCCCTAAAAAGTGAAAAAAAAAAAAAGGAAAGCAGCGTTTTCATAAGGATTTTCCTCATCTTAAACCATGCTTATATTGTTAGGATAAATCTGACTTTGCCATGATGGATTATCTTTATTATACTGCTGGATTTCATTTATGGAATCAGTTATCCATTGCTGCATTATAAACAGATCAACCCTAAATTTAGTGGCTTAAAACAACGAATTTTTTGGTTCCTTACATTTATATGAGTGGTTAATTTGGACTGAGTTCAGCTGGATATTTTTCTGCAGGTGCCATCTGGACTCATTTATGTGACTATAGTTGTCTAGTGGCTTGAACAGAGCTGATGGTCAAGACCGGACATAGTCATGCCTGTGGGTTGGCAGGCTCCCTGTTGTGATACCTTGATTCTCATCCACGTGGCTTAGGCTTGGTCTTGTTCACGTGGAAATAGCATTCCAAGTGCACAAGAGTGGGAGCTTTAAGGTTTCTTGAGTTACAAGCTCAAAAATCACATCATGCACTTCTGCCACCTTCTATTCATCATAGTAAGTCTGGCCCAGAGTCAAAGGGTGAAGAAACAGACTTATTCCTTTTTTTTTTTTTTTTGACCACACCCAGAGCATGTGGAAGTTCCCGAGCCAAGGATCAAGCCAGAGCCACAGCAATGACAGCGCGGGATCCCTAACCACTAGGCCACCAGGGAATTCCTTGCAACTCCTTCTTGATGGGAGGAGCTGCAAATAATTTCTGTCTACTTAGGGAATTCCTGTCATGGCTCAGCGGAAATGAATCTGACTAGTATCCATGAGGACGCAGGTTCCATCCTTGGCCTTGCTCAGTGGGTTAAGGATCCGATGTTGCTGTGAGCTGTGGTGTAGGCCTGCAGCTACATCTCTGATTCAGCCCCTAGCCCAGGAATCTCCATGTGCCATGGGTGTGGCCATAAAAATAAAAATAAAAGTAGGTTTGTATAAGACTTCAGTGATTGGGAGTTCCAGTCGTGGCTCAGTGGCTTACGAACCCAACTAGTATCCATGAGGGTGCAGGTTTGATCCTTCGCCTTGCTCAATAGGTTAAGAATCCAGCATTGTCATGATCTGTAGTGTAGGTCGCAAATGTGGCTCAGATCCCACATTGCTGTGGCTGTGGCATAGGCTGGAAGCTGTAGCTCTGATTCGACCCCTAGCCTGGGAACCTGCATATGCTGCAGGTTTGGCCCTAAAAAGACAAGACAAAAAAAAAAAAGGACTTCAGTGATTGGGGTTCTCTTGTGACACAGTGGGCTAAGGATCCAGCATCGTCAGTGCAGTGGCTGGGGTCACTGTTTTGCTCATGTTCAATACCTGGCCTGGAAACTTTCACATACCCCCATGCCTCAGGTGCAGCCAAAAAAATAAAAAGATTTAAGTGATCTATTCCTTGAAAGACCTTCTCCTTGACTATGAAGCTGTTTTGGCCTGGTGTATTTTGTTTGTTTTGTTTATAGAAAGATTGTGATGATTCCATTTCTTTAATAGGACTATTCAGGCTTTCTATTTCTTTTTTTTTTTTGATAATTCAAAACAATTTATTGTGGTAAAATATGCATTACACAAGATACATCATCTCAACCATTTTTAAATGCACAGTTCAGTGCCATTAGGTACATTTGGGTACATTGTTGTAGAACCATCACCACTATCCCTTTCCAGAACTTCTTCATCTTCCCAAACAGCACCTCCCCATTAAATACTAACTCCTCATTCCTCCCCAGCCCAGTCCGGGCATCCACCCTTATTCTCTCTGTCTCTGAGTCTGACTATCCCAGGTACCTCAGGTAAGAGGGGTCATACAGCATTTGTTCTTCTGCACCTGACTGGTTTCACTGAGCATAGCATCCTCAAGGTCCTTCCATGTTGTGGCAGGTGTCAGAATTTCCAGACTTTCTATTTCTTCCATATTTAGTTTTGGTGATATATATATATATATATATATACACACACACACACACACACACACACACACACAGATATACATACACACACACATATACATATATATAATCAAAATTATAAATATATATAATTATACATATAATTTGTCTATTTTGTTTATATTTTCAAAATTACTGGCCTAGTAATTCCCGTTGTGGCTCAGCGGAAAAGAATCCAACTAGGAACCATGAGGTTGCAGATTTGATCCCTGGCCTCGCTCAGTGGGTTAAGGATATGGCGTTGCCGTGAGCTGTGGTGTAGGCCACAGACACGGCTTGGATCCTGCATTGCTGTGGCTGTGGTGTAGGCCAGTGGCTACAGCTCCGATTAGACCCCTGGGAACCTCCACATGCCACGGGTACGGCCCTAAAATGACAGAAAGGCAAAATAAATAAATAAATAAATAAATAAAATGACAAAATACAAAAAAAAAAAAATTCTGGCCTTAAGTTGTAGATAGTATTACCTTTCTAATCACTACTGTTTCTGTAGTTCAGTGTACTTTTCCATGCTACTTTTATTTGTACATCACTTTTATCAGAGATTTATCTATTTTCTTTACCTATTCCTAAAAATCAGCTCTTGACTTTATTGATCCTATCTGTTGCTTCTTTATTGTTTATTTCTTTCTTTGCTTTGTTTTTTAGGGCTTAACCACGGCATATGAAGTTCCCAGGCTAGGGGCCCAATCGGAGCTACAACAGCAGGACTACACCACAGCCACAGCCACAGCAACTCAGGATCTGAGCTGCATCTATCACCTACACCACAGTTCACGGCAATGCTGGATCCCCAACCCACTGAGCAGGGCCAGGGATCGAACCCACATCCTCATGGATACTAGTCAGATTCATTTCTGCTCCACCACGAAGGGAGCTCCTCGCTATTTTTTTCTTTGTTTTATTTTATTTTTTTTCTTTTTTGGCTGCCCCTTAACATATGGAGTTTCTGGGCCAGGGATCAGATCTGAGCCACAGTTGCGACCTAGGCCACATCTGTGGCAATGCCAAATCCTTTAACCCACTGTGCTGGGCCAGGGATCAAACCTACGTCCTGGTGCTGCAGAGGCAGCGCCGATCCCATTGCACCACAGTGGAAATTCCTACTTCACTGGTTTCTGCTTTTATCTTTATTATCCTTCCTTTTATTTTCTTTGAATTTATTTTGCTGTTCTTTTTCTAACCGTTTAAGTAGGCTTAGCTCATTAATTTTCAATTAAAATTTTTCAATATAATCATTTTAAAGCTGCAAAAATTATCCTTGAAATACCATTTTGACCATCTCACACAAGTTTTGTTTTGTAGTATTTTCATCATAATTGTTATATCTTTAAATTTCCATAACAATTTCTTCTTTGACCAATAAGTTTATTTAGAAGGGTGTTTAAAAATTTCTAAACCTATGGAGATCTTTAAAAAACCTAAAAGAACTAAAATATAACATAGATACAGAAAAGTATATAAAACTTACATGTAAAATGTGAAGCAAAGAACCACACTACCACTCTAGGTTAAAAAAAATAGGGTACCCTATGTCTCTCCCCATCCATAACCCTCTCTCTTCCGGCAGAGGACCACTTTCTTGACTTTCGAGATCAGTGTTCCTTATAGATTTACTACGTTTCTTTCCTTTTTTTTTTTTTTTTTGTCTTTTTGCCTTTATCTAGAGCTGCACCCGTGGCATATGGAGGTTCCCAGGCTAGGGGTCTAACAGGAGCTATAGCTGCTGGCCTTCGCCACAGCCATATCAACCGGGATCCGAGCCGCGCCTGCAACCTACACCACAGCTCACGGCAACGCCGTATCCTTAACCCACTGAGCGAGGCCAGGGATTGAACCTGCAACCTCATGGTTCTTAGTCGGATTCGTTAACCACTGAGCCATGAAGGGAACTCCTAGATTTACTACCTTTCTTTATATGCATCTCCAAACAATATCAATTAGTTTTAACTATTTTAAACTTTATGTGAATGTAACCGTAAAGTATATAAATCTTCTGTGTGTTCTTTCACTTAGTATCTTTGTGAGATGCACCCATATTGTTGGGTGAACTGTGGTTCATTTTTATTGTTGAATAATACTCCTGTATGTAAGTATATCCGAGATTCTTTATCCAGTCTAGTGGGTTGTTTCTTATGATCTCTATGATAGAGATTATCAGGAGTGTGTTAAATTTGCCTTATGGATTGATACATGGCCAGTTTTTTTTTAGTGTTCCACATAGGCTTGCAAAAAAAAAGTGCTCTTCTAAAGACTGAGTTGTGTCGTTTATGAGCATTATGAATATTATGAGTATTTCTCTCTCTTTTTTTTTTTGTCTTTTTGCATTTTTTGAGAGCCGCACCCGCAGCATGTGGAGGTTCCCAGGCTAGGGGTCTAATCGCAGCTGTAGCCGCCGGCCTACACCACAGCCACAGCAACGTGGGACCCGAGCCGTGTCTGCGACCTACACCACAGCTCACGGCAACGCCAGATCCTTAACCCACTGTGCAAGGCCAGGGATCGAACCCGCAACCTCATGGTTCCTAGTCGGATTCGTTAACCACTGAGCCATGACGGGAACTCCAATATTTCTCTTTTTTTAATGAAATTTATTTTTCCTGTTATACTTGGTTTACAGTGTTCTGTCAGTTTTCTACTCTAGCAAAGTGACCCAGTCACACATATGGTTTATGAATATTTCTACTCCTCATTGTCTTAAATCCAGACTGCCTCAGATTTTTTAGTTTTGTTTGTTTGTTTTTTCATTACCTGCCTGGCCTCTAGGTTGAGTTTGTCTTCTCTGGAAACCATCCAGGGTAAATCTTTTCTAAGATATTCTCTATATTAAGGCAGCCTGGGTTTGAATTGCAACAGACTGATGACTACTGAATAGCAGGAATAACTTCTCAACTATTTCAAGTGGAATGTTCCAGATATGGGTACTGGGGAGGGGTGGAAGGCCTGAAAGCTCTTGCTGTGGGAAAGTGAAAGCCTGGGGGGAGATGGATGAAGCTTGACCTTTGCATGAGGATCTTTAACTTGGTTCTAGGGTCGGGGTTCCTGTCATCCATCTGCTGACCCTTTGGACCATTCAGCCACTGGCATGCTTTCCAAATCTGTATCCATGAGTGGCATCAATTGCTTCTTGGGATGCTCAGATCCAGCTGGTGAGTAAAAGTGGGGAGCAAAGCAGTAGTGTCCCTTTCCTCTGTTTCACCCAACTCCTCAGAGCCAGCTGTTTAGGGTCCAGATGGCCCGCATTATGTTTAACCACACGTTCTTGGGAACACCAATGTGCCTTTATTCACAAGAGAGATCTGAATTCAGGACTTTGGTATGCTGAGGCTCTCCTTTCAGTGAAGGACATAGGAGGGGGAGAGGCTTTCTAGCATCTCCTGTCACTGGAGCTGGAGGACAGTTACCTGCAGTATACCTTGACAGCAAGGTGAGGCTTTGGGAGCTCCAAGTCAATCCTCCGCCCTCTGCCTTCACCAGAAACAGAGCCGATACAATGACCTGCCAGCCTTTTCTCCACACAATCCCAGTGCTCTGTTTCCGTGGCTCCGAAGTTCTTCAGCTCTGCTCTGCTGAGACGCCGCCCTCCTTCCCTACTCCCCAGTGCCCGCCCTCAGGAATGGCGTCACAGGCACCTGCAGCTTGGGAACCTGATCCAGGTGGAGGGGGTGGGGGAGGCAGCTCTGGGCGCCTTTGTCTGGCTTTAGCTGGACACTTCACGTCTCCTTTTGTGTTGGCAGGGAATTTGTCCCAGTCCTCTGCTGCTGACCTCAGCCAAAGGTGAGTTTGGGGGACTCGGAGCCCTTCAGAGGCCTAGATGGGGGAGGGGCAGTGGGACTGGGCCATGGGTTATATAGCTCCAAGGGTCTCTGCTTCCTGGAACATTTTTCCCCTTAATGTTTCTAATCAAAGACCTCCAGATAGCTTTCTGTCCAGGCTGCGTAGATTTCCACTTCTCAGTGGCCAGGGAAACCTAAGAAGATTCCCGGCAGCTCCATGGGATGAGGAAGACAATTAGGGAAAGAAAAGGAATATCTGGACCCCAGGGTGTCTATTAAATAAACGAGGGTGGAGGTTGCTTGCTGTTGTCAGTGTCAGAAAGGTGAGCAGGCAGATTGGCTGCTGTACAGTCTTGGGGAGAGACAGTGATCAAGGATCCTGGATCGGCTTTGGATGGCTGAGGTAACAGACCAATGGGGAGTGGCCCTGAGAAGAGCTGGGCAGGGGCTCTAGCGCTCCAAGAGGAGAGGGCAGGGGCTGATGGCATAGAGTTCAAGACTCGAGGTGGGAGCTGGGACATTTCAATATCTATGTAAGTATGCAAAATCAGCACCTGTTTCTTTGGCTCCTACAGCCGAAGCCTGATTAGAGTGGGTCAGCCTTCTAAGACAGTGTGGGCATGTGAGCTAGTAATGGCCCCTTTAAGATATCAAGTTTTGATTTGTGGTCTTGAAAATCTCTAGCTGACACATCCTCCTGGCTCTGGGTTTGGGATTAGCTCATGGGATGGGGCTGATGAAATCCCAGGAAATTCAGTCCTTATTGGCGTTAGGCCCAGAGGCACTTTCCAAATAGCAGAGGGTCGTACACAGAGCTCTTGTTTTGTGCAGGGAAAATGTCCCCCTGGAGAGCCCCCACCACCCCATATCATTTCCGTTGGGGAGCAGCATGAAAGCGGAGATTGGGCCTGGATTAGGTAGGAAGGGGGGTGGTGTCTGTATTTATCTGGGAGGAGACGGAGTTTTCCTCATAAATAGAGGGGCCTGGGAAACTGCAGTGACCACATCCAGGAAATCCCAGGAGGTAAGGGGGTGGGAACATCTTCCTCTGAGTCCTTCCTCTTTCTTCCTCACCCTGCTCTCAGTCTCTGCCCTGCATCTTCCTTCTCTCTCTCCTGGTCATGGCACCTTCATCCACCATCTCTCTGGGAGTATCTTGTGCTTTTCCAGCTCCGTTTCTCTCTCTTCACTTCTTCTTTTTCTCTCTGCAGCTGTAGCCAACTGGAAGGGGGCTCAGGTACCTGGGCAGGCTCCTCCCTGCGACGGACCCTCAGCTTCATCTTGGGCATGACCGGAAAGGCCAAGGTAGGAGTGCAGGGGAGGGGGGCGCTGAGGGAACCCAGGGGGGGAGAAGGAGGCCTGGGACCCCCTGCCCTCCCTGATTCTTCGTCTACACCCACCATCTGCTCCCCTCCCCAGCTTCCCTTGGTGGCAGAGACTCAGGGCAATGGTTCATGTTTTAAGGGAAATGTTATGTGTCCCTCTCTCCCTCCCTGTATCCTAATAAACCACCTTTTCTCTGCTTTCCTCATGCCTCCAGTTTAGCAGCCAGCTGTGGACAGCTGGAAGAGGGGAAGGGCCAGGAACCTCAGAGGCTGAGGAGTTGCCCAGCCCTCCCTCTCTTTAGGCCCCACATAGCTAAGAGGTGGGCAGCAGAAATCTTAACCATCGGACAAAATAATGATAATAATTACAGCAATACTTTTTTACTTCTTCAGAGAGTATTAGGGTTTGCAAAGTGCTTCTACACTCATAATTTTATGGGTGGATACGGCAGCTGAAGGAGTTGAAATTAGACCATAGGCAGAGTAGAAGCCAGAAAAGTGTATGATTATGGATGCGCACGCACACCGTACATGTGCAGTTCTGACCCCAGGACAGTGAAGGCACATTGCTCTCTTCCTTATGCCCAACCCCCAAGCGCTGGTAAAATTGAGAGCTCTGCCTGCCACTTGAATTCGTTTCCACTTTCTTCGTTTACTGGCAGAATGAGCCACCCCCCTTTTCCTCTCTGGCTTCCCCCCGTGTGCGTGTACTTTCCCACTCGGGCGGCTTCTGAGCGTTGAGAGGAAACCCAAGACGAGACAGCCTCAGATTTACCTGGAAGCACCACAGATTCTCTCCCAGCAAGGTTACCTGGGCTCTCCCCAGTCCCACTCACGGTGCCAGGGCTCGTCTTTGCCAGCCTTTTAGCCAGAATTCTCCTCCCTCTGGGTGGGCAGGGAAGGCAGAAATGAAACAAGGTTCTTTGCACCTTCTCAGCATGGGCCACAGATGGGGTGTGGAGGCATAAGAGCAGGCAGTCTGAGAGCAGGGTGGGTGGGCACAGTGAGGTTTCCTCTCGATGACGATGACAGTGGAGCAAAGCTCTCTAGAGAACAAAGCCAACACAGAGACCTGGGATCTGAGTCCCTCTCCCTTCAGGCTCTCTGTTCAGGGAAGGAAAGTCTGAGGGCAGAAATCACCCTCCTTTCCTGCAGCGGGAATGGTAGGGGAAGTCGGCGCTGCCCAGGGGCTGTCTAGATCTCATTTGGTCTGCATTTGCCCTCCCTTGACCTAGGAGTTCAGTGAACAGGTACAGGAGAAAGTGGCCAGAGACTGGGGCTCAGACAGGCAGCAGGAAAGAGCTCATGGAGTCAGGACATGGTCTCACTTGCCTTTCCTCACAGCCCTCTGGTCCTGTCTTCCTGTTTCCTATCCCATCATTGCCTGGTTCATCTTGCTTCCTCATGAATATGAGTGCTTTCGTCCCTAAATCTTTTCTTCACCCTCCTCCCAGCTCAGAGTAGGGGCCACTAGCAGGTAAACACAAGGGGTGGGGCTGAAGAGAAGCTCGGTTAAGCAGTGAGAGAAGGAAGTGCTTTATTCGTTCCTATTTGACTAGCATTATAGAGCTGAAAAAACCTTATTCCAGAGGTCCTCTCATTTAATTCTTATAACACTCTGGCAAAGGATAAGTACTTTAATCTCCACTTTATAGACAAGAAAACTTAGAGGCTAATTTACTTGTCCAAGATCCCATAGTTAGTAAGAAGTGGAGCTGTATAGCAAACCTAGTGCTTTGACTGTATATTGTTGCCTCTGCTTCTGTCTAACCCATGTAGAGGTTTATCCCTTCTCTTCGCTTCTTTCACTCTTCCTCTCTCTCTCTCTCCCTTTTTTTTTTTTTTTTTGGTCTTTTCAGGGCTGAACCAGCGGCATCTGGAGATTCCCAGGCTAGGGGTCTGATCGGAGCTATAGTCACAGGCCTACGCCACAGCCACAGCAACGCAGGATCTGAGCTGCATCTGCGACCTACACCACAGCTCACGGCAACGCCGGATCCTTAACCCACTGAGCGAGGCCAGGGATCGAACCCACAACCTCATGGTTCCTAGTCGGATTCATTAACCACTAACCCAAGACAGGAACTCCGCACTCTTTCTCTTTTTAAGTTTTGAATTTTTAAACTTTTACTTGGGGACTCTGTGACCTTGAGCAAGTCCTTTCCCTTCCTCTGGGCTTCAATTTCAGTCTGTCAAAAGAAACAGCATCAGTCTCCTATTGAAGACAATAGGAGAACTGAAGGGACCCGCACCAGCCAATGTCTCCATTCCTCTGGATTCTGGGTAGTCTAGCTTCCTGGTTGCCAGCCATCACGTGGCTTAACTTCCCAGGCACAATGACATCACAGAGAATTCCTCCTAATAGTATTCCTTTCTTCTACCATTTCTGATGGATAGGCGTTAGAGTCAATAATGCCTTCATCATCCGCCCCCAGAATATACAAGGTCCCAAGTAATAAGAAAATCAAACCTTCTCCTGGGTACTGTAGGACTTGGGCCCAGGTCCAAGTGGCTTTCTCTGCTCACCTATTAACCAAGACCCTGACAACCAGGTCCTTCCCTAGGATGGCCTCTCTACTCCTGAAATATGGGGGAATATTTGTAAAGTTAAATGAGCCAAAAAAGGTGGTGGCTACTTGTAAATTCCAGCAGAAATTAGGGTTGGCTTTTGTTTTTGAGTATCTAAAAAAGTAACATTTGAAAATCTAGGAGGCATTGCTGGATAGGGGGAGTAGGAGTTGGGATGAAGTGGTTTGGAAGAAGGAGCAGGGGATAGCAAGGTGAAGGGAAAGGGTTTTTTGTTTCAGAGGATACAGAAAATGGAAATTAAGTCAAGCTGTAGGCCTAGCACCCTAAATGCACAGGTATTCTTAAAGGTAGACGGGCTTCCTTTACCCACGCGCACCAAGTTCCTTTCCCTACTACTCATCTCTTAAGAGCAAGAAGAGGGCCTAGGGTGAGAGGCAGGGTAACAAAGAGCAGAAGGGATTGAAAGTAGACTGAAGATTGGGGTAGGACACAGAAGAGGGTTTGTCAGGACCTCTTCTTTCGTTGAGGCCTTCTAAGTTGAGTTTGGGGACTGGAATCCCTCAGATAACTCTGGGATTCAGGTCCTGGGTTTATCGGGTGTCCAGACTGGAGTTTGGCCCTTTAAGATTCCATCCTTAGCTTGCAGCACCCTCCCACCCCAGGCCTGGGAGAAAAGCCCAGGTCTCAGCCCACCCCTTGTCTCTGGGCCCCTAGTGGGCGGAGCCACGAAGCCAGGATTCTGGCTTCTGGCTTCTGGCTGTCTGTTTTTAAATTTAGTAAATTCCTCAGCCCTGGCTGCCCACTGGGGGGAGGTAAGTCTGTGGTTCTGGGCCCAGGAACCCCAAGACTGCTGGTTTGGGGAGTTCCTAGGGCCTTCCTGTAGGTCTCCCCTGCAGGTGCAATCCTGGAGGAATCAGCCTCCCCCATGGCCCTGGGAAAGTCCTTCCTGCTTTCTAATTTCCATCCAGCCTGGAGCTGGGCACTGTTATTTTCTCTCCTTTCTTTCTGGTCTTTGCTATATAAGGATCCTAAACAGGGGAATGGGTGAAGGAGGTGAAGAAGTTGCTAAGCAGGAGGGGAAGCCAGAGGAGCAGTGTGGGGGTGAGGAGCCCAACTAGCTCAGCCAGTGGTGAGACAGTAGAGCCCAAAATAGTGGCAGAGGCTAAAATTGGCACCTACAAGAGTGCTGAGCTGGGCTTGAAACCCACAGCCAGGCCCTGCTGCTGAACCCGGGAAAGAAGCTGCCAGATCTGGGTTGGGCCTCCTCTCTCTCCTTCCTTTCTCCACACCTTGGAGGACCAGAATCAGGCAGGATCCTGCAAACATGAGATGCTGTGTCCCAGGCCTCTCCACGCTTCTGGTTTCTCCAGCAACATGGGAGGCCCAGAGAGGCAGAAATGAACTGCAGTGTGAGTGATTATAGTTGGAGTGGAGGAGGACTTTTCTCCAAAAGGTGGAGGTTGCCTCGGGCTAGGGCAAAGTGTCCAGAAAGACAGAAGGAAGGTCCCACCCCACCCCTCTGTCTTGTGTAGAGACTGGCCGGACTCCAGCAGCCTCCTGACTAGGGCAAGCTAATTGCCCCTGTTTTGGTTCTGACCTAACTTGCGACAGAGAGAACTGGGGATAGACACAAGGAAGGACTTCCTCAGCTTCTTAGCCTTCTGTAAAGCTGGCGAATTTCTCCCCCCACGGTGCCCTGACCCAGTAGTGGTGGAAGCAGAAGTAGGAGCGGAGGAGGTGAGCAGACCCGGGTCCTGGAAGGCCCCATTCTCTCCTCTCCATTCTGATTCTTCCACCTCCAAGAGAGACTCTTACTCAGGCCTTCTAAACACCCAGCCTTCAGTTCCCCTTTGATTTCCCCGCCCTCTCCCCACCCCTGCCTCCATCGTAAAAGGGATCTGGCCGGCTTTGATGGGCCCCGAAGGCCAGGAAGGAACTGGTCCCAGGTTCCCTGGAGAGCTGCGGGCAGCTGGAATCCTCCGGCCCGCCGGTCTTCCTAGACTGAAGGACTGCGTGCGGGAGGAGGAGGGAAGAGGGAAGACCGGGGATGGGATGAGGGCTGGGGCCCAGCCAGGGTGGGTTTTAGAACACCGGAGCCAGGAGGCGGGGGTCAGGTTGAGAGCTTCGCGGCGCTGGAGGGCAAACAGGCTGAGGGGCCCCGCAGGCCTGGCCACGGCCCCCTGGACTTGTTCGAGCTGCCCCTGCACCGGCCAAGGCGTCCCGTCCGGCGCCGCAGCCCGCCCCGCCTCCCCCCGCCCCGCCTCCCCCCTTCCTGAGCTCGGGCGGGGGTGGAGACTCGGGTTTGAGGAACTGGCGCAGGGTGCCGGGCGAGGGGAGTCAGACTTCCTGTCCCCGAGACCGACGCGTGTGGGGCGGACCCCTCCCCCCTCCCCCCACAATAGCGGGACGCCTGGGTCCGCGCCACATCCTTGGGCTCCCCCCCACCCCCATCGGATTATGTCTCGGATCGAATCCCTCACGCGGGCGCGGATCGACCGGAGCAAAGAGCTGGCCAGCAAGGTGGGCTGAGAAACCCCCTGTCCTTCGGCCCGCGGTCCTCAGGGCGCCCTTCGACCCCCGGCACCCTCAGCGCACCCGGGTCTCCCGTCCTGTTTTCCGGGTGCCAAAATCGGGCGGAGCGTTGGCCGGGAAAGCGGCGGGACGGGGTGGGTGGGGACTGTGAGTGAATGGGGAGGGGGCTAGGGGAGCAGCAGACTCGACCCGTGCCTACAGCTCCGCGCCAGTTCTCTGCGGGATCCCGGGAGAGAGCAGACTTAGGGTTTGGTGGCTTCCGATCCGTCGGGACCCGGGTGATTTGGGCTGCATGAAAGAAAAGTTGCTCCGGTAAGGGAAGAGCGGGAAGAGGGAGGCATGGGGTGGGGGGCGCGGTGAAAGCTCCCCTGTACCCTCCTCTGCCCCGGTCCCACCGGGTTGCTCTCCGTGTCCCCCCCACCCTTAAGTTGCTGGCTTGGTCGTTCTCTCTTTGTCCCAGCCATCCGGAGGAGGGGGTGGGAGGGGGTGGTTTCCCGGCTTCCTCCCACCACCACCACCATCACCACCGCCACCCCTGCTAGACAAAAGTCAGCTCCTCCTCTCCTCGCAAATGGACTTTCCAGCTGTGATTCAGCTGGTGGGCGGGTGACTGGGGTCGGGAGGGTTAGATCGGCTTACTTCCCCCCAAGCCGGCTTACTTCCCCCGAAGCCGTTATCCTCAGGTGAAGGGAGCAGAGGTCTTTGTGTAGCTAGGATCTTTTCCTCCATCCTTAGGGGCCCTGAGCACCCCTGCTCCTGAAACTCAGAGAGTCCCCCATCCCTTTCTGCCCCACCAGCTTGCTTCTTGTCTTCTCAGTCTGAAACAACCTAAAACCCTTAGGCTGACCCACTTGGCACTGTGCCCTCATCCCTCCACC
>PVHT020000793.1:558765-685889 GCA_004024745.2 Catagonus wagneri | reverse complement strand
GTGTGTGTGTGTGTGTGTGTGTGTGTGTGTGTGTGTGTGTGTGTGTGTGTGTGTGTGTGTGTGTGTGTGTGTGTGTGTGTGTGTGTGTGTGTGTGTGTGCCTGCATGTGTCTGCTTATAGCCAGATGCTGTGGGTCCCTATTTGGAATGGTGGTCACCAAAGTTGGGGGCTCCTTGCTCTCCAGACACATGAGGAAGTGTTTCCATTCTTAGCTTCAGTCTCCTGGTTTGAAGTGTCAGCTGGGAGCTTGTGAGCAGGTTGGTCAGTGTTCCTGGAGCTGGTCAGAGAAATGGCTGAGAGGAGCTGGCTGGACCCTTCTGGGTTTGTTTATGTCTCTTTGGGGAAGGGTGGGGGAGGGGCTGCAGGCAGCAGCTGCCCCCCTCCCAACTCAGCTGGCCTGCCCTGTGCCAGGAGGGCAGGGAGTCCTGGCACAGCTATTGTTCGCTTGCACAAATGCCGTCTGTTTGCATCACTCCCCCCTCCCTCTGCTTGTCTTTCTCTCCTGACCGGACAGGTGTGGCTGGGTGGGGGGCAGGCTGGGGTCCAGGATGCCTGGGTCTCAAGGTCTCCAGGCAGACATTACTGCCCTCGGCCCTTAGCAGCCCTTAGCGCCCTATTTTGCTTCACCAGCGTGCCCACCCCCATTGTCTGATGTCTCATCTTCATTCATCAAGCAAGCGTTTATTAAGTGCCTTTGTGTGTTCAGCGATGTCTTTTTGTGTTATGTTTCTGGCTTTGGAATTACTGTTTCCTTTTGGCTGCCTTCTCCTCAGCCTCCTGCCTTTATCTCATCCCTAGAAGCTCATAAAGGGAGCAGAGCCTGGCTGAGGCCGTCCCCGAGACCTCTTAGTCCCGCGTGACCAGAAACCCTCTCTCTCCTCATTTCCCAGCCCTGCAGCCCATCCCTTGTGACTCAGTGCCCCTTATAGCCTAGGACTCTGACCCCTTGCCGTCCAGGGTCTAAGGCACAGATGATTCAAAATCCAGCAGAACCCCTCAAGAAACCTTCTGGTCACCGAACGGAGGGTCTGGAAAGAGGGGCACCACCTTGCGGGAGGGGCTGCTGCCACTTGCGGCTGGAGCAGAGGCCATTCAGAGCACCGCGTGACTTCCCCCAGAGATCTTGGTGTGAATATACCTGGTGGGGGAACAAGGAAGCTGAGAGCTTGGACTTTGCTTTAAGCGGCTCTCACTCTTCTGGGCCGGCTCCGCCACCCTCTGCTGCCCGCCAGGGAGCGCAGGAAGCCCAAGTCCAGGCTTTGGCATTCCTTGGCCTTTACGTAGGTCACTGTTTTTCTCATCTCTTGACCTGGGAGACAAAATATAGAGAAAGGAGAAACTTCCTTTGAGCTTTTGAGCCTTTGAGTCATCAGCCTCAGTACCCTCAGCCATTCACCCGGCTTTTCTTTCCCCAGAGTGACCAAGATCTGGGAGGACAGTGGAAGAAAGATTTAGGTTGGTCCTCTAATCACCTTCAGAGGATACCCTCTGGCCCTAAATTCAAAGGGATAGAAGGAGAGAAGTTCTGGGTGGGAGGGAGAAAGAATAAACAAGAGAGGAGACTGAAAGCCCTGAAGCTCTGATAAGGAATAAGGGGCTCCCTGGAGCAGGGGCGAGGGTGCTGCTGGGACCCCGTGTCCTGGTGCCTATCCAGCTGTTCTCCCTTCTTTTCTAACTTTCTTTCCAAACATGTATCGAGTGCCTGTTGTATACCGGCCATTGTGCTCATATACACATTTTTTCGGTTTTCTTGCTTTTGTGTGCTTTCTTCACAACCTCCTTGATGCAGCAGTGGCAGGGATGAAGCCTGTGTTAGGAAGAAAGACTTTCTGTGAGGGTTTGTGAGAGGGCAAGGCTCTGGACACTGGACAATAGAGGACTGAACCAAGCAGGAAGGGCCTCTGAGTGTTGGGGCGGGTGGTGTGGATTGCAGAGTCACAGGCCCTTTTCTTGGTGGACAGATGGGAGCATGAAGGTGAAGGGCTGTCCTGATGGCGGGAAGGCAGGTAACTGGGAAACTGATGGGACCATCTTAAGAATACCTGGCAAGAGCAGGATAGAGAACCAAACACGCCCATTCGCCCCATCTCTGGAGCAGGCCCTCACCAGCCTGAGCCCCGGGGCGGGTGCAGGCTGCCTCCAGGACAATAGCGCTAGGCAGTGCCAGGGCCGCCTGCTGCTGGGCAGCGTCTGTGTTGGGATGTGCTGCTGCTGTGGCTGCTGCCCGCTGCTGGCCTACCTAGAGAGAGGGTCACTTGGAGAGAGGGTGAGTGTTGGGAGGTGGAGGAGGTTGAGACCACGGTAGTTAGCCGGGATGTCTGTGGGATGTTGATGGCAGAGAGGGGAGGAGCCACAAGAGATGCTGTTCTTGGGCTGCCCTGGCCCTCTGCCTCCATCCCCCCTTCCCAGGTGAGTGCCGCCCCCCACCGCCCAGGCCTGAGGGTGGAGGGCAGAGGTCGGGTGAGGGGAGCAAGAGTTGTAGCAGCATTAGGGCAGGTCTGCAGCACTGCCCGTTCTGGAGTTGACCCTGATCAGACATGTTGCTTTTTTCTTTTTCTTTCTTTTTTTTTTTGAGTATAGTGGATTTACGATATTATATTGGTTTCAGTATTTTTTACAGATTATATATACACTCCATTAAAGTTATTACAAGGTAAAGGCTGTATTTCCTTGTGCTGTACAATATATATCCTTGCTGCTTGTCTATTGTATACATAGTAGCTTGTATCTCTTAATCCCCTGCTCTAAATTTGCCCCCCTCCCCATGTTGCTTTTTTTTTTTTTCCCCCCAAACCCATCGATTGTGGAAGTTCCAGGCCAGGGCTCAGACCCGCACCACAGCAGTGACATCGCCAGATCCTTAACCCACTGTGCCACCAGGGAATTCCCCCGTGTTGCTCCTTTTAATATGGTTTTCACGTTTTTTTGGTTTGCCTGCTTCTAATTCAAACATAATAAGTGCTGAAACATAAAGTCTGTGTCATAGAGAAGCTTGAGGAGGGTGCAGAAGAGGAAAGGAGAAGGGAGAGTATAGGGTAGTGAGAAGAGATATTTAGACTTTGACTTGGAGGTCCTATAAGGCTGTCATTCAGCGGAGGATTTGATCCAAATAGCTATAATTTGGAGCAAAGCAGATGGAGGTTAGACCCAAGGGAGAATTTTCTGGTGGTCCAGATAGGTACCAGAAAAGAAAAAGGGAGGCTAGAGTTCAAGGTTAGTCAGCTTCCTTAACAAGGCCTAGGAGGAGGGGAAGGGAAGGCCGGGGTAGGAGAGGAGAAGCTAGGGTGAGAAAGGGGAGGCCAAGGTGGGAAGGAGTGGAGTAGAGGAGGGGGGCCAGGGGACGGGAAGAGAAGGAGAAGGAGAGAGAAAGAGAAAGGAAAAAACAGGTGATCTTGTGGGAATGACCTTAAGACCTCTGGGCTCTGCTTCCGAGGGGAGGCAGGAGAGGGAAGGATCTTGGGGCACCAGGAAGCCCTGAAACCCTAGGGCACCACATCCCAGTGCCCTGTGGCCCCTGTGCTGTTGACTCAGCCCTTCCACACTTCCCTTTTCGAGCCCAGGCACCAGGCCAGTGTGTCTTCCCCTCCCCCGCCTCTAACTGCTAGTGTGGCTGCAGCTGAGAGTCAGGACTACGCACCCAAGGTCCAGGTTGGAGACTCTTTTCTGAGTTCTAATCCTCTGTCCCAGGGCCCTGGCCGGTGTGCTCTGATTTGGGGCCCATCTCCTCAGCGTCAGCCGTCGGGATCCTGCTCTCAGTCCTCTTAAGAGTGGAGGAAAAATCCAGGGACTAAGGAAGGTCTTAGAGTAGGTGGAAAGAGTGGTGTCCCATCTTCTCACCTTCTCAGGCTTTGCGGGAAGCTCAGGGGCTTGAGGAGGGACAGAGAAGAGGTCAGAGAGAATGACCTGACCCTCAGAGGTCAGGGGGTTGCGGGAGAAGAGAGAGCTGATGGGAAACGGCCACCTCTGAGCTTCTTCGGAAGGGTCCCTGGTGCACCCCATCTCAGCAGAGCCCAGAGCAGGAGGAACTGACGTTGCAGCCGGAGGATGGAAGGTAGATGCCAGAAAGGACTTCCTGGACTAATGGCGTGAGAAGTACGGGGGTATCCTAGGTTTAGGAGGGTAGCTTGCGAGGGATAAAAGTTAGGCTTCAGGGGAGACTTCCTGCCGGGTTGAGACCTTGATGGCTGGCTGAGTTTCCTTAAGATCCCAGAGAGGATGTGTGACCCGACACGGAAATCAGGCTCCTGCCTGGAGGTTAAGAGGGGACACGCTGCCTCTTACAGAGGCCCTGAGGACCTTGGCTGAATGGACGAGGAAGAGTTAGAGGTTTGGGGTCATGACCTCTGGGTTGGGGGCGACAGTGGAGGCATCCTTCCCCCTTCAGCCGATCTAATAAGGGGATCTCCTGCCCCCTACTGTGACTGCCACTGCCACGGAGACAGCGGCTCCAGCATCGGTTGTCATGGTTATAAGAGGAGCTAACTCCCATAGATTGGAAAGCGCTGGTGAGCTGGCACCTTCTGCTTCGCCTGCTCTCCCCTCCTCTCTGCGCATCTTCCCCGGCGCAGAGACGAGAGTACAGCAGCTCGGGGGAGAGTACAGCAGCTCGGGGACGAGCAGAGCTAGGGCTGGGAGGTGGAGTGAGGACGCGGAGGTCTAGAGCCGCGGAGATGAGTGGCAACAGGAGGCAGCCCAGCCGCAGAGGCCAGGTAGGTCAGGGGCCAGCTCGGCCCTCAGGGCTGGCCTGGTCACCCTCGGACGGCTGCTTCTGACACGCCATGGCAGGCTCTGCTTCAGGAAGTGGTGTGTTTCTGGGAACCCCAGGCGGCCCTGCTCCCTGGCCTGTGCCCTCAGCCCGTCTCCGGACTCTTCAGGCACTCCGGCATCCTCCAGCCTCACTTCCTGTCCCTCTTGCCCCTTCCACAGACCCGGGAAAAGGAGAGGATGAAGGAAGCCAAGGACGCCCGCTATACCAACGGGCACCTCTTCACCACCATCTCCGTCTCGGGCATGACCATGTGCTACGCCTGTAACAAGAGCATCACCGCCAAGGAGGCCCTCGTCTGCCCAAGTAAGCTGTGTGAACCCCAAATGTCACTCTGACTCAGTGCCTGCTGACCCTGATCTTCCTCTGTTCTGGCCCTGGGCCCGCTCCTCTCTGAGTCCCAGGAGGGCCCAAAGGCCGGGGCCGGGTACTTGATCCCTTTCTCCCTGTCCTCACATCTAGGGCCGGTGGCAGTCGGAATATGGCATAAGCAGGACTAGCTGGGGGCTTGGGGGCAGGAGGCTGGGGTGGCTCCCCTTGCAGCTGTCGTCTGCTGGGCATCCCCCAGCTCCCTGAACAGCTGCTGAGGGTTAGGAAAACTGATTGGAGGAGGAGCAGGAATGTTGTGTGTATGCGGGGGCGGGCGGATCGAGGAGCTGGGTGGGAAGCTGCTGGCCTTGCAGCTGTCCTGCCCATCTTCCTGGGTAGAACTGGGCATTCAGGACCTCAGGGTGCCCTTGCCCCCTCCGTTTCTGTTGGCCGGGTGGAGCCTGACATCTTTAAATCTGCAGTTTGAAGCAGAGGATTAGGGATTAGGACCCCTGTCTCAAATTTCTAGTCAGACTGACCCACAGTGAGAAACAGAGAATATGGTAGCAAAGTGTGTGTCGGGTGAATCGGAGCTGGAACTCCTGACCTTCGCCCCCGTCTGAGGGTAACTCTGTACCGAGAAGGTACAAGGGAAGAAGCCTTCCTCCCCCAGGATACCTACACGGAGGGCTCCTCCCTGTCCACCCACCGGCTCCACCCCCAGATTGTGGCAAGGAGCTGCTTCTGACTAGAGCAGGCCTGGGGGTATTGTACCTGCTGCTGAGTAGAGGGGCTAAAGCTCTAGCTTCTAAATCTCTGTGGAACTTGGGGAAGGAACCCCAGAAAGAACCAGAGAGGCCTCCCTGCTTCCTCACTCTTCAACTTAGAGTTATGGGGATGAAGAGGGGAACCCCAATCTAGATCCCTCTAGAGACCTGACAAAATTCCCAATCTGGAAGCTTGTTGCCAGGGGAACTGGGGAGGCGGGCAGCAAGCGCTATTTTGAGAGCAGGTAGAAAGCGGAGGTTCGATCCAGAGATACTGGGTGCTGGGAGTAGGAGAAGGGAGCTCCAGGGGAGGGTGGGTGCAGCCCCAGCCCCCACTTCTGTCTGCCCCTCCACTCCACCCTGCTTGCCTTGTATTTGTGGAAGTAAGCACGGTGCTGGGTATTGTCTGAAGGAGTTAGCAGTTTCCTGTGTTGTTGGATAGACGGGGGAGGGGAAGTGGAGCCAGCCAAGGGCTCAGGGCTGAGGGCATGTCGGGGAAGAGGGACGGCCAGTGGTCCCAGTGCCTAGGCTTGACTGCTCCTCCTTTCCTCTCCTCTTCTCTCCTACCCCATGGCAAGGTGGGGTGGGTGATGAGGGAGAAGCAGATGGAGTGTGGGAGCTGCGGGTTTGCCTTACTTGGGGAACAAGACTCCCTGGGCCCGGAAGAGAGGCTGGAGTCATAGCAAGCATAGCTGAGCAGGGCAGAAGGCAGGCAGGCGTGGCCGGTCCCCACTCCACGGCTGGATCCATCAGCCTTTGCTCAGCTTAGGCCTAGCTCGAGTTCACGGGCATACGCCTGGCTGAACAGGAAGAGCACAGCCTCTGGATTCAGACACTCCTGAGTTAAACCCCGGCTTTACCGCTTAGCTGTATGACCTCTGGCAGATGATTTAACCTCTCCAGAAGACAGGTTCCTTGTCTCTACAGTGAGCACCACTGAATCCCCCTCAAAGGGTTGTTAGGATCAAGTAAATGCAGAACATTTACTACTTGCTCAGGGGATGTTTGTTCCCCCCCCTCGGCCCCGAGCCCCCATCCCAGCTGCTCCTGTGCCACCTTCTGTTCCGTGGGCGTCCTCTCTGCCATCTGTCATTCTCAACCACCTTTGTGCTTCTTGAGCTCATCTCTGGCAGCCAGTAACCCCTTCTTCCCTCTAGTCCCCCCCCCACAGGTCATCTGAGTCAGGACTGCCCATCCCTCCCGGTGGCTTACTTGCAGTCCACAGCTTTACCCCCACTTCATCTCCTGCTTGAAGGAAGGGGGAAGCAGGACGAGAGGGACTGGGACGCGGCGATGGCCGAGGAGTCTGGGAAGGGGGAGAGCCTCTGAGACTGTGTGGCCAGGGGGAGATGGGTGTCTGCATGTGGGTGTGTCCCTTCCTGTACCACCCGGCCCTCCCGTCACCCTCTCTACCCCACCCTCCCAGCCTGCAATGTGACTATCCACAACCGCTGTAAAGACACCCTCGCCAACTGTACCAAGGTCAAGCAGAAGGTGAGATGGCAGGGAGGGTAGAGGGCTGGGGGAGAGGGTAGTGAGTGTGCGGTACCCTCATGCCTTTTCCATTCATTCCTCACCCTGTGTTCTCAACCCCTCTCCTCACCAGGGGGTAGCCCAGACCCTCCTCCACCCCAGGCCTCGGGCCCAAGAGGGGGTCAGCCTGTTGCTATAGACACGTCCCCTCAGCACGGGGCTCAGCCACCCTGATGCCCTTAGCCATCGTGCCAGCTTTCTCCCAAGGGGGCCAGCCACCCAGCTCCTGCCCTGGGCCTATGGGTGTGACCCTTGGGTGACAGCTGTTCTTGGTGTCTCTCTCTTGCTCTTTGTCTCACAGCAACAGAAAGCCGCTCTGCTGAAGAACAACACTGCCTTGCAGTCTGTTTCCCTTCGCAGTAAGAGTGAGTAGTAAGGGTGCAGAAGCTCCCCGCAACAGGACCCTGGACCCCAGGCCTCTCGGCCCATGGGCTCTGCTGCCCCCCTGAGGTCATTCCCTGGCACAGCTCCTTCCTCGCTTCAGCTGGAATGTGATGGTGGGGCCATAAGGAAGGTCCTTGGGCTTAGGGGCAGGACGGAATTCAAATGGGGACAAAGGCTTAGGGCAGCTGGTCATCTGAGCCCGGTCACATTTCGCATCATCATTATTATTATCAGTTATTCCCACTGCGCTTGGGAATGTTGGCAGCAGTCATCGAGGGCCGTTTCAGGCAGCCCTGCTGTAACAGAAAGAGCGTGGTGCTTAGTCAGGACGACCGGAGGCTGAGTCTCTGCTCAGCCACAAGCTGAGTCACCCCAGCCGAGTCTCTTAACCGTCCTGAGCTGCACTTTGCTCATAGGCTTGTTTCAGGGAAGAGATAAGACAGGAAAACTCTTGGTAAATGTTAAAAGTATTGCACAAAGGTAGCACTGCTGTTTTCATCTTTCTTTGACTGGAACTGGGCTAAAGGTGGGGTGGAGAGGAGGCCTCCCTGCTAGTCGAGGAGCCCGGGTGGCCTGCATCCTGAGAAGGCACCACGTTTGACACTTGCCTGCTCGCTATCCCCCTCAACAGCCACCACCCGGGAGCGGCCCAGCTCTGCCATCTACCCCTCCGACAGCTTCCGGCAGTCCCTGCTTGGCTCCCGCCGCGGCCGCTCCTCCTTGTCTTTAGCCAAGAGTGTTTCCACCACCAACATTGCTGGGTGAGCCTCTGCTTGGGGAAGGGAGAGCCAGGCAGGCAGAGTGTGGCAGTGGAGACGGGGGGGCTGAGCGGTCCTTCCGCTCCCCGAGTTCAGAATTAGAGGGAGACAGGTAAGGAGGACGTGAGGTGCCCGCCTCTGGGATCCCGGCCTTGGGTCCTCACCCTGGCAGGGATCTCTGGCCCGAGTCGGGGTGATGCAGCCACCCTCCGCTTCCCCAGACACTTCAACGATGAGTCTCCCCTGGGGCTGCGCCGGATCCTCTCGCAGTCCACAGACTCCCTCAACATGCGGAACCGCACCCTGTCAGTGGAATCCCTCATCGATGAAGGTGAGTGGGCCTAGGGAAGACCCAGGCATGAGGGCTGGGTGGGAAGGGATCTAGAGACGGGCCCAGGACCCAGGGAAGAGAACCGGGGTCTGAGTCGTTTCTGTCACTCACGTTCAGGTGCAGAGGTGATCTACAGTGAGCTGATGAGTGACTTTGAGATGGGTGAGAAGGACTTTGCAGCTGATTCTTGGAGCCTCGCTGTGGATAGCAGCTTCTTGCAGCAGCATAAAAAGGAGGTGATGAAGCAACAGGATGTCATCTATGGTGAGCCAAGCAGACCAGCCCTCGACTTCTCTTCCCTTGTGGGTCCTGTTTCTCTGTGTCCTTCCTCTGCGATCCCCCACCTCTCAAGGCCCCTCTCACCCCACTGGCCCTCAAGACCCTGCCTGACCTGCCACAAGTGGCAACTAGGCTCCATCCTTTTGGGGCTGTTGGCCTCCAAGGCCCTGTCTTTATCCTTTCCTTGCGGTCAGTTCTTAGTCTCTCCTCTCTGCCTGTTGACTGCCCAGCCCTGTGCTGGGGACTGTGGGAAACCTAGACGTGTAGGGGACACATGGTTATTGCCTAAAACAGCTCACAGCTTGAGACAGCAAGTCATAAAGATAAACAAGAATTAGAGGAGTTCGCTTTGTGGCTCGGTGGGTAACGAACCCGATTAGGATCCATGAGGATGAGGATTCAGTCCCTGGCTTTGCTCAGTGGGTTGAGGATACGGTGTTGCTGTGAGCTGAGTGTAGGCTGCAGATATAGGTCAGATCCCGTGTTGCTGTGGCTGTGGCTTAGGCCAGCAGCTTCAGGTTCGATTCGACCTCTAGCCTGAGAACTTCCATATGCCGTGGGTGTGGCCCTAAAAAGCAAAGAAAAAAAAAAAAGAAAAGATTAGAAAATGATCTAAGATCATAGTAATGCAGAACGTTTTTTTTTTTTTTTTTGTCTTTTGTCATTTTAGGGCCGCACCCGTGGCATGTGGAGGTTCCCAGGGTAGGGGTCTAATCAGAGCTATAGCCGTTGGCCTATGCTGCAGCCACAGCAACGCAGGATCCGAGCCGTGTCTGCAACCTACACCACAGCTCACGGCAACGCTGGATTGTTAACCCGCTGAGCAAGGCCAGGGATGGAACCCACAACCTCATGGTTCCTAGTCAGATTCGTTAACCACTGCGCCACGACGGGAACTCCCAGTAATGCAGAATGTTAACCTGCAAGGGATCTTGAAAACCTCTAATGAGCCCGGAGTTCCCCAGCCTAGGCCCTACCAATTGTGACCAAGCCAGGGTAGAGGCCAGTTGTCCCATTGTCCCCACAGAGCTAATCCAGACAGAGCTTCATCACGTGCGGACGCTGAAGATCATGACCCGCCTCTTCCGCACGGGGATGCTGGAAGAGCTACAACTGGAGCCAGGAGTGGTCCAGGGCCTGTTCCCCTGTGTGGATGAACTTAGCGACATCCACACACGCTTCCTCAGCCAGCTGTTAGAACGCCGACGCCAAGCTCTGTGCCCTGGCAGCCCCCGGAACTTTGTTATCCACCGCTTGGGTGACCTTCTCATCAGCCAGGTGAGAGAAGACAGGAGCCATGGGCAACGTTCATGGGAGGAGGTGTGACCAAAGTGGGCATTTTTCAGCTCTGTACTCTAGGGGGTGGAGCCAGGGAGAGCTGGAGAGCCCGGAAGCCAGCCTGTGTGGCAGGAGACTAGAGGGTGTGGGGGATAAGAGGTGGCTTCGGGGGAAATGCTGACCCAGCCTTGCTCCCCCAACTTCTAGTTCTCAGGTCCCAGCGCAGAGCAGATGCGGAAGACCTATTCGGAGTTCTGTAGCCGCCACACCAAGGCCTTAAAGCTCTATAAGGAGCTATATGCCCGAGACAAACGCTTCCAGCAGTTCATCCGGGTGAGCAGCCCTCTCCAGGACCCACACTCAGAACCTCCTCTGGTGGCCCGGCCCTTGTAGACGCATCTGCCTGTGGCTCCTGTCAACAGCCCCCCAGAGCAGTAGACCAAGTGCTCTTGCTGCTTGGAGCCTCACGATAAACCTGTGGCCTTGTCCTCCCCATTTTCCAGACTCAGTCACCACTCAGCCGATGCGTGGTAAAAGCTAGGGCCGGCCCCAGGGCTTAGGCTCCAAGTCCAGGGTTCTTTCTTTTGCCCTCGGCTCGGGTCTCACTTTGGCCCTGAGCCCTGCCTCTGCCCTTCTAGAAAGTGACCCGCTCAGCCGTGCTGAAGCGCCATGGGGTACAGGAGTGCATCCTGCTGGTGACTCAGCGCATCACCAAGTACCCGGTGCTCATCAGCCGCATCCTGCAGCATACCCACGGTAAGGGGGGCCCGGGAGGAAAGAAGGCGGGGGAGGGCTCTCTGAGGGGGAGAAGCGGCTTGGGATAACCAAGAGGAGGGATAGAGTCAGCTGTGGAACCCTGGGCGGCCTCTGACGGTGAGGCGAGGTGAGATGGGAAGGAGTCTCGTGGCTGGCGTGAAGCTGGCTAAGCCATTTCTCACTCACTCCGACCCCTGGTGCCAGGGATCGAGGAGGAGCGCCAGGACCTGACGACGGCACTGGGGCTGGTGAAGGAGCTGCTGTCCAACGTGGACCAGGATGTGCACGAGCTGGAGAAAGGCGCCCGCCTGCAGGAGATCTATAACCGCATGGACCCTCGGGCCCAGACCCCGGTGCCTGGCAAGGGCCCCTTTGGCCGAGAGGAGCTTCTGCGGCGCAAGCTCATTCATGATGGTTGCCTGCTCTGGAAGACAGCAGCGGGGCGCTTCAAAGGTCAGTGGTCGCCTTGGTAGACCAAGCAGGAGGCTGCGATCGGATTTAGAGAGGGAGACGAATCCAAGCCCTTAGGACTTCTTCTCTTATTTTTATTTTTTTGGCTTTTGTCTTTTAAGGGCTGTACCCATGGCATATGGAGGTTCCCAGGCTAGGGACTGAATCAGAGCTGTAGTTGCCAGCCACAGCCACAGCCACAGCCACAGCAATGTGGAATCCGAGCCCTGTCTGTGACCTACAGAACAGCTCATGGCAATGCTGGATCCTTAACCCACTGAGCAAGGCCAGGGATCGAAGCCATGTCCTCACGGATCCTAGTCGGGTTCATTAACCACTGAGTCACAGTGGGAACTCCTCCCCTAGGGGTTCTTTATGCAGCCCTGTGTGTACCCTTGGTGAAACCCCTTGGGAGGAAAATATATGCTCTCTGTTGCAACAAAAGTATGAATTCTGGATTTAATTTCATAGGCCACACAAGGACTTCCTTAGTCCTTTCTTTGGTCCTTGTGTACCCAGAAAGCTACTAGTTTTGATCAGGAAGACAGAGAAATTCTAGGATCGGTGATCAGGGTTGTTGATTGTTCCAGCTTAAATCCCCGCTGCCAGGGCTGGGGAATGGGCAGGAGTTTTGGGAACACAGCTGGGGAAGGCCCAGGGGAGCGGGCGGAGCCCAGGGAAGGGCCAGCGGGTAGAGAAAAGACTGCAGAGGGGGAATGTTGGGGCGGGCACGCTTTCCCAGGCTCTCTTCCCAGACTGCTCTGGCCAAGTCTTTCCTACCTAAATCAAGACAAGAGCATTGCAGGTTTGGGCTTTGGGGGTAAGGAATGAGGGGCAGAAGTAAACGGTGCTACCTGAGACCAGAACCTGCTTGCACCTCTGTCCTGTGTCACGAAATCCCCACTCCATGGGCTTGAGTATCACAGGCTTCACCAGCCTCTTTCCTTCATCCCTTTCTCTCCTTCTCATCCCTCCCACGCAGAAGCTAAGAATATAAACTCTGGGGGGGATTAAAAATAGCAAGGCTGGAGAGCTTTATTTCTGAAGCATTTCGCAAAAGCCCTCTCCTCCTGTGTGCCCACTATTAGACAGATCTCCAGGGCAGAGCGAGTGTGTCTTCTCGACTGTGATATCCAGTTTTCATGGGCTTGACCTTTGTTTCCCCCAAGTCTTTTTTTTTTTTGGTCGCGCCTAAGGCATGCGGAAGTTCCAGGGCCAGGACTCACAGCAGCACCACAGCAGTGACAATGCCAGATCCTTAACCCTTCTTGGAGGCAGCAGAGAGCTGCCCCTTACGTGTTAAATTTCAAGTATAGGACCTCATAGGATCTGAGAGCGTGGAAGGTGGAGCAGAGAAGGAAAATGAGAGCAGGGCCTGCTGAGGTTGGAGACGGGGATTGTTCAGCTGTGGGAGAGATGGATAAGGAAGCCAGATACTCTCCTCCCCATGGAGGAGCACAAAATGAGAAGTAGGAATATGCTCGGGTAGGGCGGGGGTGATGGAATGGGGTGAGCTTAGGCCAAATGTCCAGAAATGTCTTATGACTGTTGTTTGGCATGGAACTGAAAGGCTTAAAAACAGTAGTCCATCCTGCTGTGGAATCCTTTTACCCTCACATAAATTCTAGACCTTTGCACGCTGTGTTATATGAATATGTAAATTGCTTATGTAACTTTGGAGGGTTCGCAGAGCAAATGAAGCCCAACAGTGGACATCCTAGGGGTCTGTAAACCCTGGGTTAAGAAACCTGCATCCGCTGGATGGAGCATTCTCTTCAAAGGCATTATGTGATTGCTTTTGGGTGCTTTAGCCCAAGAAGCTGTTTTATCTAATGGCACGTATGTTTTTCTCCCAATCTCTGAGCTATAAGAATGGGGGAGGTGGGGAGTCGGCAGAGGTGGAGGGGGCAGCCAGAGGCAGGGCGGTCAGGAAGAGGGGAATCAGGAGCTCCAGCCTGTCCGGGTAGACCTGGTCGCTGAGAAAGGGAAACAGCTGCTCAGACCCTCCAGTGCTGACTGTTCTCCCACCTTTATCCTCCTGTCAGATGTGCTGATGCTGCTGATGACAGATGTGCTGGTGTTTCTCCAGGAGAAGGACCAGAAGTACATCTTCCCTGTCCTGGTGAGACCTTCCACCTCTCCTTTCTAAGCACAGACAAGTGTTTCAGGCCCCTTCTTGGTTTCCTACTCCAGCCTGAAAGAACCTTGGAATCCTCCAGAATCAAACAGCTATTATTATAACCATTACTATAATGTAATGAGAAATAAGAATTGCTAACAGGTATTGTTACTGTGTGCAGGCACTTTTGCACCTGTGGGGAAGGCCCGTTATTATCCTCTCTCTCTCTCTCTCTCTCTCTTTTTTTTTTTTTTTTTTTTTTACGTTTTAGAGCCACACCCGCGGCATACGGAGGTTCCCAGACTAGGAGTCGAATCAGAGCTATAGCTGCTGGCCTACGCCACAGCCACAGCAATGTAAGATCCAAGCTGTGTCTGTGACCTACACCACAGCTCACTGCAACTCCGGATCCTTAACCCACTGAGCAAGGCCAGGGATCGAACCCTCAACCTCCTGGTTCCTAGTCACATTCGTTTCTGCTGCGCCACAATGGGAACTCCATTATCCTTTTTTTGTAGATGAGGAAAGTAAAGCTTAAAGTTAATTAAATTGTCAAGGGTCACAAAGGTTTCTGAGTCCTCTCTGGCTAGCACCAGAACCTGGAATCTTAACTTGTAGTCTAGGCTGATTCCTCAATCCTTTGGGTATTCCAGAAGGATTGAAGACTCAACAATCCAGGGGTCAGGATTCCCAGGCTCAATCCTTCCTTCCCCCCTGACTGGCAGGACAAGCCCTCGGTGGTATCACTGCAGAATCTGATCGTGCGGGACATCGCCAACCAGGAGAAAGGGATGTTTCTGATCAGCGCGGCCCCCCCTGAGATGTATGAGGTCCACACGGCCTCTCGGGATGACCGGAGCACCTGGATCCGCGTTATTCAGCAGAGCGTGCGAGTGTGAGTGTATATGGCCTCAGGGTACCTGCTGCCTTAGACTTCTGGCCACAGCACTCCCTGGGAATCGAACCTGGGGTTCAGAAGTGGGGGCAGAGGCCAGAGGAGAGACAAGATGGACCAAGGCAGGAGAGGCCATCTGTGTTCTTCTGTCCTGTCAAGTCACGTTTTAGACAATGACAACCTCAACCACCTTCCAAAGGCAGCCCGAGCTGACAGCCAAAGGAATACTTTGAGCTGTCACATGCTGGCATACCTGCCAGCCAGCAGTACAATTTCAGCTGCATTAACATCTTATTCTGTAGGCAGTGGGCCATTATTTGGATTGTACTGTATTTTACCTTTATTTTCTAAAAATGAATGGGAAGAGGATAATGAAAGCATTGATACTCGTGATAAGAGGAGCAAGACAAACAAACTGCATACAATAGAGACAAGAAGGAAATCATTTTGAGTGCTAAAGCAGCAAATCTTTGGTTCTGTTGGACACACATTAGATTTGAGGCAGTCAACTGTGTGTCTGTTGTGATAAAAAGGTGAAGTGTATATAAAATGTTGAAAATGGATTCTCAAGGATTATTCCTGAGGAATAACTCAGTTAGGATGTTTGTAATTTTTTAAAGCTTTCAGGGAATGGATTCTTTTCCACTTTATAATATATAAAGCTATTTGCTTTTTTACTTCTGCAATTTAGACTTTCAAATTTTTCAGAAATTTATGCAAAAGTGTGAAATTACCTGTCCTAGGAAAACAAGGCAAAATACTTTTCCCACTGACAGTAGACCCACAGTGTCCTCTTTATTAATAGTATTAACATTTGTAGTTGTGACAATAATTAGTATCTTTCATTGCAATCGATTTATGGAGCTTCTGCCATGTTCAAAGCACCGGTACATTATTTCACTTAATCTTCACAAAAAACCTGTGAGGAAGATACTACCCCCATTTTTGAGATGGGAAGTAGAGAAGTTACCTTCTGGTAAATTAAAGAGCCAGGATTGGAGCCCAGTTGGCTCGATGCCAAAAACTGTAATTGTCCCTCTGCACTGTGCCGCCTCCACCGGTGACCTTGGAGAGGTCCAGCCCGGTAAACGCAGATGGTCAGTGCTAGGAAAAGGAGAGGGTCAAGGGTGGACGAAGCCAGGGTATGGGGCTGATGAGTCTCACCGGGGCAGCACAGAGCATGTTTGGGAAGCTGGTCTCTGATCCAGCTTCCTTCTCCTAACCCCACCCGACCCATTATCCCCCAGATGCCCATCCAGGGAGGACTTCCCCCTGATTGAGACGGAGGATGAGGCTTATCTGCGGCGTATCAAGAGTAAGTCCACCCACAGAGCTCGTAGAAAGGATTTGTGACATAGCCACACAGTGAAATACTGTGGAACTGTCTTAAAAAGTGAGATGGGTCTATCAGCAGTTTTGTAGATCCGTAACTAAGATATAGTGCTGAGTGAAAGGAGCAAGGTTTGAAACACCGTAAAGTGTATGCTACCCCTGGTGTGAAAATAATGGGGATGGGGTGTGTCATGTGTATTGTGTGTATGTGTATGTAATCACTCTAGAAAGGTGTCACTGTGGCTGCCTCTGGGAAGGGGAATTAGGAATAACAGGGTTGGAGTTCCTGTCGTGGCGCAGCGGAAGTGAATCCCACCAGTAACCATGAGGTTGCAGGTTCTATCCCTGTCGTTGATCAGTGGGTCAAGGATCCGGCGTTGCTGTGAGCTGAGGTGTAGGTCGCAGACGCGGCTCGGATCCTGCATTGCTGTGGCTGTGGCGTAGGCTGGCAGCCATAGCTCTGATTTGACCCCTAGCCTGGGAACCTCCATATTACTCTAGGGCCTTATATTAATTAGGGTATGATCTAACTGCTATACAAAAAGATCAACAAATATCAATTAATTACACAAGGTAGGAGATTGTTTTTCTCCAAATAACAGTCCAGAAAGGGGAAGTACAGGGTGGGAGTGCAGCTCTGCTGTCTTTAGCATGAGGGATCCCTGTCTATGTCCTCTATGTCTCTCCATCACTGCTCCAGCTCCTGCTATCATATCTGCATCCCAGCTAGCAAGGACGGGTAAAGAACAAGAAGACTTTCTTTTGGCCACACCCAAGGCATGTGTAAGTTCCTGGGCGAGGGTTTAAACCCGCACCACAGGAGTGACTTAGGCTGCTGGAGTGGCAATGCCGGATCCTTAACTTGCTGTGCCACAGGAGAACTCTGAGAAGAGTTTCTTTCTTTCTTTTTTGCTTTTTAGCACCTCATTTGCAGCATATGGAGGTTCCTAGGCTAGGGGTCCAATTGGAGCTACAGCTGCTGGCCACAGCCACAGCAACGTGGAATCCGAGCTGCGTCTGCGGCCTACACCACAGCTCACATCTGGTTAATGCCGGATCCTTAGCCCACTGAGTGAGGACAGAGATAGAACCTCTGCATCTTCATGGATACTAGTCAGATTTGTTTCCGCTCTGCCACAACAGGAACTCCAAGAGTTTCTTTTAAAAGCAGATCTGGAAGAGACATCTGTTGGCCAGAATTCAGTCACATGGCAATGCCCAGCTGCAGGCCAGGCTGGGAAGTGGAGTCTAACGGGGCAGCCATGCACCCAAATGAAACTTGCACACATTTTCCCATTAAAGGAAGATGGAGAGAATGAAAACTAGTGGACAGCCTGCAGTCCCTGCCACAGTTATTTTATTTTTGTTTTTGAAACAAAAGTGCAGGCATTCCCACTGTGGCGTAACTGTATCAGTGGTGTCTCTGCAGCACCAGGACGCAGGTTTGATCCCAGCCTGGCACAGTGGGTTAAAGGATCCAGCATGCTACAGCTGTGGCATAGGTTGCAACTATGGCTGGGATCTGATCCCTGGCCCGGGAATTCCATATGCCCTGGGGTGGTCAAAAAAAGAAAACGAACAAACCCCAGAAGTGTATGGTTACTTTTACTTTCCCCCCAAAAATGTTCTTTTCTTTTTCATAAATGCCAAAAAAAACAAAATTAAGTCCCGCCACTCTGCCCAGGCTTGGCTTCTAACCCCTGGGGTTGCCCTCCCACTAGTGGCTCTTGTGGGTGCCCCTGGGCCCATCTGTGTGCTCACTTGTTCCTCATCCACAGTGGAGCTTCAGCAGAAAGACCGGGCACTGGTGGAGCTGCTGCAGGAGAAGGTTGGGCTCTTTGCCGAGATGACCCATTTCCAGGCAGAAGAGGATGGTGGTGGCGGCATGCCCCTGCCCACCCTGCCCAGGGGCCTTTTCCGCTCTGAGTCCCTTGAGTCACCTCGTGGCGAGCGGCTGCTGCAAGATGCCATCCGTGAGGGTGAGGGAACGCCCAGGGCAGAGTCCAGACTCGTCCCCTCACTGTCACAGAACACGGACACATGGCTAGATCTGGACGCACACGGGCAAGGGGGATGCCAGCCTGTAGTCCAGGACTCCCCTGAGCACCTGCTCTGTGCCAGGGGCTGGGGATGGCGGGGGAAGAGGCCTGGTCCTTGCCGCTGTCGACACCTCTCATCCTGCATGCCCCCTGTGCTCCTCCTTGAGCACCTTTAATGACCTTTGCCTCGTACGTGGCTGTGGCAGTGAGACTCCTCTGCCTCTGCAGGGGGCAGTCCCCTAGATGTCTTCATTCCGTGTCCTGGATGAATGGCCCCTCACGGGGTTCTCTGCTGCTCCGTTCTCACCTCCCCCTCTTTCCCCTCAGTGGAGGGCCTGAAAGACCTGCTGGTGGGGCCTGGAGTGGAGCTGCTCTTGACCTCCCGGGAACCAGCCCTGCCTGTGGAACCAGACAGTGGTGGGAATACGAGTCCTGGGGTCACTGCCAGTGAGTACCAGAGCAGGGACCAAGGTAGCAGGTGGGCAGGGTTAAAGTGAAGGGGGTGGTACCAAGGACCGAGCGGTGCTGGGACCCTCGGAAAGTGAGCTTGGCCCATCTTTTCCCCTTCTCGACAGATGGCGAGGCCAGAACCTTCAATGGCGCGATAGAGCTCAGCAGAGCCGACTCAGACTCCAGCCAGAAGGTGGGTCTCAGGAGGTGTCAGGACTTGGCTAGGGGGTAGGAAAGGAACAGCTGGCCTGTGGATCCTGACCCAGAGCTCTCAGGGACGGGCACTGGGAGTTGTGTGTCTGCTGATTCCCTATCCTTGCCTGTTTCTGCAGGATCGAAATGGAAACCAGCTGAGATCTCCCCAGGAGGTGAGACGGGGATGTGACGGAATAGGAGACTGAAGGGAGGGGTATTCTCAGCTGAGAAATCGAAGCCCAGTTTGGAGCGTGTGGGGGAGAGCATACACCTCAAAGTACCTGCAGTCTTATTTTCCCCACCCCCACACTTACTCGACTTCTGGGCAGTAGTTCCATCCGGAAGCTTAGACTCTGTTCCCACCCTCTCTTCTGTCCTCAGGAAGCGTTGCAGCGATTGGTCAATCTCTACGGGCTCCTTCATGGCCTACAGGTCAGTGGGACCAGGGCTAGATCGGGAAGGGGTGGCTCCTGACCAGGGCCTCCTGTCTAAGCGGGGCAGGATCATGCTCACAGACCTCTGTAAGGCTTCCGCTGATTCGAGGCCTGCAGGAATCCTGACCTGGTCCCTGAGGAGCGAGGGCGGGGGTGGAAGGAACGGGGAGTTCTGACACGCTGTCCGGTCCCCATTCCACCCGCAGGCGGCTGTGGCCCAGCAGGACACTTTGATGGAAGCCCGGTTGCCTGAGGGCCCCGAGCGGCGGGAAAAGCTGACCCGAGCCAACTCCCGGGATGGGGAGGCTGGCAGAGCCGGGGCTGCCCCTATGGCTCCCGAGAAGCAGGCTACAGAACTGGCGCTACTGCAGCGGCAACATGCACTGTTGCAGGAGGAGCTGCGGCGCTGCCGGCGGCTTGGCGAAGAGCGGGCCACGGAGGCTGGCAGCCTGGAAGCCCGGCTCCGGGAAAGTGAGCAGGCGCGAGCTCTGCTGGAGCGGGAGGTCGAAGAGGCTCGCAGGCAGCTGGCCGCCTTGGGCCACACGGAACCACTCCCGGCTGAGGCCCCCTGGGCCCGCAGGCCTCTGGATCCAAGGCGTCGTAGCCTCCCTGCAGGCGATGCCCTGTACTTGAGTTTCACCCCGCCACAGGTAAGGAAGCTTAGAGTAGTGACCTAACTTGGGGTGGACTTCGGGGTCCATGAGAGAACCTGAAAGGAATTGGAGAGTTGAGCCCACGTGAACTCAGGCATCAGACTTGACGGATATTAGGATACTGATGGGAAGACTGAACTATATAGACGGGTACAGAAGAAAATCTGTCAGTAGTAGATGTACCAAGAGAGTCTCCGCACTGCTCATTCTCTGGCCTCCTGCTTTTCCTGCCTGCTGTCCACAGCCCAGCCGAGGCCACGACCGCCTGGATTTGCCTGTGACTATTCGCTCAGTCCATCGACCCTTCGAGGATCGAGAGAGGCAGGAGCTGGGCAGCCCTGATGAGCGGCTGCAAGATAGCAGTGACCCCGACACCGGCAGCGAGGAGGAAGGTAGCAGCCGTCTGTCTCCGCCACATAGTCCACGAGGTGAGACCCTGGCGGACACGTGGAATAGGAGGTGCAACCTGGGTACAGACCCTTGGGCTGGGGTCTCCAAACGGAGCCTGCATCGTAGAGTGCAGAAACATTTAGGATGGTCCCTAACCAACCACCACAGTCTACAGTAACTCCTGGGAGGGGCACAGGGCACTTCCTGTTTTGTCCACTGGTAAATGGGCAGTAGAACTCTAAGAAGCAAAAAATGTAGGGGCCTCTGGAAGTCCACGATTCCAGTCTTTGCAAGTAGAACTAGATCTTTTTTTTTTGGTCTTTTTAGGGCCACACCCACGGCATACGGAGGTTCCCAGGCCAGGGGTCAAATTGGAGCTATAGCTGCCGGCCTACACCACAGCCACAGCAACGCCAGATCCAAGCCACATCTGTGACCTACACCACAAGTCATGGCAACGCTGGACCCTTAACCCACTGAGCAAGGCCAGGGATTGACCCTGCTTCCTCATGGATGCTAGTCAGATTTGTTTCTGCTGAGCCACAATAGGAACTCCAGAAATAGATTTTCAGAGTAAAAAAATTTCAGGAGGTCCCGTTGTGGCTCAGTGGTTAACAAATCCGACTAGGAACCATGAGGCTGTGGGTTCGATCCCTGGCATCGCTAAGTGGGTTAAGGATTCGGCGTTGCTGTGAGCTGTGGTGTAGGTTGCAGACACGGCTCAGATCCCACGTTGCTGTGGCTGTGGCGTAGGCCGGCGACTACAGCTACTGTTAGACCCCTAGCCTGGGAACCTCCATATGCCATGAGTGCGGCCCTAGAAAAGGCAGAAAGAGCAAAAAAAAAAAAAAAAAAGGAAAAAAATTTCAAAGACCTCCAAGTTCTTAAAGTTGGTTCAGGAAATCCAAAATAACCAAAAGCTTTCTGTGCCATTAAATATGATACTAATCTTAAAATATTTTGTATTAATCAAACTGTGTCTCCATATACTCAACAAAATACCTAGGTGTAGATACATCACTTTTTTTTGTTGTGCTAGTGGTTTGGTTTTTTGCTTTTTTTTTGTTTTTGCTTTTTAGGGCCACACCCTCAGTGGTTCCCAGGCAAGGGGTCAAGTTGGAGCTGTAGCCGCCAGCCTACACCAAAGCCACAGTCACAGCAACACTGAGTCCGAGCCGTATCTGTGACCTACACCACAGCTCACAACAACGCCATATCCTTAACCCACAGAGCGAGGCCAGGGATCGAACCCGAAACCTCATGGATACTAGTCAGATTCGTTTCTGCTGCGCCATGTCGGGAACTTCGATACATCACTTTGTGGGCAGAATTTTCCCCTCAACCCAGAGATTACTGACCTCGGCCATCCCTAACAGCTTTCCGAGTTCTTCAGCACACACACAGGGAGGCGTCAGTGTAGGGGTTCAGCTGCTTGCAGGAGCCTCCGTTCACTCGTAACTTTGTCCTGTCCTCCTTCCTCCTGCAGACTTCACCCGAATGCAGGACATACCAGAAGAGACTGAGAGCCGCGACGGGGAGCCTGTAGCTTCAGAGAGCTAAGGGGGCCCCTCCCCCCTGCCCTGTGTCCCCCTTGAAGAACATTGCTGAGGGAGGCAAACCTTGGGGACTCCAATCTGCCAATGAGGAGGGAACATTTGAAAAAACTGCTGATTGTCCTTGCCAGCTCTTGGGATCCTTGGATACCGGGAGCCATTTAGGAAACTGGGGGAATTGGGCCACAGTGCCCCCTGGTGGCATCCAGAAGCTCCACCGCAGATGCCAATTTTTCATGCCTTCTTCCCTCTACTTTAGGAAAAATTTATTTATTTATTGTTTATTAGTTATGGAGGGAGAGGGGAGATTTTAGAGGACCAGGGACATGGGAACCAAGCCATAGGGATCAGGGGGCCTTGTCCTTTAACACTACTGGGGTTTATTCAGGCTTATTCATGCAGCTGCTGGGTTTTGGCCTTGACACCCCTCCCTAGCAACATCCGTCTTTGAGGAGAGGCTGCAGCTGTAGGACCCTCCTGCCCCTTCAGGAAGGGCTATGGTCAGGGCCATGTCCCTCCCCCTCTCCCCTCCACCTCTTACTGCTGTTCTCCCTTCTCTCTGTCTTCCATGGAAACCCCAGGGAGATAACCTAGCTTCCTGGAGTTGATGGAATAGAGGTTGAAGTGGCAATAATGGTTTGTTGAGGGGTGAGGGGGAGAGTCTCACAGGGACCAGAATGTTTTTTTGTTGTAATTTTTTCTTTTTTTTGTACCAAAGCCAACTGCACGTGTTTTATATTTTTAAGAGAAGATTGTAGGCAATTAGAAATTGCAGCCTTCTAGTTCTGCATCTCTGAGGAACTTGAGGGTTGGGGGGAGCAGTGACTTCGCCCCTCATCTATAGTAACGGGGGACCCATTCTGACCTCCTCTCCAGCCACTTGGAAATAAAAGCTCTAGGGTGAGTTGGGAAGTCTCTGCAAACCCTGACCTCACCCCCCCACCTCAGCAACCATGACCTGAAACCTCAGTGTGAATTGGGGGGATTTTTCAACTGACCCCCCCCAGTGCCCACCAGCCTCAGCCAGTTTTTTGCCAATTTGATTGACTGTAAGAAAAAAAAAAGAAAAAAGAGATAAAGGACAGAAAATTAAAAGCCTTGAACCCTAGGAAGTGCTGTCTTTCATGTCTGCCAGTTCTGAGGATGCCGGAGAGCTGGAGAGCCAGGCAACGACCCCAAGGAGTCTCTTCCTCTCCTGGGCAGGGCGACTGCCTCCCTGAAGACAGGGGGGCGCCAACAAAAGAGATGCTGACCTTCTTTTGTGGTTACCTTTGACATTTCCAAATTCGAGGATAAAAACGAAGGGGCACTTAGGTTCCAGTGGCTGTTGGGGTTCCAATATTGAAAAACAAAAAACAAAAAAAACAACTTATTTTCATCTCATTTGCATGCCGAGCTCAGAAACTGCATCAGCCTCTTGCTCCCTGCCCTCCCTCCGGCAGCGGCGCGGTTCCTGTTAACCGTCCCTCCCTCCGCAACCCTCATTTGTTTTCAGCTTCAGCTCGCACCCGCCCTTGTTCACACTGTCCAAGCCCTGAGGTAACCTCTTTAAGACAGTTCCCCCTTGCAGGCGCTGCTTATTTGCTCTCTGACATTTGGAGAGGCAGTGAGAGATTAGGTAGGTTTCAGTTCTTGTTTTTGGTTTGATTTTTTTTTTGCTTCCTGTTTCTGGTTAATACTTGACTCTGGAGCTGTGGGGGAGGGTGGTGAGAGAGTCTAGAGCTGTATAAATGCTGGCAGCCGCACACATGGCTCCATGGGAGCCCATGGGGTAAGATGAGAAGAGTGGGGCTCATGACCTCAGCTAGAAAGAGGAATTGAAATCACATGGGGTGAGAGGCTGGCTTGGGGGAGCTGCCAGCACCCTCCACTCCTCTAATTCTCAGCCATCAGCATCTGGCCTCAACAGGGTGCTTCCTCATGCCTTGGAGAATCTGTGAAGTGAGACTCATTCTCATTTTCTAGATAAGGAAACCTGGGTGCAGAGGGCTGCCAGGCTGGGAGAGGTGAGCCAGGAAAGGGCTGGCCCGCCCAGCTGCGGTCCTCCACTTCCCCTCCTTGGCTGCTCTGCCCCAAAACTGCAGAGCTCCAAGTCTCCACCATAAGTGGCCATAGCTCAGCAGCTGTCTGCAGGGAGCAACTAGGACCCAAAGCCAGAAGGGCAACACGGGGATATATTCACATCCAAAGACCACCAAGGGAGGGATTGCAGGCGCCACCAGCATTCACAGTGCCAGTGAAGGGTGCTAGTCAGGAGGCAGACAGAGAAACCTAGAGATGCAGAGCCCGGAGGCTGGGTTCGGAGAAGCCCACAGCTTGTGGGAGAGCTGGCTGTCCCTCCTGCCGCCCTTAGACCAAGATCTCCGCCTCATCCTTGGTCCAAAACCTGACATGCGTTTCTCTGACGGGGTAGTTCCTGAGAGACAGTTCTTCTCTCAGGTCTGCCACCACTGTATTCGTGGTCCCCTCTCTAGTCCCATTTTTGGGAACTCAGTCTTACTCCCTGTCCCTCCTGTGGGCAGTTTCAAAGTTCTCTGGCTGTGCTGCAGGGATCCAGGGCCCAGGTTCTGGCCACAGCAGTGCTTCGTTTCCATTGCACCCTCCCTAGGTCTCCTGTCCCCTGTCCCCGAGGGTGGATCTGCACGCATGCAGTCACCTCCTCGACTTGGGCCTGTTTAAACCTTGTCAATATTTACCTCTGGGTTCCATAAAGTCCATAAAGCAGCGATGCCCCCAGAGGAGCCAATATCCGGGAGCCCCGGTGGGGCCATCAGAAGAGCTGCAGGGGGTGTGGGGGGAGGGACTTGGGTGGGGGAGGATTTTCCATCCTGAGTTGGCTGGGATTAGACCTGGAGTTTTGGAACCAGTTTAAACATTATCACAGAGAGGAAATTACACACCAAAAGGCTAATTAAATCTCTTTAACATTGCCTAATATGTTGTGAATTAGGTGGCTCTTTAGAGCCTCTTCTGTTCAGCAGCTGCATGGAGCTGGTGCAGTGAGTACCTTTCTCCAAAGGAGGCTCCACACACTCAGGAGGCATGGAGCCCAGCTATTGCTCTGGGATCTTTTTTTTTTTTTTTTTTTTGTCTTTTTGCCTTTTATGTAGAGCCACACCCGTGGCATATGGAGGTTCCCAGGCTAGGGGTCTAACAGGAGCTGTAGCTGCCGGCCTTCGCCACAGCCACAGCAATGTGGGATCCCAGCCGCGTCTGCAACCTTCACTACAGCTCACCGCAACGCCATATCCTTAACCCACTGAGCGAGGTCAGGGATTGAACCCGCAACCTCATGGTTCTTAGTCAGATTCGTTAACCACTGAGCCACGAAGGGAACTCCTGCTCTGGAATCTTGAGTGGCCAGAGTTCTCCTGGGTTTTAAGACGTGCCTGAGCTTGGGGAGGGGCAGTGGAAGTGGGAGCCCCACCCCGTTTTCCCTCTGCCACCTCCCTCCTCTCCAGGAGCTGCCCCCCTGAAAGTCCCTTCTGATGGCTCACCTCTGTCATTGCTGGGTCCCTATGGATACGGAAACCAAGGAGAACCCACCGCCCTGGCGTGCAGCCTTCAAAAGGGGCCTGAGGGGCCAATCCCGCACTCTGTTCTTTATGTGAAACTTTCATTTCACTCTAGAGCATGTAGAAAGTCCTGACAAAACCTTCATGACTCCCCATCTCCATCTCCCAGTTGCCCCTTTATCGCTGTCTCTGCTTTACGTGGGGTGTAAGAATGATAGTGAAACTCCATTTCAGGCACTGTTAAAGGCTTAACAGCTTTTTTTTCCTTTTTCTTTTTAGGGCTATACCTGTGGCACACGGAAGCTCCTGGGCTAGGGTTAAATTGGAGCTGCAGCTGCCAGCCTACACCATCACAGCTCGTGGCAATGCCAGACCCTTAACCCATTGAGTGAGGCCAGGGATCGAGCCCACATCCTCATGGATACTAGTGGTGTTCATTACCGCTGAGCCATGAGGGAAACTCACTTAACAGCCCCATTTTACAGTTGAGAAAACATACAGAGAGTTCAATTAACTTACCCAGGTCCCTCAGCTGGCTAGTGTCAGAGCTAGGATGTGAATCCAGGTGTTCTGTCACCTGAGTTGATGCTCTGAGCCAAGCACTTGGAGTAGAAGGACCAGCACCACTTTCTGGCTGCACCTTCTGCCTCCTCTTCTCCAACCGCTCTCCACATCTCTCACCTCCTTATGCCCGACCCACATCCTTGGCTTGCCCTTAACTTCATTTCTTCCTCCAAAATCCTGATTTAAGGAGAGACGCATGGGGTGCTCCCAGCCAGCAACAGGGCTTTGCACTCTGGGCTCGGCTGGAGCTAGGCGTCCAGCATGACCCCACCCAGGGCATCTCCCTGCAGGCAGAACTGCAGCTTTTGCAGCCGAGGGGTCTGTGGGCACCAAGGTTCTGAGGGCACTACTGAGATGGTAAGAAGGTAGAGGTGGCCAGAGGAGGCCACATTTGGCCCCAACACCAGAAGAAGGACAAGGGTACACTTCATTTGAGGTGAGGGAGGCGTGGCGGAGAGGATAGAGTGAGACAGGCACTGACCCATGAGCCAGTTGGTCCAGAATCCTTAGGGAAGATTTCCCAGAAATGCTCACAGGAGGCAGAAATGGGACAAAGAATCCTTTTGGCCACACTGACCTGGAGGTGGAACTGGGATGAAAGGTGCACACACTTTGTGGATGCTCCAGAGGTTTATTCTCAGATCCTCTTCATTCCCACCTCCACGTGGGGACTTCAGCTTCTTCATACCCGGCCCTGATCCGGGCCCCGGCCTCCCCCGTTCCCCTACAGCCAGGCTTGGGGATCAAAGATCAGACTTTCCTTGAGGGTGTTACATTATGGCAGAGAAGCCAGCTTTTCTCTCCCGAGGATACGTGGATCCTGCACCTGGCAGACCCCCAGAAAGAGGGGTGTTAGCTTGCTCCCTTCACCCAGCTGTCCCTTATGGCAGAGGGGCCACCATCCCCAGGGGTGCTCTCCTCCCACCGCCTGCCCACTTCCTTTAGGGGCACCTGTTCCACCCACCCCCGGCCCTGCGGCCACAGCCTTGCTCTCAGGTCCCTGAAGGTGTCTGCCAGGGCCTGCCGGGGCTCTCGCCTTAGGAGGCAGTACAGCACAGGGTTGAGGCAGCTGTTGCTGTGTGCCAGGCAGGTGGTGACAGGGAAGACGTAGGTATGGATGGTGTAGAAAGTGCTGTCCCAGGGCACCAGGTCGAACTTCACCAGGACACCCCAGAAAGTGACCACATGGTTGGGGAACCAGCAGAGAAAGAAGGAAGCCAGAAGGATGCGGATGGAGCGGGCCACGACCCTGCTGTCCTGCCGTCGCCGCCGCCGCCGCCGCAGGAAGGCCAGCAGCAGCAGGTAGCTGGTGGTGATGATGCCCAGTGGCACCATAAAGGCCAGAACCACCCTCTGCAGCTGGTAGGCCCCCAGCCAATACCTGCTGGGGAAGCGCAGCAGACACAACCGCACGCCGCACACCTCGCCCTCGGCCCCAAAAACAGCCGTGGGCACCGTCACCAGGGCAGCCACCACCCACACTGCCAGGGTGGCCACCCGGGCCCAGAAGAGCGTGAGGTGGGTACCTGGTCCCCCAGCCATGGCCACCACCCAGTATCGGGCGACACTCAGCGCCGTGATGAGGAAGATGCTGGCATAGATGTTGAGGACCGTGGCCGTCAGGACCATCTTGCAGAGGGCACCTCCGAAGGGCCAGTGGAAGTCCAGCGCTGACTCAGCTGCCCAGAAGGGAAGAGTGAGTGCCAGCCCCAGGTCTGCCAGAGCCAGATTGAAGACAAAAGTGTCAGAAGGTGGGCAAGGGGCTCTCCGAGCGCAGTTACCCAGCACCCACAGCACGGCCAAATTTCCCAGTAAGCCGACAGCCCCCACAAGCCCGTAGGCCAGGGCAACCATGACCCTCAGGGCTAGGAATCCAACAGGCATCGTAGCATCAGCAGCACTCAGCACGCTGCCTCCAGACGCATTGACCCAGAAAGCAGGCACGGGGGCAGAGGTATTGGGTGTGGGCATCGCAGGGCATCAGACGTCAGTGGTGCTGGGCAGAGGGGCCAGCGAGTGCCTGCCAGGCTGGCAGAGGCCACCTAGGGCTCTCAACAGGTTGCTGTAGATCTGAGCGCTTCTCTGCTTCTCTGGGGCCTCTGACTGCCTGGAGGCCCAGCCCACACCCATACCTCAGAGGGCGGGCCCTGGAGGGACAACCTACCTCTTCTCTGTTGGTCTTGGGGTGGGTGGGGTAGGGTGAGGGAGGACCAGAACATTGGGATAAATGTGTGCATGCGTGCGTGTCCGTCCTTGCAGAAGAGAGAGAGTGGGGAAGGGGGAATTATCCCACTGTCAAGTGCAGCCCCAAGCCTCCACCCGAGAGGGGACCAGAGATACCCCATCTGAGGGACGGCAGGAACCAAACTGTAGCCCCCTCTATTCCTAATCGTGTTCAGGGGCCCCCTTCTCTGCAGAAAGTCTTCCTTGGGCACCTGGGGAGGGGCTGGGAGGGGGTGCATAGGGGCAGGGGAGGCTCTAGAGTCCCAGTTGTGCTACTCACTGCTCTGTGACTTTAGCGAATTTCTTCACTTCTCTGAACGTTAGTTTCCTAGCTTAAATTTTTCAGATTAAAGTCTCTTCACCGGACTGGTGTGATGAAATGAGATGACACATATGAAAGGGCACTTTGTGCCTTGCTATTTGCATAAATGGTTATTATTTCAAAGGAAAAGTTGGGGGCGTCTGTGGCAGAAGGGAGCAAGGTACTAAGCAATTACTATCACCATGGCCAGGGAACAGCGCCAACTAAAATACAGGTTGGAATTCGTTGCAGCAGCAAATGACCTTGAGGCGAAGGGCAGGGAAGAAAAGGGGAGAGGAAGTCACAGCTTCCTGTTCCCTCCCTACTGGGAAGTGGCCTAGAGGACCTGAGTGGGCCTGGGGCATGCCCGCAGTTCTCCCACTAAGAAGTCCTGCTAGCCTCGCTCGCTAACGTCCACAGCCATTTCACCCTTTCCTGCTCCAACCTAAGGTCAATGGTGCCCCCACTCTCTCCTCCAACCCCCAAGCCCAGTTTCAGAGCTGTGGGTCCTGAGACACACCTTCGCCACACCCCATCCTGCCTCCTCATGATCTCAGTCCTAAATGGAAAAAATGCCACATTGGGTCCTTCCCTTTTGTGCCCATAGCCCTACCCTTTGCAGAATTTGCTGTGATTGGAGATAAAAGAGAAGATGGGATGGAGGGCTGGGTGTAGATAAAAGAATAATGCTTTTTCAAGGATTCCAAAATATTGGAGTTCCAGTCCTGGCACAGCGGTTAATGAATCTGACTAGGAACTATGAGATTGCAGGTTCAATCCCTGGCCTTGCTCAGTGGGTTAAGGATCCGGCTGTGAGCTGTGGTATAGGTTGCAGACGTGGCTCAGATCCTGCGTTACAATGGCTATGGTGTAGGCCGGTGGCTACAGCTCCGATTAGACCCCTAGCCTGGGAACCTCCACATGCCGCGGCCCTAAAACGACAAAAAGGCAAAAAAAAAAAAAAAAGGGATTCCAAAATATTCACCACCTTCCTGCCCTATGCCAACTCATTAAGATGTTTGATGTTCAGTCCCCTTTCTGGATAATCAACAGCCGGTTTGAGGAACCCTATAGGAGAGGCCCAGAGGTTAAAGAGATCCAGACTGGGTGCCAGGATGTTTGGGTCCTTCAGCAAGGGGTGGGTGTGAAGTGGTTAGCAGAAGGGGAGTACCCAGCCCACGTTCAGGTGAGCCCCAGGGGTCACCTCCTGGCCTCAGGGAGTGCCCCCGTGTGACTTTGTGCCAATCACTCCATCTCTCAGGGCCATGTTTACTCTCCCACCCATCCAGCATCACCTTGCCAATCTGGGAGCCAAGGTGTCTTTTAATGCCTTGGACTTATTTTCTCTCGGTTTGAAATACAGAAGCTGGGTCAGAATTTCAGGGTTCTGCTTTCCATTTGAAATATCTGGTTCTCTGGGGAGTTCCTGTCATGGCTCAGGAGAAATGAATCCCACTAGTATCCATAAGGACGCAGGTTCCATCCCCGGCCTCACTCAGTGGGTTAAGGATCCAGCGATGCTGTGAGTTGCGTAGCGGATCTGGCGTTGCTGTGGCTGTGATGTAGGCTGATGGCTACAAGCTCCGATTTGACCCCTAGCCTGGGAACCTCCATATGCTGCAGGTGCAGCCCTAAAAACACGGGGAAAAAAAAAAGACAAATATCTTAGCTTCTGATACTTCTTTTTCTTACCTTTACTTCATTTCTAATCTAAATCCTTTCCATTGGTCTAAGACTAGCAACACTCCCTTGTGGTTATATAGAAAGGTGGTGCCACCACCCGGCCAAGTTTAAGAATTTCACTTTGAGCCCTTTCAGTTTTCTAGTATTTTGCTTTGATTTATTCATTTACTCACTCACTAATCACAGCATTTCTTAGGCCCTTACCATATGCCAGGCACTGTGCTAAATGCTAGGGAGACAAAAGCATAATATAGTTCTACTCCTCATAAAGTATAATAAGCTTTTGGGGGGGTGCTTTTTAGGGCTCCACCCACTGCATATTGAATTTCCCAGGCTAGGGGTTGAATCTGAGCTGCAGCTGCTGGTCTACAGCACAGCCACAGCCACACGGGATCCAACCGCATCTGTGACCTACACCACAGCTCATGGCTGCAGTGGATCCCTAACCACTGCTGCCAGAGAGTGAAGCCAGGGATTGAACCCGTGCTATCATGAATACTAGTCAGATTCGTTTCTGCTGAGCCAGGATGGGAACGCCCTATAATAAGCTCTTTGAGATGGGTGGGATAAGATCATCTAGTTCAACTTCTCATTTTATGGGGAGTAAAAATGACTTGCCCAAGGCCACTAGGGAAGTAGTGGCAGAGTTAGGATTTGAGATAAAAGTCATCTGACTCCTAGAATCTAGCTCTTTCCACTACATCACAAAACCCTTTGGGGGGGTTTCCATCATGGCTCAGCAGTAACAAACCTGACTAGTATCCACATGGACATGGGTTTGATCCCTGGCCGTGAACTTTGGTGTAGGTCGCAGACACGGCTTGGAGCCCATGTTGCTGTGGCTGTGGTGTAGGCCGGCAGCTGTAGCTCTGATTAGACCCCTAGCCCGGGAACCTCCGTATGCCGCAGGTGTGGCCCTAAAAAGACAAAAAACAGAACAAAACAAAAACAAAAACACTTTGGGCATTGCTTTCTACCTGTAATCTCTTCCCCCTTGCTGAGTACCAGATGTGCCAGTCCTGCCTTTGGGGAACACCTAGGCTGCCAAAGGAAACAGCAGCAGGATGTGGACAGAGGGGTCGCGACAACGCTGCTCTCAGTGCTCTTCACTCACAGCTGCAGGGAGATGAGAGACTGGGTTCAACAGAAATGATTTCATCAACCCTCATGTTCTCATTACCCTTTAGAGCCGTACATTACAAGCCCCATTTTCTATCTCAGAATCCCAGAACCTGTGGTGTATTACAGTGCCTCCCTTCCATAAAAAGGACTTCCAGGAGCTCCTGCTGTGGTGCAATGGGATCCACAATGTCTCTGCAGCACCAAGACACAGGTTCGATCCCTCAGACCCCTGAATACCCTTCTCTCCCTCAGTCTTTTCAGCCGCACTTCCCTGTCCTTCTCTCCAAAGTCTAGGCAAAGAGGAACTGGGGGAGGAGGTGGGAGGGACTGAGTTATCCCACTAGAGAGCACAAAGGGAAGGGGTCTTTGCATTCGTATTTACAGCAGTAGAGACGGATGCTAGCTACCCAGAGGTCTACAAATGGCAGGAGTAGGAGACCTGTCCCCCTCCCCCAAGCCAGACCCTTAACCTCACGTCTACTACACAATTAGCCACCATCTCTACTCTCACATACCTGTCAGATCTGCTGGGGAAAATCCTCCAGGCTTGGAAAAGGGGCATGCACAGCTCCAATGCTAAAGGGCAACCTCTGAATGAATCTCTGTCAGTCTCTCCACTTTATATTTTGTTTTTTGTGTTTTTTTAAATGTGATTTTTTAAAATTACTTAATGAATTTTATTACATCTATAGAAGTTCAACAATCATCACAACCAAATTTTTATACCATTTCTATCCCAAATAGCCTTATAGTTACGGAAAAGTTGCCAAGGCAGTAAGAGTGATCCATCTCTTTTATTTTCCATGTTAAGATGAAGCTGACAGCATCAAAAATAAAAATCTTGGGGCTAAATCTGACAAGAGGTGTACAATACTGGGACTGAAAACTACAAATCACTGCTGAGAGAAACTAAAGAAGACCTTAATCAGTGGAGAGGTATGCTGTGTTCATGAGTTGGAAGACTTAATAATAAGAGGTCAGTTCTCCTCATAGTGGGCCTGTAGATTCAATGCAATCCTAGTCAAAATTCTAGCAGCCTTTTTTTATTTAAAAAAATTTTTTTTAAATTTTTTTTTTGTCTTTTTGCCTTTATCTAGAGCCGCACCGGAGGCATATGGAGGTTCCCAGGCTAGGGGTCTAACAGGAGCTGTAGCTGCTGGCCTTCGCCACAGCCACAGCAACGCGGGATCTGAGCCGCGTCTGCAACCTACACCACAGCTCACGGCAACGCCGGATCCTTAACCCACTGAGCAAGGCCAGGGATCGAACCCGCAACCTCATGGTTCTTAGTTGGATTCGTTAACCACTGAGCCACGACAGGAACTCCTGCCTTTTTTTAAAAAGAGAAATTGACAAGCTGATTCTAAAATTCATATGGCAAGTACAAATAGCCAAACCATTTTGTAAAATAGCCAAGAACAATTTAGTAAAAAGCTAATAAAGTTGGAGTACTTGTACCAGATTCCAATACTTACTGTAAAGCTATAGTAGTCAAGAAACAGTGTGGTATTTGCAAAAGGATGGACATATAAATCACTGGAATTGTCTTTTTTTCTTGTTATTTTTTAATTAATTTATATATACATCCTGGCTTTCTAGGACATAGCACAAAGCATAGGCTGGACTTTCAGAGGCTGAACTGAGGCTATAAACCCTACTTTCTGAATGGCTGCTCCATTTTTTCTTTTTTGACAGATTTCCCCTTGTAAATAGGTGGGAAAAAAATTAATAAAATTATTTTTTAGAGGTGACAATGGAAGCCTCACAGGATTCTCTTTGTTTGGAAACATTATTCAATGAGCATGTGAGGCAGAAGATGGCACCCCAAAGGGTGCTGGTGGGTATAATGGTGCAGTGGGTTAAGGATTGGGTGTTGCTGCAGCTGTGGTGTAGGTCCCAGCTGTGGCTCAGATTCAGTCCCCGGCTGGGGAATTTCCACATGCTGTGGTGTGGAAAAAGAAAGAAAAAGCAACAAGGCTTTGGTGTATAGCACTTCAATTTAAAAAAAAAGAACATCAGAAAAAAAAGCTTCATCAAAATTTTAAAAAATGCTTATGCTTCAAAGGGCATTATCAAGAAAGGCAGAAGGCAACCTATGGAGGAGTTCCCATAGTGGCACAGTGGAAATGAATCTGACTAGGAACCATGAGGTTGCGGGTTTGATCCCTGACCTTGCTCAGTGGGTAAAGGAGCCGGTGTTGCTGTGGTGAAGGTTGCAGATGTGGCTTGGATCTGGCATTGCTGTGGCTGTGGTGTAGGCTGGCGGCTGTAGCTCCGATTCAACCCCTAGCCTGGGAACCTCTATATGCCGTGCGTGCGGCCCTACAAAGACAAAAAAAAAAAAAAGGAAGACAACCTATGGAATGGAAGAAAATGTTTGCAAGTAATATATCTGAAGTGACTTGGATTCATAATAAATAATGAACACTTACAATATAACAATAAAAAGACAGATAACTCAATTTCAAAATGGGCCAAGTATATGAGTAGCCATTTCTGCTAAGGAGATATAGAAATATCAGATAGTTATAAACAGATCAGTGGATGAACAAATTGTGGTATATCCATACAATGGAATATTATTCAACTATAAAAGGAATAAAGTACTGATACATGCAACAAGATGGATGAACCCTGAAAACACTGTGCTAAATGAAAGAGGCTAAGTGAAAGAATTCTGTGACTCCATTTATATGAACTATCCAGAATAAGCAAATTCACAGAGAACAGAAAGTAGATTAGGGGTTCCTGGTTGCTGGTGGGAAGGGAAAATGGGAAGTGACTGCTAATGGGAGCAGGGCTGCATTAGGGGTGATGAAAATGATCTAGAATTAAATAGTGGTGACTCATGCACGATTTTTTCTTTTTAGGGCCATACCCACAGCATATGGAAGTTCCCAGGCTAGGGGTTTAATCTGAACTGTAGCTGCCAGGCTACACCACAGCCACAGGAACACGGGATCTGAGCTGCGTCTGCAACCTACACCACAGCTCACAGCAACGCCAGATCCTTAACCCACTGAGAGAGACCAGGGATTGAACCCACAACCTCATGGTTCCTAGTCGGATTTGTTAACCACTGAGCCATGACAGGAACTCCACCATGCACAGTAAATAAACAACACTGCTCTTTGGGGAGATAAGACAAAGGGAAAACAGTGATTAATTTGAAATTCATTTGGAAAAATACACCTGTCAGAATAAACAAAAAAAATGTAGGCGTACTGGCTTTGCCATAACAGATGCTAAAGTAGGCATAAAGTTATTGTAATACATTATAGGAGTTCCCTGCTGGTGCAGACGTCTAAAAGGACCAGTGTTGTCACTGCTGTGGCTCGGCTTCCATCCCCAGCCTGAGAACTTCCAAATGTCTTAGGTCAGGCCAAAATAAAGAAAAAAAAAAATAAAAAGGAGTTCTCCAGTGGCCTAATAGTTAAGGATTAGCCCTTGTCACTGCTGTGCCTCACTTAGATCCCTGGCCCAGGAACTTCCACATGCTGCTAGTGCAACTGAAAAAAAGAAAAAGAAATAAAGAAGTAAAGACACTATAGCAGGAGTTCCCATTGTGGCTCAGTGATCACTAATCTGACTAGTATCCATGAGGACGCAGGTTCGAGCCCTGGGTTAAGGGTTTCCTCACTCGGAGGGTTAAGGATTTGGCATTGCAGTGAGCTGTGGTGTAGGCGGGCAGCTGTAGCACCAATTTGATCCCTAGCTTGGGAACTTCCATACGCTGCACATGTGGCCCTAATAAAGCAAGAAAAAAAAAAAAAAAGACACCACAGCAAAGGAAAAAATAGATTCATGCAATAGAAAAGAATTCAGAAATATATGATGTTTGTATGGGACATTTATTTATTTATTTATTTATTTATTTATTTTTGCCTTATCTAGGGCCGCACCTGTGGCATATGGAGGTTCCCAGGCTAGGGGTCTAACAGGACCTGTAGCTGCCAGCCTTTGCCACAGCTACAGCAACGCGGGATCGGAGCCGCGTCTGCAACCTACACCACAGCTCACAGCAACGCCAGATCCTTAACCCACTGAGCGAGGCCAGGGATTGAACCCACAACCTCATGGTTCCTAGTCGGATTCGTTAACCACTGAGCCACGATGGGAACTCCGGGACATTTATTTATTAAACGTTGAAGGGAAAACACTATCAATGTGGCTTTAAATTTTTTTTTTTAGGGCCACAGGTGTGGCACATGTAAATTCCCAGGCCAGGGGTCAAATCGGAGCTACAGCTGTCAGCCTACACCACAGCCGTAGCATGGCAGTCCCTGGACAGGGCCAGGGATCCAACCTGCAGCCTCACAACGGGAACTCCTATAAATGTGACTTGTAAATGAATTTGTATTCGGAGTTCCCATCGTGGCCCAGTGGTTAATGAATCCAACTAGGAACCATGAGGCTTTGGGTTTGATCCCTGACCTCGCTCGGTGGGTTAAGGATCCTGCGTTGCCGTGAGCTGTGGTGTAGGTTGCAGACGTGGCTCGAATCTGGCTTTGCTGTGGCACAGGCCAGCAGCTACAGCCCGGATTAGACCCCTAGCCTGGAAACCTCCACATGACACGAGTGTGACCCTAGAAAAGGCAAAAAGACAAATAAGTACATAAATAAATAAATGAATCTGTATTCTATTAATCCTATCAGAATGTAAACTTGTTTGAAAAAATAGCATTGTATTTTATTTATTCAATCTAGAGACTCTTGGAGTTCATTTCATAACTTAGGCTGGGTCATTTCTTTAGCTCTCACTCGGAGGGCTTCCGCTACTTACAAATACTTGCGTGTTAGCTCCACCAAGTTGAGCATTTATCTTCTTCACCTTTGCTTATTATACAACCCTATTCTATGTAACATTGTAAGTGTCAGAAAGGCAGGACCCACGGCTTGTTCATCTTTACACCCCCTGCTCTGAAAACAGAGCCAGGCGCACAGAAAAAAAAAAAAAAAAAACTTCAAATAATCTTTGGGAGAAGTCCTTTCCTTTCTCCTAAGCAGGTAACGGAAACCTGAAGTTGGCAAAAGCCGCGGGAAAGCGCTCTCTCAGGTCAGCGGCCGGGACTCTACAAGAATGTGAGTGAATTTGGGGATAAACCTGTTTAATTTCCTGTATTCCAGGCTACCAACTTGCCCACAACAAAGATGGATTCCTCTTGCCCCAATTCTTCCTTGATATGAGATTTAGCAGCCATCTTTCTCAAGGGAAGGCACAAACAGGAAGGCCACACCCTACCTGTTTCAAATAAGGCCAGAGGCCTTGAAATTAACACGAGTCCAATCCGAATAGACGTTTACACCGGAACCGTTTTGCCTCACGACCGGAAGAGGTTGTGCGTAAGGGCGTTGGGGGCGGAAGTGACGAGAAGGTGGTAGTGGGGTAGTTGGCGGTTGATTGAGCAGAGCCGGTCGCCATGTCCGCGGGGAGCGCGACACATCCTGGAGCTGGCGGGTAAAGCTTCTTGGGCAAGGGCATCGCAGCGAGCATGAGGCACAGGAGGCAGAGGGATCATGGGAAGCAGCACCTGGGTGGAAGGGCGCTTGGGTGGGAAGTGTACGTATTTGAGGGCCGGACTTTTGGGGAGAAGGATGGTGAGCAGGCCTGGGGCCCCTGAAAAAGGCCAGCGAGGATGAGAGAGAGGAGAAAAGGAGGGCCCGAAGGCATATAGGACACCGGAATCTTTTAATAGGGATGACGGAATAGAAAGGAAGTAGATTCAGGAAAAGGGTTGAAAGAAGTGAGGATTTGGGGAAATATTGCAGTGGTTGTTTAAAGACAGATGGTAATTTTAGCTCTGGTAGTAGATTCTAAGGTGTAAAGGGAGCCTGAGAGAGGGAAAATGGGGGTGCTAGGACGTAGTAAGGAGAGAAAAATAATAAAAACTTTGTGGCCTAATATTTTTCTTTGCTTCACGTAGGCGCCGCAGCAAATGGGACCAACCAGCTCCAGCCCCCCTTCTCTTCCTGCCACCAGCAGCCCCGGGTGGGGAGGTTACCAGCAGTGGGGGAAGCCCTGGGGGCTCTACAGCTGCTCCCTCTGGAGCATTGGATGCTGCTGCTGCTGTGGCTGCCAAGATCAATGCCATGCTTATGGCCAAAGGAAAGCTTAAACCAACTCAGAATGCTGCTGAGAAGGTATTTGAAGTCGAGGGGACTTGTTTAGTTGCAGTTTTAATAAGGGTTATTTTGTAATCTCTCAATTATTTGTCTTGAGATAACTGGGATACGGTAATTTAGTTAGTTCTGGAATGTATCTGATGGTCTCTTGTCTTGTTTTTAGGAGGCTTTTGTTTTTTCCCTCCCTTTTTAGAACTGCAGGAGTGTCATGTGGAGGTTCCCAGGCCAGGGGTCAAATCAGATCTGCAGCTGCTGCTCCACAGCCACAGCAACGCCAGATCCGAGCCCTCTCTGCAACCTACACCGCAGCTCATGGCAACGCCAGATCCTTAACCCACTGAGTGAGGCCAGGGACTGAACCTGCATCCTTATGGATGCTAGTCAGATTTGTTTCCGCTGAGCCAGGATGGGAACTCCTCGGAGGCAGTTTTGCTTGGGCTAGTTACATTTATGGACCAAATAACTTGTTTTGTGTGTGTTGCCTGAGTTCTGTCTGTGTAATCAATCATTTAAAGCGGTGACGTAATAGGTTTTTTGATACATGTGCATTTCTGCTGAAGTCAAAAGAAAAACCAGACGAATCATGGTGAGCTTTAAAATGTTTCTGATTAAATCTATAGATTCAGGGGTACTCCTGTGGTGCAGCTGGTTAAGGATCCAGCTTGGCTCACCGCTGTTGTGGGAGATCCCTGGCTCAGAAACTTTCATATGCCACAGGTGTGGCCAAAAAACTAAAACAAACGAAAAACTAGATCCGCATTTCTAATGACTGCCTAATTACAGTGCAATTGAACATGGACTAAAATGAGTAATTTATATATGGGTCTTTTTGCTGTTTTAATGCAAATTGAGGACATTTTTCAGTCGCTTTATATAATCCCTATTGTAATTAGAATCTTACAACTAATGTGGATCTGAAGTTTGAAGCCTTTAATTCACCTTGCCATAGAATGCCAGAATCTTTCCATAGGATAATGGGTATAGTTCTGTTTGCATTGTCAGAATGCATGCTTTGCACTTAAAAATTCTTACAGCAGTTTTATGGAATGGATTATTGTTACCAGTTTATAGATAAGAAAAATTAGGTTCATGAATGGAAGGTACCTAGTCCTAGATCTGTAAATGGTAGACACAGATGTCTGACTTCAGAGTTACCTTGGACAGTTGTTTGAAAGCCTCTAGAGTTCGAGAATTCATTGTGTTCCCTGGCAGCTCATTCCAGTATAGTCATTGTTTGAAAAAGATTGTTTTGGCTTAAATTACAATTTGCTGAAGTTCCCATCCTGGTTAACGAATCTGACTAGCATCCGTGAAGACTCAGGTTTGATCCCTGGCCTCCCTCACTGGGTTAAGGATCTGGTGTTGCTGTGAGCTGAGGCATAGGCCGCCAGCTACAACTTTGTCTGATTTGACCCCTAGCCTGGGAACCTCCATATGATGTGGGTTTGGCCCTAAAAAGACAAAAAAAAAAAAATTTTTTTTTTTGCCTTCCATGGCACCTGTGAAGAGATGTGTTCTGTGTTTGAAAATGCAATTCATGTGAGGTGTTGGATATGTTAATTAGTGTGTGATGATTATTTACAATACAGGGATACACATGTATCAAAACATCAAGTTGTGCACATTAAATATGTACAATTTTTAGGAGTTCCCTCATGGCTCAGTGGGTTAAGGATCTAAAATTACAGATCTAGTTACAACTGTGGCACAGGTTTGATCCCTGGCCCAGGAACGTCCACATGCCACGGGGTCACAAAAAGAAAAAAAGAAGTATGATTTTTACTTGTCAATTATACCTTAGTAAAGCTGGAGGCGGAGAAAGAATGAAAATGCAATTTGTCAGTCTTCCAGTTTATTAGTAGGTAACATCAACAGTGTTTGTCAGGCTAGAACCTGTGTGGATGATTTAGTAATCGAGTTCTGCGGAATTGGTGAAAACTTTTAGTGAATTGGAAGTTTGTTAATCATTGCATTTTTATGGTTTGAAAAAATTGAGTCAATTGTCTTACTTCTGAGGTCTCAGAAATACTAAAAGCAAGATGGATGCTTGAATGTTAAAATTTTTAATACTGATGTTAGTAATTTAGACTAATTTTTTTCTTATAAAAAATCTCTAGACGCGGCTCAGATCCCGCGTTGCTGTGGCTGTGGCAAAGGCCGGCAGCTACAGCTTCTGTTAGACCCCTAGCCTGGGAACCTCCATATGCCGCAGGTGCGGCCCTAGATAAAAAGGCAAAAAGACAAAAAAAACCCCCAAAAAACTCTAAAATGGTGATTGAGGGAGTTCCTGTTGTGGCTCAGCAGTGACTAAACTAGTATCCGTGAGGATGTGGGTTCGATCCCTGGCCCTACTCAGTAGGTTAAGGATCCGATGTTGCCGTTAGCTGTGGTGTAGGTTGCAGACAAAGCTCAGATCCTGTGTGGCTGTGGTGTAGGCCGACAGCTGCAGTTCCAATTCCAACCCTAGCCCAGGAACTTCTTCCATATGCTTTGGGTATGGCCCTAAACAGCAAAAAAAGAGAGAAAGAGAGAAGGCAATTGAACTCAGCAGGAGGTAGCATGGTGCATAAATACTGGGTTTAAAATTAGAATATCTAGGTTAGAAATCCAGAATCCCCAGTTTCTGGCTTTGACATCCGAGCCTGTTTCCCCATCTGTGGTAGCATCGGTAACGTGGACCTGTGCAGCCCAGTCTAGTAGTCATTAGCTACGTGTGGCCATTAAATGAAAATTTGAGTTAAAGGTAAATTTAAGATTTAGGTTTTTTTTTTTTTTGGTCACACAAGCCACATTTCATGTGCTCGATAAACATGTGGGTAGTGTCAGCCATATTGAGCTGCCAAGTAGAGAATAGAAAGTTCTGTGGGACAACACTGATTTGTGCTTTTAAAGGTGGCCGTAAGAATTCAGTGAGATCAGATGTGTAAATGTGTCCGAGAGGGGATAAATAAAAGAATAGAGATACTGGGTTTATTTAGTTTGTCTCCACATTTAAACAATGTGACTATACAGCATTGTAAATGAACTGCACTTCAATAACATTTTTTTTTAAAGAAGAAAAATGTACCTAATGTGCAAATAATCTGTACTTTACCTTCTTTGAGCTGTCCAGGGCAACTAAGGGTTGGGGGAGGCCATTACTTGAGATTAAAGTTTTTTTCTGTTAACGCTCATATCCAGCTGTCTTGGAGTTGCCTGTGGTTTAAATTGAGAGAAAACAGATTAGGCTTTAGGATCTTACCTGGCTTTTTATTCACTCTCTTTGTTCTTCCTTAATAGAGAATAATGAGATGTGAATTAGGTACTCACTGTAAGGATGGAACTTGATGTGTTGTGACTGTAGCGTTGGCACAAAAGCAGCTTTTCATTACACAGATGTATGAGCTGTTGGACTAAAGTTGCGCATGGCCTCTACCCTGTATTTTATTAGACATACAGCTAATGAATTGAGCCATAAAGAATCATAACTTGGCCTTTTAATTTTCTTTTTGGAGACTGCAGCTTCTAGACCATGGAGTTTCTATGATTATGTGATAATAAAAATGCACACATTTTCAAGACAGAGAAATCTGGTGTTGACCTTTAAGTAAATTGATTGTACTTAATATCATCTTAGTGAGGTTCTGTTTGCTTGTTATTTCATTTATGAAGAATGACCAAGGACACTTTCCAGGTGTGTTTGCAGGCAGGTAAAGGTAAGAAGGTGATGGCACTTGGGAAGGGGTAGTTGTAAATTGGACAATGGAAAGGTGTTTTCATCATAGAAACATTTTAATCTAATTTCTCTTTTTGTAGCTTCAGGCCCCCGGCAAAGGCCTAACGAGCAATAAAAGCAAGGATGACCTGGTCGTAGCTGAAGTAGAGATCAATGACGTACCTCTCACGTGTAGAAACTTGCTGACCCGAGGGCAGACTCAAGACGAGGTGTGGAGATGTTGGCCTCTTTGGGGAAGGTGGTGGGTGGATGTAGTTACAGAAAAACATGGCCTCTAAACACAGGCAGGAATCAGATCTTTATTAGTGGGTCTGAGTCATAGTCTGCAAAATCAGGATTGGGTTTAACTGTGGAAGAACTTCTTAATGAAGGTAAAGAAAGAGGTGTGGGTGCGTTCCTGGAGTTAGTGGTTAAGAAACAAGGGGATCGAAATTTCAGATGATGGAGAACTCATTGCTGCCTCTTGGTGGAATCGATGAATGGGGAAAATCTTTCCTGTTACCTGTCATTGAAATCAGTTGCCACGTCATGTTTTTAATAGAATGTTTCTTTTTTAGATCAGCCGACTTAGTGGGGCTGCAGTGTCAACTCGAGGGAGGTTCATGACAACCGAAGAGAAGGCCAAAGTAGGACCAGGGTGTGTATGCATGTCTTCTGCTTTGGGGAAGGATTGGTCATAGGATCACATTAGCTTCATATTTTTCATTCATAGGGTATTGGTTCACACAAATAGTTGGAAGCTGCATGCATGTGTACACACACATGTGCTTTATAGCAGAATTTGGGACATCTCAAATGGATGTTAGAAGTGTTGGAGTTCCTGCCATGGTGCAGTGGAACAAATCCGACTAGGAACCATGAGGTTGCAGATTTGATCCCTGGCCTCGCTCAGTGGATTAAGGATCTAGCGCTGCCGTGAGTGTAGGTTGCGGATGTGGCTTGGATCTGGCGTTGCTGTGGCTGTGGTGTAGGCCGGCGTCTATAGCTCTGATTGGACCCCTAGCCTGGGCCTCCATATGCTGCAGGTGCAGCCCTAAAAAGCAAAAAAAAAAAAAAAAGAAATGACAGCTATTTTCTTTCTTCTCCTTGGTTTTTCATTTCATAGTTAATACTTTTATTGGAGGAAAAAAAAATTACACCAAAGTGTAAAAGAAGATGGTATTGTTAACATTTAAGGTATATATTACTAAACTTTTGCCCATGGAAGTATTTCCCCCCAAAAATGGGTTCATGCTTTTTCATAATCTCCGTTTTCGAAAAATCCTCTGATCAAATTCCTTATTACCTCTGATGATTATAGGTTGTGGGTTATCCGTGTAAAGATTTCATCTCAGTTTAGTTTCATTACTTCCGTTATCAATTTTTGAGGGCAGGTATTCAGGCAATGAAACATTTTTCACATTGGCTTATACTAAATATAATTAGGCAAAATTTGCTTCCCACCCCAAACCAAAACTGTATTTTAACTTTGTTTATGTGCTGGTTGCTATTTGGAACACAGTTGTTTTATACCTGCAGCATTTTATTAACTGGTTATTTGATCACCTTCTCCAGTATTATAATCACAATCTAAGCCACTTTACGTTTAGAATGTAGAGAGTTTTCTCCAGTTGGGTGTGGGCCTTTAAAGAAATTTATATGCCACCATTGCTCTTGTCCCATTAGTTTGGAGAGCCAAGAGCACATTTGCCCTTAACTTATTAGACAGACAACAAAGAGGAATTCTGTTCTCAAGCATTGGGTTATCCAGTTAACTGGATGCTGATATTCATGAGCCCCTAAGAGCAGATTTCATCTCTGTGTGGCCCTGTTAACTTAGAGCAAACCAGGAAAGTTAATTTATTCCTTAGCTGTAAAACCATCTTCTTAGAAAGTAACTAGCAGTGATCATTTCTGTGTATATAGTCTGTTTTACTCATGTGGAAACTTTGAACATTACAGATTAGATTTGGTGACCCGTTTGGCTCCTTTTGTTAGGATCAGTTTGGGATCATCGTTTTATATTTCTCTTTATAGGGATCGTCCATTATATCTTCATGTCCAGGGCCAGACACGGGAGTTAGTAGACAGTAAGTAATGGTTTGGGCTCATGTGCTGCTTTTTGTGCAGGGCAAAGTACAGGACTGTTTGTAGTACGTTGGCAAACTGTTCCTGATGGCTGTTCTAATTCTTTATGAGCTACTCATGGATGTACCGGAGTAATCCAAAAAATAGATTAAAATATGAGTAATTGAGCATTGACCTGTGTTTATCATGGGGTACTAGTCAGTTTGTTCATGTCTTTGGTATAGTATCTTACTATCTGTGTTTTTCCCTAGGAGCCGTAAACCGAATCAAAGAAATTATTACCAATGGGGTGGTCAAAGCTGCAACAGGGACAAGTCCCACTTTTAATGGTGCAACAGTCACTGTCTATCACCAGCCAGCGCCCATTGCACAGCTGTCTCCAGCTGTTAGCCAGAAGCCTCCCTTCCAGTCAGGGGTATGTTTTGTAGAGAGATAATTGATAGCGTTATCATTTCTATAAAAATGATACTTGCCAAATACTCCAGAAAGTATGAAGAAAAAGAAAATCCTGAAATTCCAACCTGAAAGTTACTGATAGCCTAAATGGACTGTTTAGGTTTCCAGGGTGTTGTAGTGAACATCTGAAACACACATCTCTTTATACCAAAATACTCTAGAAGAGGGATTGATAGGTAGGGGTACACACGCTGTACATTTTGAAGTTAGTGGTTTAATTTAAGTTTATAAAACTTGATGGCACCTGGAGGACTAAGAAGGCTGAGTCTGATGAAGCAAGACTCTGCTGATACAATCCTCCTAGAATAAAAGGGTTGGAGAGAGCAGCCCTCATTGAAGAATATCTCGGGGCTGACTGTACTACCCGACATTCTGCTCCAGCTTTTCAGGAGACTTTCTTTGCCATTTGCTTCTAACTTAAATCATTTGGGATAAATGGATATGCTTACTCTGTATTGGATGTTGGCCTTTCGCCTCATAAAGATTTCACTGAATAGAAGAGGTATTGGTGTTGTAGGTATGTACATGGAATATGTGTTTTGCATTTAAATTAGGCTACTTGATAGGGTTTATTTTTTAGGTTGTGGTAGAAGTTATAGGGGATTTTTATTCTGAAAGTGAGTGAAAGTATCTGGGGATTAAAGTATTTTGCCTCATTTTCAAGATTAGGATTTAATTATGCATTCTCTGTTTCATTTGAGGTATTCTGTTCTTCTACAGATGCATTACGTTCAAGACAAGTTATTTGTGGGTCTAGAACATGCTGTGCCCACTTTTAATGTCAAGGAGAAAGTGGAAGGTCCAGGCTGCTCCTATTTGCAGCACATTCAGATTGAAACCGGTGCCAAAGTCTTCCTACGAGGAAAAGGTTCAGGCTGCATTGAGCCAGCATCTGGCCGAGAAGCTTTTGAACCTATGTACATTTACATCAGGTACGGATTGCCCATGCTGAGGATGCTTGGATACTTGATCAGTACAAGCAGGAATGATTCAAAGATTGGGATTAATAAGTAGTAACATGAGAATTTAGGTAAATATAGCGGTAATCACTCTTAATTAGTTATTAAAAACTGTATTGAGGGAGTTCTCTGGTGGCCTAGCAATTAAGGATTCAGCATTGTCACTGCTGTGGCTTGGGTTTGATCCCTGGCCTGGGAATTTCAGCATGCTATAGGCATAGCCAAAAACTGAATTAAGAGGTAGAGGGTTTTTTTTTTAGTATTCAATTCCTTGGGTTTTATATGAGTCTACGATCATAAAATAAGCTGTGATGAGCCTAAAATAACTTTCATCTAAACATGTGGCAATATTGGAGTTCTCCTATGGCTTGGTGGGTTAAGGATCTGGTGGTGTCACTGTTGTGACTCTGGTCACTGCTGTGGCTTCGGTTCGATCTCTGGTCAGGGAACTTTCATATGCTGCAGGTGCAGCAAAAAGAAAAAACCCACAAAAAGCAAAAAACTGGAGTTCCCGTCGTGGCTCAGCGGAAAAGAATCCTACTAGGAACCATGAGATTGTAGGTTCGATCCCTGGTCTTGCTTAGTGGGTTAAGGATCCAGCGTTGCCGTGAGCTGTGGTTGCAGACACGGCTTAGATCTTTTGTTACTGTGGTGTAGGCCAGCAGCTGTAGCTCCAATTAGACCCCTAGCCTGGGAACCTCCACATGCCGCGGGTGCAGCCCTAAAAAGACAAAAGACAAAAAAAAAAAAAGACAAAAAAGAAAAACCCTATGACAATATAATTTTAATGACCTTTAAGTGTCTTCTTTGTATCAAAAAGTACCATTACTCAGAGGAGACCCATAGCATTTGTGTTAATGATATATCTTGAAAGGCTTAAATGACTTTGTGTTTCTATTTTATGATTTTTCAGAAGCTTAGATTTGTGCTAAATTGAATATATTACATTTATAAAACAGCATACAAAGTGGAAGCAGGATTTTGTATCATTTCTTTTTCTCGCCTTAAAATTTTTGGGTTCTTATTTCTTTGCAGTCATCCCAAACCAGAAGGCCTGGCTGCTGCCAAGAAACTCTGTGAGAATCTCTTGCAAACAGTGAGTTATATTTATCTGTCTGATACTCATTTAGAAGATCTGCTGCCATTTTGGACAGTGTCTTAGCTGTTTTTCGACCTGAATTAGTTTTCTAGGGCTGCCATATCAAATCACCACAAACTGGGTGACATTTATCCGCTCATGGTTCTGGACGCCAGAAGTCCAGAATCAGGGTTGGTTCCTTGTGAAGGCTCTGAAGGAGTTTCCAGGCAGACAGAATTACAGGTGGTGGTGGGGACACATACCATTACATCATTCTAGCAACTACTATTCTCTGTAAAGAAGTCAGTTTCCCCTAGCCAGGGTCACAGTTGACTTGCATTTCTTCTTCAGGAGCTATTTTAGTATAGAATTTTGAAATTGGCAGTATTATAGAATCTCAATGTCATCAATTATTTAAATAATACCTTTACTCATCCTGGTCGAGTTATTTATCATGGGCATTCTTTTTTTTTCTTTGGCTACCGCATGGCATATGGAGTTCCCAAGCCAGGGATCTAATCCAAGCTGGAGTTGTGGTCTGTGTGGCAACACCAGATCCTTAACCTGCTGCCCCGGGCCGGGGTGGGGTGGGGATGAAACCAAGTTCCTGCTGCTGCAGAGACACCGTTGATCCTATTGTGCCAGTGGGAGTGCCCCAAATTCTACTTTTTCTATTTTTTAGAGCCACACCTGCTCCTTACGGAGGTTCCCAGGCTGGAGGTTGAATCGGAGCTACACCTGCTGGCCTATACCACAGCCACAGCAACACTGGATCCAAGCCATGGCTGCGATCCACAGCTCACGGCAACGTTGGATCCTTAACCCACTGAGCGAGGGCAGGGATCGAACCCGCATCCTCATGGATACTAATTGAGTTCGTTAACCACTGAGCCATGATAGGAACTCCCCAAATTCTTTTTAATATTAGCTTTAGCTATAATAGTTTAAAACCAGTTAGCAGTGCCTTTGGGATAATTGCTTCTTTGACTTATCCATTTTTTTATTCTGTAATCAAATAACCAGAAGTTAAACCATAAGGGTGTTTTTAGGTCTGAAGTTCAGCTTTAGGAGGATCGAATATGTTCAGCCCGGTGGTGTTGGGCATTTAAGGGTGCCCTTTTGGGAGGAAGCTGTTGTTCTCTTTGCTTTTGTGATGTAATCTGATACCAGACCTTGTACCATATAACTTCCCTGACCATCCCCCATCTTCTTTGTTGCCAGTTGAGGTTGGACTTAGTAAGATGCTTATAATGAAGAACTGGACTAAATCTGCATTAAGCTATGAGCTCTTTGAGGGTAGATTACCTAGTAAGTAAGAGAATGGGAGATCTGACTGGGGCAAAGTGGGTTAAGAATCTGATCGCAGGGAATTCCCATTGTGGCTCAGTGTGAACCTGACTAGTATTGATGAGGATGCAGGTTTGATTGGTCCCTGGCCTCACTCAGTGGGTTAAGGGTCTGGCATTGCTGTGACTGCAGTGTAGGCTGGTAGCTGCAGCTCAGATTCAACCCCTAGCCTGGGAACTTCCATATTCCATGGGTGTGGCCCCGAAAAGGCAAAAAAAAAAAAAGGAATCTGATTGCAGCTGCTCTGGTTGCTAAGCAGGTGTAGGTTTGATTCCCGGCCTGGTACAGTGGATTAAAGGGTCCGGCGTTGCCATGGCTGTAGCTCTGATTCCATCCCTGGCCGGGGAACTTCCATATGCTCCCAAGTCCAGCCATAAAATTTAAAAGTAAAATAGAAAATGAATGACTTCTCTACAGTGCTAGAACTTAAGATTTTTATAAGTCCTTAATTTCTGTGGATCTCTGAATGATTTTGTATTTCAGAATTGGGTCGATTTTAGGGAGGGGTTGGAACGCTGATGTCCATGCTCCTGGTTCCCCAGATCTGGCTTAATAACTTATAGGTGTGCCTTATTAAAATTTAAACAAGTCTAAATTTGATTGAAACATCAAAGGAGATGTTTTCATTCCTAACTGCTTTGGTCCTAGAATTACATACTCAGAATTGACACTGATCCGTATTGATTTGTTTTGCCTTCTCTTTCAGGTTCATGCTGAATACTCTAGATTTGTGAATCAGATTAATACTGCCGTACCTTTACCAGGTGTGTATGTCTTGAAGTATTTAAAAACTATCTTGCTAGTGATAATTTAAATATAAAATATGATACTTGAGGCTAGATTTACCGTGCCTGGGCACTACTAATGCTCCCTTCAACTTAGGGTAATTTGGAAAGCCATTTGTGCCTCAGAAGTGTTTCTTCCCTAGAGATTAAGTTTAGTATTCAGCTAAAATGTCTCATTCTGCTGCAGCTGATTAAACACTTTTTTTCTTCCCCCCTCAGGCTATACACAACCCTCTGCTATAAGTAGTGTCCCTCCTCAACCACCATATTATCCATCCAATGGCTATCAGTCTGGTTACCCTGTTGTTCCCCCTCCTCAGCAGCCAGTTCAACCTCCCTATGGAGTACCAAGCATAGTGCCACCAGCTGTTTCTTTGGCACCTGGAGTCTTGCCAGCATTACCTACTGGAGTTCCACCTGTGCCAACACAATATCCGATAACACAAGTGCAGCCTCCAGCTAGCACTGGACAGGTAGGATGCCAGGATAGAGACTATTGCTACCACCGACTTAGGAAAAATTGGGACCGGGAGGGGCAGAAAGGTGGTGGTGTGTTTCAGAAGTAATATGTGACCTGGGGTATTTCTTTCTCTCTTGTATTCTTCGGGTGTTCTGACCACAAAACTACCTGAATACTTGGAAATAGGGTGTGCATGTGTGTATTCATCCTAAAGTTTGCACTTAGTCTTGCCATCAAATACCTCTTTAGAGCACAGAGCTTCTATGAAGGGCTGGATGATGAATATTGTAGGCTTTGAGGGCATACAGTCACTGTCATGTCATAACTACTGCATTCTTTTGTGGTTGCGCAAAAGCAGCCACAGACAGTACCAAATGAATGAGCATCACTGTGTTTGGATAAAACTTGATTTACAAAGTCAAGAATCATAGTTTGGGAGTTCCCTGGTGGCTCAGTAGATTAAGGATCCGTTTTTGGTCATTGCAGTGGCTCAGGTTGCTGCTTTGGCACGGGTTCAGTCCTTGGCATGAGAATTTTTTTTAATGCCACGAGTGCATCCAGAAATAAAATTGAACTAAAAAAAAAAAAGATCATAGTTTGCCTGCTCCTGGCTTTGCAATGTTAAGAAAGTAAGTTCTCAGAGTTCCCATCGTTGTGAGCGGTTAACGAATCCAACTAGGAACCATGAGTTTGCGAGTTTGATCCCTGGCCTTGCTCAGTGGGTTAACGATATGGTGTTGCCGTGAGCTGCGGTGTAGGTTGCAGATGCTGCTCGGATCTGGTGTTGCTGTGGCTGTGGTGTAGGCCGGCGGCTACAGCTCCGATTAGACCCCTAGCCTGGGAACCTCCATATGCCGCGGGTGTGGCCCTAGAAGGCAAAAAGACCCCCCAAAAAAAGAAAACTCAAGAGGAGCTGGTGTACCCCACACATCTAAATGATTAGAACTGATTTGCAAATTGTAGAAGAAATATTAAACCATATACAGGTGTTCCTAGGTTAAGAGATATATGAACTTTCTAAACTCAGGGATTATAATTGCTGGTATATATTTCTCAAGGTGGAGAAAAAAACAGGATTTTAGGAAAAGAGTAAGTAGCCAGCTTGTCCAGATTATGTACAGTCCTTCCTAGAGGCAAGGGAGAGGCAGTTGGGAGCATGGTGATGGATTTATGGCAGGTCCTCCTCTGTGGGCCTCTCATAGTGTACCCATGCCAGAGTAGCTTAGAACCTCGAACCATTGCCTAGCCTCCTTACCTGTGGGCTGTGAGCACTGAAGGGGGTTGTACAGTGTAAAACCAAAAATGGGCTTAAAAACTAAATTCTGTTTGTGGTTCTTAGTTATAATTATTTTACCTTTTATATTTAGTGAGAGCTATAGTCTTGCAACTTTGAGCCACATTCTTTTGTAATTAGGAAGCAGTATTAGCAGAGTGGGTAAGAGGTTGGGGTTTTGAGGACGTTATCTTGCGACTGGATTAAGGATCAGGTGTCGTCACTGCTGCAGCTTGGGTGGCTGCTGTGGTGCAGGTTTGGTCCCTAGCCCAGGAATTTCCAAATGCCACAAATACGGCCAAAAAAAAAAAAGGAATTGGGGTTTAGAGACAGACTTCTGGGGTTCATGATGCTTCACCATTTTTGAGCTGTGTGATCTTGGGATAGAACTTAATCTCTCAAGGCTTTGGTTCTCCTCATGTATAAAATGAGCGGAGTTCCCGTTGTGGCTCAGCGGAAATGAATCTGTATCCATGAGGATTCAGGTTCCATCCCTCATCTCGCTGAGTGAGTTGGAGATCTGGCCATCGCCATGAGCTCTGGTGTACATCGCAGACGGGGGAAACTCGGATCCAGTGTTGCTGTGGCTGTGATGTAGGCTGGCAGCTGTAGCTGATCTGACCGCTATCCAGGGAACTTCCATATGCTGCGATTGCTGCCCTAAAAAGCAAAACAAAAAAACCCTGTAATGATCATATTTCAAAGAGTTGCCAGGATTTATATGTAAGATGATCTAAGCAGTCAAGAAATATTAGTTATTAATAAGAGTTTTCCTTTTAGAAGTACTTGTTTTCTCTAATATGTCTGTCTTTTGATCATTTCTTATTCCTTTTTGGAACAACTGCTTAAAACATTAGACAGATTGGCTCTTGACATAACAACTGACCCATGGGAGTGATAGATGAAGTTGTCTTACCACAAGCATTAGCTGCATTTATGATCCAGAAAGTGCTAATTACATTGATTAAAGGACTTTAAATACGAGAATGTTCTTGCTTGGGAACCTCTGAACTAAGTAAGTGGCTAGAGTGTCTATTGTTGGTTAATAAAAGTATTTACTGCTAATGGCCAAAATGTGCAGCAGGTTTTTCCTGAGTTGTAGAGTTTGTCAATTTCATGTTCCCCTACCAGACAGGCAGGAAGACTAGGTGATACTCTGAACAGATTATAGCTGTAGGAAACTATGGTCTTATTTTCATTGGAAGATGAAAGGTCCTTATCAAACATACTGATCATTAAAGTATATTGTAGTCTTTAATTGTTGAGATGGGTATTCATACTTTTTTCCTTCTTGGTTTGTTTTGGTCCCAGAGTCCGATGAGTGGGCCTTTTATTCCTGCTGCTCCTGTCAAAACTGCCTTGCCTGCCGGCCCCCAGCCCCCGCCCCCACCCCAGCCCCAGCCCCCACTCCCAAGTCAACCCCAGGCACAGAAGAGGCGATTCACAGAGGAGCTACCTGATGAACGAGAATCTGGACTTCTTGGATACCAGGTTAAATAAAATATCCTGTCTTATTTTCTTCATCTTAACCTACTGTGTCCTCCCTTAAAAGAAAGATAAATTCACGTTTATATCAACCATCCTCCCAATACTAGGATTTCTGCTCTCTGGAATCTGTTTAGAATAGATCATTCATCCTTGGGGAATAATTTACAGCAAGAGTGATTCCCTTTGTGCAGGTTTTACCTTTGGGGTCAGTGTGGTAAGAGAACACAGAGCTCTCCACCTCGAGCTAAGTCTCCTGTGACTAATATCTGGAAGTTCTGTCTGCACTTCCTTCTTATACAGCAGACTTGAAAGCCTCTTTATAGCTTTTAGTGAAATGTGTAGGGGAGAAATAGCATTCTACCATTATGGTGTGTATTTAAAACTTTGGCTTTCAATTTGCTATTCTCTTTTTCCCTCCTAAAAAGGAGGGTGATGTCTTTCTCCAATTCCTACACCCCTTAAAAAAAAAAAAAAGGCCAGAAATGCAGTGATTCTGTGCATGTACATAATTATATATACAGTCATTACTTTTTTTTTTGTCTTTTTGCCTTTATATAGAGCCGCACCTGCGGCATATGGAGGTTCCCAGGCTAGGGGTCTAACAGGACCTGTAGCTGCCGGCCTTCACCACAGCCACAGCAACGCGGGATCCGAGCCGCGTCTGCAACCTACACCACAGCTCATGGCAACGCCGGATCCTTAACCCACTGAGCAAGGCCAGGGATCGAACCCACAACCTCATGGTTCCTAGTTGGACTCGTTAACCACTGAGCCACGAAGGGAACTCCTAAATACAGTCATTACTAATGAGTCTTTTTTAAGATCGTTAAAGTCTACTTTGGGTGCAGTTTGGCTTTATCAGGAGAAGCACCTTTTTTGCCCAAATCCTTGAAGCATTCTTTGAAACAAATTTTGGTTGTACTTTATGAGTAGGTTTATACAGATAAGTTTAAGTCATGGATAGTTGAAAACTTATAGACAGTGCAGACTGAGAATCACAACATCCCTGACCGAGTCCTACAGAGAAAAATAACCTCTACTCCCACTGTAGTTATCCTCCAGATCCCAAAGAGCTATGTAATGCAGCTTACTGCAGTTGATCAGAAAGATGAGGCACTTGACAGTTACATTAAGGAGCTAAAGTCAATACAGCAGTTGTAGATTTGCTAATGCTACTGTATTTTTCTGCTCATAGCATGGACCCATTCATATGACTAATTTAGGTACAGGCTTCTCCAGTCAGAATGAGATTGAAGGTGCAGGATCGAAGCCAGCAAGTTCCTCAGGCAAAGAGCGAGAGAGGGACAGGTAAGTAAGCTAGCTGGAACATAATTATATGAATATATTCAGGTGTTATTTTTTGGCACCATTAGTGTGTATCATGTTAATTGCTATTCACTCTCATGTTGTAAAGCTGAAATGAAATTATTTGGCTCAAGCAAGCTGCTGTTTGTTGTAATGGATGCAGTAATGGAAAATACGATATCCATTACACAGTCTTAGAAGCAGTTATACTCAGCCTTGAATAATTCTGTACTTGATTATTGAGGTATCTTCCTTTACTTTCATTGTCTGCATCTTGGCCATTTTCCTAAGGGTGGACAGTAAAAGATGTGTTAGACCATCAAGCCATTTTTGCAACTTGAAATCTTAGGATATCATGGATGGAGGTACTTGAATGGAAGTCGGACCTGCCATCCAGTGCTTGAATTCTCCTTTTCTGTATTATGTTAGCCATCATAAGTTGGAGCTGATTTATCACAATAGTTGATTCTATCTTATTCATTCATTGTATTATATGTATTTTATCCATATTTATTTATTCTCTTATAACCTTATAATCTTAGAACTTGATAACAACTTGAAAAATAGGAACTCAAGTGGAAAAGGTTGAAATTACTGGTTAAAATAAATGTGAAAGATTATATGCAGACTGTCCTGTTACTCCACTCCTTATCTACTGGAGATGTTGAAATTGGTTGAATTTGTCTGAAAGAGTATTTAACTTTTTCTTTTAATAGGCAGTTGATGCCTCCACCAGCCTTTCCAGTGACTGGAATAAAAGCAGAGTCTGATGAAAGGAATGGGTCTGGGACTTTAACAGGGAGCCATGGTGAGTAAGGTGTAGCTGGGGGAACAAGGGAGTGGCTAAGACTGGTCTTAAACTGTTAGTTTTCTAACCTGATATTCATTCAGGTGCAACTCCTTCAGGCGCTTAATCCAACCTCTGTAATCTACTGGCTAATGAGAATTTTTTTTTTTTTTTTATTTATAAGGACAGCATGTAGTTACGCAGCCTTTTATTTTCAACCGACGTGTGTCTAGAAAAGAGTCAGTCAACTTATATTTTATACATAGCATCAGTGACATTAAAACCCTAGGAAAAACTAAATGATTGGTAGGTCATTTCAAAATTCTGTTGCTTTTGTTGTTTGAATACTGGATATAATCTGATACAGACTTAAATACTGATTTTTCTTTCTTTGGGGATATGAGCCACATCTCCCCTCCTAGCTCTGTAGGTTGGGAACGGTCAGCCAGGTGGCTGTCTTTTAAAATGTTGCTTCTTGGTAGCCCAGAACCCTAAGTCCTGGAGAGGTCCATAAATGGGATCATTTTTGTTCTTTGCCTGTAGTCGTAATTAAAATGAACAGAAGAAAATACATTTTTTTTCTTTTCTTCTTTTCTTTTAACTCTTTAAAAGGTGAAATATCAGCCTCCGGAGACTCACTTGCTAACTTTCCTTTTTTTTTTCTTTTTTTCTTTTTTTTTCTTTTTTTTGTGTTTCTTTTTTCTTTCTCTGTTTTCTTACATGGTTCTGGTGGATTCACATTTGCTGATGCTGGTGCTGTTTTTCGTGTGATCTTCAACGTTTTTGGGTGACCATTGACCCTGTGACCTCAAAATGGTGTCCAACTAACCAATTACAATTAACATCTTTTTTTTAAATTAACGAATTTATGGTATTATCTTTTTTTTTCTCCTTCTTGGTGGGGGTTGGGGCTGGGGTTGTTTTTCTCTATTCTAGATTATCCAGTCAAGAAGATGAAAACTACAGAGAAGGGATTTGGTTTGGTGGCTTATGCTGCAGATTCATCTGACGAAGAGGAGGAACATGGAGGTCATAAAAATGCAAGTAGTTTTCCACAGGGCTGGAGTTTGGGATATCAGTACCCTTCATCACAACCACGAGCTAAACAACAGATGCCATTCTGGATGGCTCCATAGGCAACAGTGGAACAGAGTTTTGAGCCTTGGTGACTCTAGCAATAATGCATGCATTTGATATAACAAGACTCTGGCGCCTGTCCTGGGAACCATCTTGGACCTTTGCAGAAGTCAGAGATGAGTGTCTCCTTTCTTAAAGGGGTTCCATTCTTTTTAAAACATCCTTAAATCTGCAGTGGCATAGCATCTGTTAAAATTTACTTAGAATCACAAATTTGTCTCAGAAGCCTTTTAACAGTTGGTGAAATGTGCTTGTTCAACAGGGTCATTCCGATATACACTTGACCTGGTCCAGCCTTTTCCAAATGAATAGCCCTTATTCTGACGTAAAGCAGGTTTTATTTGTACTTTACTACTGTTTGGTCAATTTTGATAATAACTGGTTCCAAACAAAGCCTTACTATTTATTAGTGGGGAAATAATTTTAAGACCATCCTTTCTTTTCAGTACTTAGATCTAAGAAGCTCTTTGTCCTTATTTCAGTTTTGGATTCTTTGTTTTGGAAAATGTGGTTTTACTAATTTGAAACTGTTGGATATAGCTGGATCCTGGGGAACTGAAGGTTTCTTTATTTCATTGGGATGATCCAAAGCTGGCACCTTCAGGCACTCTTGTCTCAGAGAGCCATTGCTGTTTTTATTGCCCGTCTAAGCTCCTTGTCTTCAAGTGGGTCAGAGAAAACTGCTTGAGCAAAAGCTGGTCAGAACTCATCACAGAAATGAAACTCAGTGGTCTGTCTCTCTCAGAACTGGTTGCAGATAAAAGAGAGAGATTTGACTGCTCACAATAGAATGGTGGACTTAATGACTGAAACTGCAACTTGTCCTTTTTCTTGGCATTACAGGTTTTGCCAAAAGAACTTTTTTGTATCAAATACTGATGTGTGAAGGTGAAGGAGCTAGTCTGCTGAACCAGTAGTTTGAGATACTGAACTGTCATTTTTGCACATTTGAATATTTTGCAGGCTGGCTTTGTATAAATGTATCCTCTGGTTTCCTATATGTTGTAAATATTTAGAACATAATTTCATTATAAATAAATGTATAGATATTCTGCTTGTGGTTTCGCTGTTCTTTCTTCCACAACGTATCCATACACTAAAATTCATAAACTGTTTTGCTCACAGCATATTATAACCCCATCAGAAAAATACATACCTGGACCCAAAAGTTTGCATTTAGTTCCAAGTGTTTTATGACTTTCCAAAGTAAACCCTTCAAAGCCCAAGTGAAATATAAAGGATTTTTATGGTTGTTTTCCAGTTTCATATTCTTGTCCTCCTTTAAGGGCTGAGTGAAAGTTTGTTTTTTGGGGGGGGGTATTTTTAGGGCCGCACCCACTGCATATGGAAGTTCCCAGACTAGGCGTCAAATCGGAGCTGTAGTTGCCGGTCTATTAAAGTCAAGGCCACTTGGCTTTTTCTGTTACTAAGCAGTGAACATCACCTTGGTCCTGTTTTGGGGGAGGATTTGGTGGGTGCCCATTTCCTCACATTTGGCCAAATTTAGTTTCTCATAAATGATCCTAGGTAAGTTGTTATTGTCTAAGTCTCCAGTGTGTCCCTTATCATGTCCTCCGTATAAATAGTTGTTTCTGTGTGTGGGCCTTGAGTGTGGTACTCCCCCAGGATCTTCAGCGATGAGCGGGCTTTGAGGACCTGGCCGGAGATGGTCCTCCCCGGAGGAGGCGGGGCCAATCCCCAGCGTCACGAGGGCTGCCCCGCCCCTCCTGCTGAGACGCGGGCGCTGGTGGCGCCATCTTCCCCAGCTGCGGGAGGGGTCACAGGTCAGTGCCAGATCCTCGCTGCGAATGAGGACGGAGGACGAAGTGGGTGATCAGACCCGGCGGTGGCCTTAACGTTCCGAAGGGTACGAGCCGCGGAGGGGTTGGCTTGTGAGGCGGCAGGGTGGGGGGCTTGATGGCGGCAGCCCGAGGTGCTGCCGGGGGAGGGGAGCTGCCTCCGAGGGAATGTAGAGGAGACTGAACCTCCGGGTACCGCGGGCTTGAGAGGACCCCTGCGGCCTAAGGGGTGGTGTTCCTCCTGGTTCCTAAACAGCAGCTTTCTCACTGGACTCCTTCCTGCTGTGCTGGTGCCCCAGTCTGAAAAGAAATGCTAAATTTCTTTGTCTCTTTTTATTCTTTTTTGAAAAAAGTAATTATTTGGAAAACCTATGCTATGTCATGGGACTGAGCTGCCCTGGAGGGAAGGTGAGGGCAGTGTGATTCCTGAGGGCCGCCAGAAAGGGACCAGGGGTAATAAATCGGTATGAGAAGGTCGGGCACTGCCGCTAGGACTGTCGTCACGGGGTCTCTGTCCTGGATTAAATATTTTCTTTCTTTTTCTTTCTTTCCAGGTGCCTTATCCTCGGGGCAGCCCAGGATTCTCCAAGAGGAGAATGGATTCTGGAACTCGCCCAGCTGGTAGCTGTAACAGCCCTGCAGGGCTGTCACGGGAATACAAACTAGTGATGCTAGGTGCTGGTGGTGTAGGGAAAAGCGGTAGGTGACATTTGCCATTTTAAAGAAGAATGAAAATGCTTACAACAGATGCCCTCCACCCAACCAAGTAGGAGACTGTCGTGCAGTATTGATACTTAAGTTCTTTCTGTGGTTCACCTTTGTGTTTAACTTTCATTTCTTGTTTTAAAGCTATGACCATGCAGTTCATCAGCCACCGATTTCCAGAAGATCATGACCCCACCATTGGTAAGTCAGATTATCACTTAGGTTTTTTCCAGTAAACCCCATAAAAGGGCCTTGGTGTCAGTTTTTGAAACAGTTTTAAACCATTTATGTTGTGAGCCTTTTGGGTGTCTAGATTTACTTAACAAGAATAACATCGCAGTTGGTAAGCAAATGAAAGTTTTTTTCCTTAGCTTAACTTTATATGTACATAAGCTATCTTAGTCTGTTTTTTATTAAACATTAATGGGACGCTTTCTTTGTTTTATTTTTATGGTTGCTATAATATATTGTCAGATTAAAGGAAAAGTTTAAAGGCCACTTAACAGAAGGCTTTTGCTGTCATTTCTCTAAGGGTCTGATTTGCGACTAACTCTGTAACTATGAGTCAGCTGGTCTGAACTTCCACAAAAGGAAGCAGAAAAACAAGTAGAGCCAGCCTGCTGAACTCTTACAACCCAGACATGCAGAGCCTGGACTTGTTCCACTAGAAGCCCTTCATTTACTTCCTTATACCTCAAGTTCATTACATAGCAAGGTCTTTCTTCATGTCTTTTATAATCTTAATGCTCTATTGTTAGTAAAACACTGTTGGTGAGTAGAAAGTAATTTTTCTTTTGCTTTTTCTTTAAAGCTGCTATTCTCCATAGACATTAGGAATGTTACTGTCATTCCTGGACCATACGTAAGGAGGCAGATTTGATTTTTAGGGGTTATATCACAGTATAGAAGAAAAATGGTGATGGGATAGTGAAGGGCACAGAAGTTCTGCCATATTACTTATTTTCAGGATGTGACACTTTTGTCATGATCCTGAGTCTCTAGGAAGGAATTCCATTGGATCAGGACTCTACTGCTCTCTTCTCCACAAAGCCAGTAAGTTTTCTGTGCCAGCCTACCTTCCATAGTCATCATTTTATATAGTAGATGCTTCTGTGGCTTGGGGAAAAACAGAAACAGTTCTTATTTTTCATGTTCTATATTAAATTTAGAGCATTGTTCAGGAATTCACACTATAGTGGGAATTTTAGGAATAAAATTAATTTAGGGCTTAAGATAATTTACTTGGAACTCCAGAAATATCTTTTCCTTTCTTTAAAGTAAAACTCATATACTTGTGCCCTGAAAGACTGTGTGTGTGTGTGTGTGTGTGTCTTTAGGGCTGCACCTATGGCATATGGAAGTTCCCAGGCTAGGGGCTGAATTAGAGCTGCAGCTGCTGGCCTGTGCCACAGCAACACCAGATCTGAGCCTCATCTGTGACCTACACCACAGCTCAGGGCAATGCCAGATCCTAACCCACTGAGTGAGGCCAGGGATTGAACCTGCATCCTCATGGGTACTAGCTGGATTCTTAACCTGCTGAGCCACAGTAGGAACTCCTCTTACTTTTTTTTGCTTGGTTGATTTCTCCCCCATCAGCTATTCTCCTGATAATATTATCTGATTTAACAGCAAATACTTTTATCTCTTGAGTTCCTGTTATGTGGCAAGCACTGTATTAGGCCGTGGGAGTACAGAGTGAGCAAAAAGTTATGGTGTCTGCTTTCACTGAGTTCATAGTTTAGTGCATTTTGTTTCAAACTTTGGCTAGTAACTCTAAGAAGAAAAATTTGTTATAACCAGTATACATGTAAGTATGTATACATATATATTTGTACATATATTTGCATATATGTATATATTTGAATATACAAATATGTAAAGTATTATAAAACTATATTTACCTCACTGCATGTGGTACACTTTTGAATTTCCTCTTTCATTTTAGATTTCTGCTTATTTATTTTATTTTTTCTGCTTATTTATTTTAATGTTGGTCCTAATGCATTAAATTCATCCATAACTCACTAATACTAATGGATCATATATGACCTGTAGTTTGAGAATCATTGATTTGTTAGGCTCTTCATCTTTGAGGAAGAGTCAGAAGCAGGGGTTCAAGAAGAAATGTTTAGGGAGTTCCTGTTGTGGCCCAGTGGTTAACGAATCCGGCTAGGAACCATGAGGTTGCGGGTTCGAACCCTGGCCTTGCTCAGTGGGTTAAGGATCCGGCGTTGCCATGAGCTATGGTGTAGGTTACAGACATGGCTCGGATCCTGCGTTGCTGTGGCTGTGGTGAAGACCGGCAGCTACAGCTCCTGTTAGACCCCTAGCCTGGGAGTCTCCATATGCCGTGGTCGTGGCCCTAGATAAGGCAAAAAGACCAAAAAAAAAAAAGAAGAAATGTTTAGGAGTTCCCACTGTGGCACAGTGGGTTAAGGACCTGGCATTGCCATAAGTGTGGCATAGGTCGCAGATGCAGCTCAGATTTGATCCCTGGCCCAGGAACTTCTGTATGCTGCAGGTATAGCTGAAGAGGGGAAATTAAAAAAACAAACAAAAAAACACATTTAAAGGATATATATCAGGATGTAAGCAGTGATTGTTTGAGTGATGGCAATACTGAGTGGAGGTTTTCTCTTCTTTTTTACTTTCCTGTATTTTCCAAGGTTATCACGCTAATATGCATGAAGATATTCTTTCTCATAAAGGAGAAATTATGACAATATGGATTCTTTAGAAAATAGTGAACTCTGGGTTTTCTTTTCCCTATATTAAAAAAAAATGGTGAGGAAATATAGCATATGATTAAGTACATAAGACTTTTGGTCAAACACCTCTTGGTTTTGGTTCTGGCTAGATCATGAATGAATTGTATGATATGGGGAACACATTTAATGTTTTTATTTTCTTTATCTGTAAAATGGAGGTATTAAGACCTGTCTCATTGGATTATTGTCTCTGTTGAATGAGTTAATATATAAATCACTTAGTATAATGCCTGGTGTCTCCTAACTAATAAATGGAAAAGTTACTTTTCTGGCCTAACGTTTTTTTAAAAAGACAGTCTCTCAATTCTTTTTTAGCCTAGAATTGTAGGTGAAGTTTTATAAGCTTAAGCTATGAATAAACATATGTCATTTCTTATGTGAGCGGGAAAAACATTAGCTGAAGAAGACCCAGTTCACGTGTCTCAGTGGAATTAGGAGCTTTCTGAGAACATCTGGGCACTTAAGGAACTTGGGTGTAATCTACTTCTCCATAGGATGAATTTCAAAATAAGGTAGCATATTCCTGCATTTATGGGTTTATAGTACACCTTTCTTCCCTCCTGTAGAAGATGCTTATAAAATCCGGATCCGTATTGATGATGAGCCTGCCAATCTGGACATTTTGGATACGGCTGGACAGGTATTAAATCCCAGAATGCTATGAGTAAAGGCCTTTTTACGCTAATAAAGGGGAGGGGAAGACTTATACAGAGAAGATCACTAGTTCGTCTCTTTTAATTTTTCATGCACTCTGACTCAGGATAGCAGGTAACCAACATCTCTCTTTAATCTGAAAGAAATAGCGATTGTGTATATAATTCTAGGTTGCATCAATACATTAATGATCTTTGTTTCCTTCTAGGCAGAGTTTACAGCCATGCGGGATCAGTATATGAGGGCAGGAGAAGGGTTCATCATCTGTTACTCTATCACCGATCGGAGAAGTTTCCATGAAGTTCGGGAGTTTAAACAGCTAATTTATCGAGTTCGCCGTACTGATGATACTCCTGTGGTTCTTGTGGGAAACAAGTCTGACCTAAAGCAGCTAAGACAGGTGAGGATAGACTGGAAAATGCTATATACATTCTTGTAGGATTAGTGTTTTATGTGTCTGTGTATAGGTTTCTTTGCCTTAAAATGAAGGCAAGTATTTTATTGTAATTGATTTACAGTGCCGTGCCAATATGTGCTCTATAGCAAAGTGCTCTATAGCAAAGTGTGTATGTGTGTGTGTGTGTATATATATATATGTGTATATATATATATATACGCATTCTTTTTTAATATTATTTTCCATCCTGGTTTGTCCCAGGAGATTGGATATAGTTCCCTGTGCTGTACAGTAGAACCTCTTGCTTATCCATTCTAAATGTAATAGCTTGCATCTTCTAACCCCAAACTCCTAGTGCATCCTACTCCCTCCCTGTTCCCCTTGGCAACCACAAGTCTCTTCTCTAGATCTGTGTGTCTGTTTCTGTTCTGTAGATAGGTTCATCTGTGCCACATTTTAGATTCCACATACAAGTGATATCGTATGGTATTTGTCCTTCTCTCTCTCTCTCTCTCTTTTTTTTCCTTTTTGCTTTCTAGGGCCGCATCTAAGGCATATGGAGGTTCCCAGGCTAGGGGACACATCGGAGCTACAGCCGCCGGCCTACACCACAGCCACAGCAACTCAGGATCCAAGCTGAGTCTGCAACCTACACCACACAGCTCACGGCAACACTGGATCCTTTAACCCACTGAGCAAGGCCAGGGATCAAACCCAGGTCCTCATGGATACTATTCAGGTTTGTTGCCACCGAGCCACGATGGGAACTCCCTTGTCCTTCTCTTTCTGACTTATTTCACTTAGTATGAGCATCTCAGTTGCATCCATGTTGCTGCAGTTGGCATTATTTCATTCTTTTTTATAGCTGAGTAGTATTCTATTGTATATAGATACCACATCTTCTTCTTCTTCTTCTTCTTTTTTTTCTCCTCTGGGGCCACACCGGTGGCATATGGAGATTCCCAGGCTAGGGGTCAATTTGGAGCTGTAGCTGCCAGCCTACAACACAGCCACAGCAACTTGGGATCCAGGCCACGTCTGCAACCCACACCACAGCTCATGGCAACCCTGCATCCTTAACCCACTGAGCAAGGGCAGGGATCGAACCCAAGTCGTCATGGATACTAGTCAGATTTGTTTCTGCTGACCCACAACAGGAACTCTAATACCACATCTTCTTAATGCATCCATCGTTAACGGACAGTTAGATTGTTTCCATGTCTTGGTTATTGTGAAAAGTGCTGCTATGAACATGTAGGTTTTGTCCGGATATATGCCCAGGATTGGGATTGATCTGCATCCTATGGTAGTTCTATATTTAGTTTTCTGAGGAACTTCTGTACTGTTTTCTGTAGTGATTATACCAGTTTACATTCCCACCAATAGCGTAGGAGGGGGTCTCTTTTCTCCACACCCTCTCTAGCATTTGTTTTTGTAGACTTATTAATGATGGCCATTCTGACTGGTGTGAAGTGGTACCTCATTGTAGTTTTGATTTGCATAAAATGAAATTTTAAAATTAGCTTCTCGCAGAGTTCCCTGGTGGCCCTGGCATTGTTGCTTCTGTCAGTCAGGTCACTGCTGTGGTGCAGATTCAGTCTGGAAGTTTTTGTATGCCCAGGGAAAAGCCGAAAACAAAAATAGATGAAAAAATAAAAAATACACTTCTCCCTACCATTGAAAACTTCCCTATATCTACTAATTTGCTATTATTTTGGGTAAAATCTGGATTTTAGGAGTCAGTTTACAGGACAAAGTCTACAGGGAAATAGATAACTAATAGAATACTCATTAAGTGAAGGATCATGAATTGTCCATTTCCTAAAACCTCAGAAATAAATCTCTTTTTGTTGCAAAGAGAGAAATTTAGGTTAAACTTCAAGGTATACTTTCTAATGGTGCCAATTATGAGCCCTAGGAAGGGAGAATCAGAGAAATTATAGAGGATTCTAGAATAATTGATACTCTTCAAAATAACAACGATGTTTAAAATTTTGCCATTTGGTGTTGAGTTAGGAGTAGTAAAATGGGCTCATTTATCACTACTAGTGAAAGCAGTGAATGGTACAAAACTTTCTTCTATTTTAAAAAATTATTTTAATTTTTTCATTGGTACAACCTTTTTAGAAGTAGTTTGACAGTAGTTAATGCTTCTCAGTCAATTCCTGTTCAAAGTAATCAATTCAAGGACCTCTCTAGAGCTGAGGAGCTCTCTTCCTGTTAAGGCAGCTTTTTTACTTTTTGGAGCAGTTGTAATTCTTTCCCACTGTTATCACTACACATTTTCTCATGTTTGTATTTTGAAAGGTCTCCAAGGAAGAAGGATTGGCTTTGGCCCGAGAATTCAGCTGCCCCTTTTTTGAGACATCTGCCGCATACCGCTACTACATCGATGATGTCTTCCATGCTCTTGTACGAGAGATACGCAGGAAAGAAAAGGAGGCAGTACTGGCCATGGAGAAAAAATCTAAACCCAAAAACAGTGTATGGAAGAGGCTAAAATCACCGTTCCGGAAGAAGAAAGATTCCGTCACTTGAAAGGAAGATGCGAAGTGTTTACCTGTGAACTGCAGTGCTTAATCAGAGCAGTCCAGTAACCTGCATTAGTGAGCGTGGTGCTCGTTCTTTCTCCTGTTAGGACCATTATTTTAAAAATAACTGATGAAGGGGACAAACCCACTAGGAGTTTCCAATGATGTGGTATTTAAAATACTGTGTCTCAGCTGACTCTGATTTTATTAACCCAGTGGAGCACTGTCTCGTTTTAAATTGTCACATTAGAATTTGATCCACCACTGTTTTGGGTTCTGTTGCTGGCATTAATTAATGTAAATTTTTTATACCCAGGGGAATACGAATACCATGTATGTCTGACTAAGCGCACAAAAGGAGTTTTTGCCATGCACTATTCTGCATTCTCTTTCAACTGCAATTTCCTGGGATTCTCCCAGGGAAGAACCTCCGTCTTTACTAAAAAATTCACGCTGTGCTTCCTGGAGACAGAACAAAAATCTCATCAGGAAATCAATTCTAAAGAGATCAGTGCAACAAATAGGGAGCGCCTGTTGCAGATTGTGGAATTATGGGGGAAATCAGACCCTATGTTTTCACAGGAACTTGGCTAGAAAAAGGTAGGATCAGAACAGTGTTCCCCAGAGGAGCCTGTTTTTTCTAAGTACACGTATGACCTAAATGCACTGGGATGGATGAGGACAAACAAGTGTATAAAAGGTAATGGAGCCTTCTTCTGTGAGGTTATTTCACTCTTCCTTTCACGGTTTTGCCTTTCTTTACCTTCAAAGGTAAATAAACACTTTGGGAACCATTACTGGATTACTAAACTCTTGGTTAATCTTAATCCTTGGTTAGGACAGCCGTGGCCTTGTACAGGTTTATTTTTCCCCCAGAGATGGACACACCAACGTATTTACATTAATTGCTTCCTAGTGCTTTCCCTTAGCTTCCCTATACTCTCGAGAAGAGCCAGGCCTGGCAAAATGTTTTTTAGGCCCTTTGTCAGACTGACTGCATTTTCCATACGGAAAAGACATCAGGAGTTAGTAAAATTGTATATGTGCCTCCTTGAAATAGACAATCACTAGACTCAGTGTTCTAAACAAGCCTGTAGCATTTCTGTTTAATGAGCCAGTCTTGAAGCTTTAAAATTCCCATGTGTTGAATTTCTCATTGAAGCTTTTTTTTTTTTTGCTTCTTAGGGCCGCACCTATGGTATATGGAGGTTCCCAGGCTAGGGGTCGAATCATAGCTACAACTGCCGGCCTGTGCCACAGCCACAGCAACACAGGATCTGAGCTGCATCTGCAACCTACATCACAGCTCAAGGCAACGCCGGATCTTTAACCCACTGAGTGAGGCCAGGGATCGAACCTGCATCCTCATGGATTCTAGTCAGGTTCGTTAACCGACGAGCCACAACGGGAACTCTTCTCCTTGAAGATTTCTTTACAAGGACTTTGCTAAACTCACTTCAGGATTTTCTGAGCCTTGACAAAGTTTAGTGTTAAGAGAATACCACTTTAACAACTACGTACTTGAGAAACTATCCTCTTTCCTGGGAATAATCAGCTTTAAACATTGGTGGTGAGTTCTTTCTTTTAGAATCAGGATTATTTTGATACCTGAACTTGTTATGTGTGGAGATTTAAGTGCAAAAAAGTGCTAAGAGTAATGTAGCATATATTGAACATTCAATGTCACTAAGAAGTGCTGTCATTGACCGCTTTATACTCTAAGAACATGACTTGGTGTGGCACCTCTTAAAAAGTGTACAGCTCCTTACTGCTTTCCATTTCTGTTACAGGCAGAAGGACAGGATTGTTACGTGTTGCCTTCCATCAGTGGTATGTGTTCTAGGTTTAAAGAGAAGTGATCATTGTAACATTTTTAGCTGAGTAGTGATCCCTTTTGAAACTCCTGGAAATGTTTTTGCTACCAAATAAATCATGTTTTATGGTACCAAGCCATCAAAAAGTGAAAGACAAAATTTGAATTTGAATCTATGCAGGACAAATTTTACAGGAACCGTAGCACTTTGGAGAAACATGAAGTTAGAAAAGAAATACAGTGCAATTCTGTTTTAACAGTATTTCACCACATTTAAACTAACTTAGAACCTATGAGGTTTAATGCCTTAGCCTCACGTTACTAATGACCTAGGGAATTGTTATGCATCAAGCAAGTAGTTGACAGCTCTGTAGTTATTCAGGATAGTCATGGCAGCAGAGAAGATTGCCAGGAAAAAAAATCTGCAAGACGAGAGAGTTTTTATTGTATATAAGAAAAATAACAAATTAGTGTTTTTAAGACTATCACTGTTGGGAGTTCGTGTGTGACTCAATGGGTTAAGAACCTGACTAGTATCCTTGAGGATGTGGGTTCAATCCCTGGCCTCACCTAGTGGATTAATAATCTGGCGTTGCCACAAGCTGCACTGTAGGTCACAGATGTGGCTCGGATCTGGCGTGGCTGTGGCATCAGCTAGCAGCTGCAGCTCTGATTCAACCCCTAGTCTGGGAATTTCCATATGCCACAGGTGTGGCTCTAAAAAGGAAGGAAAAAAAAAAGACTATCACTGTCTTTATATTTGAACATTGGATTAATTAGCCCATCAATTAGTACTGAGAATTCTATTCATGGTGCTAAATAGTTTGAGGTGTATAATATGTGTAAGTCATAGCTCTATTCTTAGTGATTCTTTAGTGTACATAAATTATAATCTCTAAATAGTCAGCTTTATCTAATTTGAGGGCATTAAAATCAATTACTGCCTGGAACTTTGAAGAGAGAAAAATTCAGGGACAAGTTGAAAAGCACTGGAAATGTTCATGTCCATACCAGATTGGTAAGTTACAGAATTTAGAAGCTGGTGTCTAGAATTAACTGTTTAGAATTCAAAAGGGGATGTATGTTTTAACTTTGTGATATATTAGCAAGAATTGGTCTACTGTAATGATTGGGGAGGAGAGGAAAGACAAGTTTTTCACTTATGCACTTGTATATGAAAACGGTTTGTATGACACAATACAAAACTTTTAAACAACTTCTTGGGCCTTTCCTTTACTTACCTGTGTGGGTATAGAAATGTTTGCAATCATTGCACAAGGGTTGTTTTAAGAAAAACTTTAGGAGTTCCTTTTGTGGCTCAGTGATTAACGAGCCTGAATATCCATGAGGATGCAGGTTCGATCCCTGGTCTTGCTCAGTGGGTTAAGGATATGAGGTTGCCGTGAGCTGTGGTGTAGGTTGCAGATGCGGCTCAGATCCCAAGTTGCTGTGGCTATGGCGTAGGCCAGCAGCTGTAGCTCCAATTCGATCCCTATCCTGGGAACCTCCATATGCCACAAGTGTGGCCCTAAAAAAAGACCAAAAGAAAGAAAAAATTTAATATACCATGAGATTCTATATTCTGGAATATATTCATTAAAAAAAATGTGAGTGCCCACCATATACAGAACACTTGTGTCAAATGCTAGAGGGCATGCCACGGGATGCCCCAGCTTCTTTCAAAGAGATTACCTTGGTGCTTGCACGAGCCGAGGGGGGAGGAGGGAGGAGGGGATGCTGCAGTCCAATGCGAAGCATCTCCCTGTGATAGTGAGTGGGGTCCTAGCTCCAGGTACTACCTGGCTCTGTTTTTTGACCCCAAGCACTGCCCACTATCCTGGCACCAGCACTGGTGACACTTGGTGTTTGGCCATGCCATTGAGGACTTGGGATGCAGAGTGAACTATTGGCTCCAAGGCAGGTACCTGAGGGACCCCATTGTCGTTGGAGAGAGGCAGAGTGACAAGGCAAATTTTTTTTTAAAAGATTACCTTGGAGTTCCTTTTGTGGCTCAGGGATATCGAATCCGACTAGTATCCATAAGGCTGCAGGTTCGATCCTTAGCCCCACTCAGTGGGTTATGGATCTGACGTTGCTGTGAGCTTCAGTGTAGGTCACAGATGTGACTCAGTTCTGGCATTGCTATGGCTGTGGTATAGGCCGGCAGCTGCAGCTCAGATTTGACCCCTACCCTGGGAACTTCCATATGCCTTGGGTGTGGCCCTAAAAAAATAATAAAAATTAAAAAATTAAAGGATTATCTATTGGTTAGGCAGATAGGAAAACACGGACTGAAAATTGGCAGCACTTTTGCCACCTGATCAAGGGTTCAAGTTGTTTCAAGTGTGTATACTAAATATGAAAGAATGAGGAATAATTTTTTACGTGGAGGTCATTGCTTTTATCTCCACTATAGGGTGTGGCCCTTAAAAAAAAAAAAAAACTCAGAGAAGGAAGGAATTAGCACGGCCAGGCAGATCATTGGAGCTGAATCCTTAAAGAGTATTGTTATTTTAATTTTATTTTTTTTGTCTTTTTGCCTTTATGTAGAGCCGCACCCATGGCATATGGAGGTTCCCAGGCTAGGGGTCTAACAGGAGCTGTAGCTGCCGGCCTTCGCCACAGTCACAGCAACGCGGGATCTGAGCCGCGTCTGCAACCTACACCACAGCTCACGGCAACGCCGGATCCTTAACCCACATGAGCAAGGCCAGGGATCGAACCCGCAACCTCATGGTTCTTAGTCGGATTCGTTAACCATTGAGCCACGAAGGGAACTCCAAAGAGATGTCATTTCTGAAATTCCTCATTACTAGTATTTATTTCTTATTTTTTTAATTGCTTATTTTCTACAAAAAAAAAAAAAAGGTCTGCATGAATTCAGTAAGCTCTTGACAAATAATTGGAAGTCGTACTTTTTCCAAACTCAGTCTTAAGAAGGGTGAGAGAGAAATTCGAGGTCTTTTTTAGGAGTCCTTGTTAAGTCTGACAAACACTTGGCTTTTAAAGATGACTTATTACTGAAATGTGGGATTTGCAATAATCCTGGATTTGCTTGGCTTCAAATTAAAATTTATTTTCAAATCTTTCTTCTCACATTTCATCAGCTCAGCTGGAACTGAAATTCAGGTGGTAAAACCATACGGGGAAGTAGCTGGAAATCCCGGATCTCTGGCTAAAGAGATTATTCACTTTGACTTCCAAGTATTTCTAAAGACTCTCCCTGCACAAATTTTGTCTTTTCTTTTCTCCCACTAAGAGTTGCTGTCAGATAATTGGAATAAATTAATAGCAACTATGTTTGTATTCTACTCAGTTTTCATAAGTTTTTTTTTTTCAATGAAAGTTGGGGGATGACCCTTGCTATTCTTTTTTTTTCTTTGCATTTTAGGGCTGAACCCGCAGCATATGGAGGTTCCCAGGCTAAGGGTCCAATTGGAGCTACAACTCCTGCACAGCCACAGCAGTGTAGGATCGGAGCCGTGTCTGCGACCTACACCACAGCTCACAGGCAACGTCAGAGCCTTAACCCACTGAACGAGGCCAGGGATTGAACCCTCAGCCTCATGATTCCTAGTCGGATTTGTTTCCACTGCACCATGACAGGAACTCCAGCCTTGCTCTTCTTGCTTTATTGGTTAACTGTTTTCAGTAGTGTGCTGTTTACCCGTTTTGCTAGACTGCACCCATACCGATGGAGAAAGCTAGAGCTGACCTAAGAGTTCTCTGCAGAAACACATTCTCCTTGGATGAGCTGGATTGACTTGCTGCCTGTTTGGCTTCACTGTTTAGAAGCTAAGGACCTAGTATGACCTGGAGAAACCAGGATGGATTTTAGTTTTTAGGAAAATTTTGTCAGACAGAATAAGTGAGTCAACCCACCTACAGAGGCTTGCAAACCTATTTCTCTTCACTGTCCACAGGGTCAGATCTGGGTGTGGCCAGCTTCCTTAGGCTAACATAAGTTACTTAACCTAACTAAAGATTCCTAACACGTGGTTTCTATTCCCAGGGGAGTTACAGGTGCTTGAGAAGACAAGGCAATCCATGACCACATAAAAACCGATAGTACATTGACTAGTTAAACAAATACCTTGTACCTGTTGTGGCTCAGCAAGTTAAGAATCCAATTAGTATCCATGAGGATATAGGTTTGATCCCTGGCCTCGCTCAGTGGGTTAAAGGATCCAGTGTTGCTGAAAGCTGCGGTGTTAGTTGCAGATGAGGCTTGGATCTGGCGTGGCGGCGGTGAAAGTCGGCAGCTGCAGCTCGGATTTGACCCCTGACCGGGGAATTTCTTATGGTGTGGGTGCAGCCCTAAAAAGAAAAAAATAAAAGAACACATTGCAAGATCTAGGATTAAACTGGTCTGTGGAATTAGACCATGAAGATTTCTCCAAAGGAGGAAAAGTGTGACTTGAAACAACAGAAAAGAATCATGATGTGAGACAACTTCAGTGCAGGATTTGAGGCCGGGAACATCAAGAGTACTGTGTAGTGTGTGCAACAGGCAGCGAGAAACAAGCTTGGAGTTAAACGGTAAGAGCTGGAATATAACAAGAAACCAAGAGGGCAGGGCTATTTGGGTGGAAAGCAGTGGAGGCCGGTCTGAAGTGCACATGGCTTCCAAATATCTGGTTATTCTGTGTCAGAAACAGGTGAAGAGCTGTTGTGTTTTTTCTCCTTTCTCATCCTAACCTCTGACTTTAGCTTTTTTCTTTTTTTTCCTTTTTTTGCTTTTTAGGGCTGCACCCGCAGCATATGGAGGTTTCTAGGCTAGGGGTTGAATTGGAGCTACAGCTGCCAGCCTACACCACAGCCACAGCAACCCGAGATCCTTAACCCACTGAGCGAGGCCAGGGATCAAACCTGTGTCCTCATGAATATTAGCTAGGTTTGTTTCTACTGCACCACGGCAGGAACTCCCCATCTTTTTTAAAGGCTTGGGAAGGACAGTGTTTAACCCCAAAGACTAGAGCATTAGAGAACCCCTGAACCCCTGAGACAGCTCACTGGGGAGCAAACAGTGGAAATTTAGTTCCATCCCGCCACCTTGCCATGATGGGAATTTTACCTCTCATTTTGATTCGATAGATCTCTGATAGGGCCCAGGAATCTATATAAAGACAAACCTCCGGAGTTCCTATCATGGCTCAGTGGAAACAGACCCAACTAGCATCCATGGGGAGGCAGGCAGTTTCGATCCCTGGCCTCGCTCGGCGGGTTAAGGATCTGGCATTGCCCTGAACTTTGTTGTAGGTCGCAGACGTGGCTCGGATCTGGCATTGCTGTGGCTGTGGGGTAGGCCAGAGGCTACAGCGCTGATTAGACCCCCAGCCTGGGAATCTCCGTGTGCCGTGAGTGTGGCCCTAAAAAGATAAAGAAAGAAAAAAGGAAAAAAAGAAAAAGAAAAAAAACTCCCCAGGTGATTCCAATTGCAGCCACGCAGCCATCCCTGGATTAGGACTCACTGAGCTGGATGATATCGGAGTGTTTTGGGAGATCACTGGAGGTCTGTATAAAGCAGTGGTAGATTGCAGTTAACAGGCGTGGAAAATGATGGCTCTGCGTAGACTCGTGTGGGAATGGGGAGCAGCTGGGAGTGAGCAACAAGGAGGATGCTGTAATAGTTCAGCATTAAGGAAACAAGGGCTTTGGCTGTGGGAACAAGCAAAAAAAAATAAACTCATACCTTGTTTTGAAAGAAACCACTGGACAGCACAAATGTCTATTAGGTCTTAATGTTTGGGGTAGTTTAAAATTTCCAAATTTTACACGTGAGTTTCCCTCAAGGCAAAATTACTGAAATATTTTAGCTTTGTCTAATAGTCCTTACTTTCAAAAAAAAATGTGATGAGCAGCTTTTGGTTCAGTGTGTACATTCCTCAGCACACATGATTAGATCATTAAGTTACCCAGTTTTTTGAACAAAAGCTACTGGGGTGGGGACATGTGTCATTTCCTGCCCTTCCCAGAGTTTTTTTTTTTTTTTTTTTTTTTTTTTTTTTTTTTTTTATTGCTAGAGCTTATTACAGTTTGCTCTGAACCTGGAGAAAATCTTTAGCTCCAGAAATATCCCCGGCCAGATGCTTTCCTTTGCAGTTTCCTTGCAAAGGAGTGTGTAGGTGAGGGAGTGGAGGCAGAGAAACTTACGGTTTGTACGAAGGTGAGTCCAAATATGTGCTCAAATACTGTGTAATACGACATCTCTGCTGGCCTGGAAGCACACATGCACATCATTTTAGTCAGAAATAATTTGCACTGTTCCACCCAAAACATTGTGGCCACTCTTTCATATCCTTAGACTCCTCAAGAGAGTATGTAGGTCTGGTTGCAGCTAATATACACCCAGCACCACCCCAAAAAACAAAAAACAACTCTTGGTGTTCCCGTCATTGTGCCGCGGAAACGAATCCACCTAGGAACCATGAGGATGCGGGTTAGATCCTTGGTGTCACTCAGTGGGTTTGGGGATCCGGCGTTGCCATGAGCTGTGGTATATGTTGCAAATGTGGCTCCAACCTGGCATTGCTGTGGCTGTGGCGTAGGCCAACGGCTGTAGCTCTGATTAGACCCCTGGCCTGGGAACCTCCATGTGGTGCAGGTGCAGCCCTACAATGACCAAAAAAAAAAAAAATTTTGAAAACACAAAACAACTCTAGACCAAACATCTTTTGAAACTGACTCAAGAGTAAGTAGGAAGAAGAGGCAATGGCTTTTTGTGTTTGCTCGAGGTCTGCTTCTTGGACTGTATTTTGTTCCCTGTCTGCCTTTATTTGACAAACCTTTACTGAGTGCTTGTGGCATGCCTAGGTTTTGTGTTGGGTGTTGGGAATTCAACAATGAATGAGTCAGACACACAGCTCTTGGAGATTAAGCTCTGTTCTTTGGGCACCTCGATTTCTAAAGTGCAAAAATTTATGAGATTTGATCAAATTAAATGGTAGAGTGAAAAGGGGACAAGCAAAAATTTCAACTCCTTGCTAAACAGTAATTTTGCTTTTTGTTTTTGGCTGTGCCTGTGGCATGTGCACGTTCCTGGGCCAGGGATCAAACCTGAACCATTGCAGCGACCTGGGCAACTGAAGTGACAACACTGGAACCTTAACCCTTAGCAACACAACAGGAACTCTAAACAATAATATTTAAATGTTAACTTGGGGGAGGAGTTCCCATCATGGTTAACGAATCTGACTAGGAACCATGAGATTGCGGGTTCGATCCCTGGCCTTGTTCAGTGGGTTAAGGATCCGGTGTTGTCGTGAGCTGTGGTGTAAGTTGCAGACGCGGTTTGGATCCTGTGTTGCTGTGGCGAAGGCCGGCAGCTACAGCTCCTGTTAGACCCCTGGCCTGGGAACCTCCATATGCTGCGGATGTGGCCCTAGATAAGGCAAAAAGACCAAAAAAAAAAAAAAAAAGGTGTTAACTTGGGGAGTTCCCATCGTGGCTCAGCAGAAACGAATCTGTCTAGTATCTGAGAGGATACAGGTTTGATCCCTCAGTGAGTTAAGGATCTGGAGTTGCTGTGGCTGTGGTATAGGCCAGCAGCTACAATTCTGATTTGACCCCTAGCCTGGGAACCTCTAAAAAACGTGCTGCCCTAAAAAGACAAAAAAAAAAGTTAACTTAGAAAAATGAGTTCCCGCTATGGCAGAGTGGTTGAAGGATTTGACTGCAGCAGCTTGGGTCACTGAGGAGGCATGAGTTTGATCTCTTGCCTGGCACAGTGGATTAAGGATCTGGCATTGCTGCAGCTGTGGTGTAGGTCACACCTGTGGCTCAGATCCGATCCCTGGTTTAGTAACTTCCATTTGCTGTGGGTGTGGCTGGTAAAGAAAAAACTTGGAAAAATGCCTACGAAGCTGGTTTGGTGTGAGTGAATGTAAATCATGAAAATGTCTAGTTTCGTACAATAGCTGGTGACCCTCTCTAAACATTCTTGAAGACACTGGCATCAAGAGCATGAGTGAGTTCTGGAGTTCCTGTCGTGCCTTAGCAGACACGAACCTAATATCCATGAGGGTGCAGGTTTGATCCGTGGCCTTGCTCAGTGGATTAAGAATCTGGCGTTGCTGTGAGGTGTGGTGTAGGTCATAGATGCAGCTTGGATCCCGAGTTGTTGTGGCTGTGGCGTACGCCGGCAGCTACAGCTCTGATTCAACCCCTAGCCTGGGAACTTCCATATGCCACAGATGTGGCCCTAAAAAAAAAAAAGATATGAGCGAGTTCTAATTTGCCTTAGTTCCTGTAGCCTGTGATGGCATCTTTCTTTGATATCTCCACACATAAGTTCGGTAGGAAAAAGAGATCACTGGAGTCAGAAGCCACAGTGTGAATCTGGGCTGCGTTGCCTTTGAGTGTTGTAACTTGGAACAAGTTGAACTCTTTGAACTTCAGTTTTCTCATCTGTTAAATGTGAATAATAGTAGCACATATCCCACAGGGTCATTGGAGGGATTGAGTGAGTTTTAAAAAGTGCTTAAAACAGTGCCCAGCACTGGTAAGCATTCAGTTGTGTTGGCTATTTTTGCTATGATTATTAAAGAGAAAATGAGTCCCTCTTTACGGCCTTGTCAGAGCTTTTCAATTAGATTGAGGTTTAATATAACATTTGAGGTGAATTACCAGCTCCCTAGGCTTGAACACAAGAGTAGCTAATGAGTTTCCGGGCTCTTATCCAGATTATTCTGTTAGTACATCTATTCCTGGGCCTGCTGAGCCATAAGAACTGCTCTGGGAGTTTGTTCCTGAACAGTAAGTGGAGTTCTGAGTGTTTCTTACAGGTGTTCAGAAGGTATATTTGACCCGGTACAGTATTAGGCAACTGGGATACTCTCCAGTTTACTGTCTTGTAAAAGTTATAGAGAAGAATAAGAATAGGGAGTTCCCATCATGGCACAGCGGAAACGAATCCGACTAGGAACCATGAGGTTGCGGGTTCACTCCCTGCCCTGGCCTCGCTCAGTGGGTTAAGGATCTGGCATTGGCATGAGCTGTGGTGTAGGTCGCAGACGCGGCTCGGATCTGGCGTTGCTGTGGCTCCGATATGACCCCTAGCCTGGGAACCTCCATAATGCCGCGGGTGTGGCCCTAAAAAAGCTAAAAAAAAAAAAAAAAAAAAGAATAGCTAGAGGCTTCTGGGAATGATTGACCTTATTTTTCTGGGAGACGTCTTGAAGTGATCTCTCTCTCCTCCGCCCCCCCAAAGCGAATGAAGAAGCGTGGAGCCCTGGAAGTGCTTCTATAAACATCATAGAAGGCTTTGGATTAATCTAGCACTGGGGAGATCCACTTGTGGCAGAGAGGAAACAAATCTGACTAGTATCCATGCAGATGTGTGTTTGATCTCTGGTCTCGCTCAGTGGGTTGGGGATCCAGTGTTGCCATGAGCTGTGGTGTAGGTTGCAGATGTGGCTCAGATCCTGCCTTGCTGTGGCTGTGGCGTAGACTGGCAACTGTAGCTCTGATTCAACCCCAAGCCTGGGAATTTCCATATGCCATGGGTGCAGCCCTAAAAAGCAAAAAAAAAAAAAAAAAAAAAAAAGACTGGCGTTGAATGTCAGAGTGGCCTACAGAAAGAACTTTGGCCCCTTATATTATTAATGACCTTTTGTCAAGTTACCTCTGAAGCCTACCCTGCCTTTGGACTTCCAGTTAGATGAACCAATCCATTTTCTTAATATTTAAGCCAATTTGAATTGGGTTTCCTCCTAATTATAGTCAAAAGCATCCTAAGTGACAAGATATTCTTACCACTATTGTTATTATATTAGTGCGTCAAAAAAAATAACATACATGGCGTTCCTTTTGTGGCTCAGAATAGGACTAGTGGTTAATAACTGGACTAGTGGAGTTCCCATTGTGGTGCAGCGGAAACGAATCTGACTAGTATCCATGAAGATGTGGGTTAGATCCCTGGCCTTGCTCGGTGGATTCAGGATCCGGCGTTGTTGTGAGCTGTGGTGTAGGTTGCAGACGCAGCTCGGATCTGGCATTGCTGTGGCTGTGGTGTAGGCTGGCAGCTGTAACTCCAATTTGACCCCCAGCCTGGGAACCTCCATGTGCTGCAGGTGCGGCCCTAAAAAGCAAAAAAGAACTGGATTAGTATCCATGAGGATGTGGCTCCACCCCTGGTCTCCCTCACGGTGTTGCCGTGAGCTATGGTGTAAGTCACAGACATGGCTCGGGTCCCAAGTTGCTGTAGCTGTGGTGCAGGCCGGCAGCTGCAACTCTGATTCTCCCCCAGCTCAGGAACATCCATATGCCACAGGTGCAACTCTGAAAAGAAAATATATGTATATACAAAGTTATATAGGGAGTTCCCGTTGTGGCGCAGCGGAAACTAATCTGACTAGGAACCATGAGGTTGAGGGTTCGATCCCTGGCCTCGCTCAGTGGGTTAAGGATCCGGCATTGCCATGAGCTGTGGTGTAGGTCATAGACTCGGCTCGGATCCAGCGTTGCTGTGGCGCAGGCCAGCGGCTACAGCTCCGATTCGACCTCTAGCCAGGGAGCCTCCTTATGCCGTGAGTGCGGCCATAAAAGAACAAAAAGAGAAAACAAAAACAAAACAAAAAAAACAAAGTTACATAGATACATCATGGTTGAAATCATGAGGTAGTTCAAAACTGGAAGGAGATGTGCCAAAATCAATAATGTTTGAGTGTAGGTAGATTTTTTCCTGTTCATATGAACTTAAACTTTATGTGTTTCCTACAATGATCCTGAGTAATGTATCAGGGTGAAAAATGCACAGGAAATAAACCTAGAAGACAAAAAGTTTGTTAAGGTTTTGGGAATCTTGATTTTTTTTCACCTCTATTCTATTTTCCAATTTTCATATCGTATGCTTATAATGCTAGTTTTGTAATTTAAAAACGTTTTATAGTTCCTTCACTGAAACTTTAAAAGACCAGACACCTTTTCTCCTGCTTCCTTTCTATCTACTTTTTACATGTACAATACAGTGTTCCTTTGCTTTCAGAGCATTTCTCAGTTTGTAATTAAATATTTGTGTGATTATTTGATTAATGCTTGTCTTCTGCTAAGCATCTCAAAAGCAGGACTCTTGCTTATCAATGTAATGTATCCCCAGTACCTGGCTTATGGCAGACAATTTTTTAAAAATTTTGTGACAAATGAATAAATGAGAATAGAATCAGCCAGTTTTCATATTGCTTTTGGAAATAAATATTTCCAATTAAAGAGACAGACTAGGAGTCCCCTAGTGGCCTAGAGATTAAGGATCTGACATTGTGACTGTGGTGGCTCAGGTCACTGCCATAGTGCCAGTTCAATCCCTGGTCTAGGAACTTCTGCGTGCTGCAAGTGTGACCAAAAAAAAAAGGGCAGACTAATTCTGAGCACCAAAAATCATCATCTCTCCCTCTGATGGTGATGGTCTTAAATATTCCCCTTTTTTTTTAGGACCACACCTGTTGCATATGGAAGTTCCCAGTCTAAGGGTCAAGTCGGAGGTGGAGCTGCTGGCCTACACCACAGCCACAGCAACACCAGATCCAAGCCATGTCCGTGACCTAGACCACAGCTCAGAGCAATGCCGGATCCTGAACCCACTAAGTGAGGCCAGGGATTGAACCCACATCCTCATGGATACTAGTTGGCTTTGTTATCACTGAACCACAGCAGGAACTCGCAAATATTACATTTTAAGAGGAAAACAAAAGGACTAGAAAAAGGACTCTAGGTCTGGGGTGTGGAATCTGCATGTATGATCAGGCCACTCAAGTTGGCTGTTGCCTTGCTCTCTGTCCATCCCAGGCATGACCAGTGAGTGCCTGCTTCTCCGACACCCTACTCAGCTGATTGATCTTCCTACGTACTTGCCCCAGGTCCCAGCTAGTGAGTGTTCCTATCAAAGGGGCAGCGAGGGGAACGCCCCTCTGCTGGTTTCCCTGGTAACCTCTGAGCCAACCCCACATCAGTTTCCTTCTAACTGCCAATCTCCCCTCCTGCCCAGGGAGTGATGCCTGCCATGCATCAGGCACGTTGTAAGAGCTCCCATCCATCAAACCATCCATGTCTCTGTTGCTGACTCTGGTCTCGACGCTCGGCAAGTCCAAGCCTGGCAGGCCTGCAAGGTGCAGCCCAACAACATTTTTTTTGATAAATGTCCAAGATGACTCTGAATCGGGTGGTCTGGGGACCACACTTTGGAGAACACACCCTAGAATATCTATTGGAGCCTGAGTGATAACATCATTTATAGTCATCCAGCTTCCATGAAAATCATGCTGAAGTCACTGGGTGTATTTAATGTGAATCAGTCTTTATTCTGCACTTGTGTGGTGCTTTAACAAATTCAACATACAAGATAGCATTACATATTGTAGGTTAGTGTTACAGCATTATGCAATTTCACACAATTTATGTTAGCTTTTCTTTGTCTTTTTTTTTTTTTAATTTGACACATTTATTTTTTTTTTTGAGTTTCATCTTTACAAGAGAAGACACAAGGTAAAGAAAGACGACCACATCGGAGAAGGATCATGGTGAGGGCAATGTCAATGTCACTATTGTGGCCTTATTAAAAGCCTTCCAAGAAAAAGGACTTACTTGCATTATCCCCTCTCCTGAGCAAGCCGCCCCTGTCCCACGAACCAGTTCTATCTGTTTTCATATCCAGAGCACTGTTCCTAAGCATGTCTGCCTTGGCAGCGCTCCACTGAGAAGAACTGAAGGAAGAACTAACTCATAAAGGGACTTTTGTTATGAGGAAAAACTCTTGCCTTCCCAAAGGAATCAAGCTATCAGCAGAGAAGGACTGACTCTTGGAAAATCAGCAGTGACCATTCCCTAACCTGTTCTTGACCATTAGTGCCTTGTGCAAACGCTAGAATGTGACTCTCTTGTCTTTCAACTGACCCTGAGGAGGAGGCATTCCTCCTCCACCCTTATCAGTTAGCTCTGGGAGGAACAAATGTGAAAGCCAAAGTCAGCTAAGAAACTTTGGGAAGGCAAAGTCAAGGGCACGATGGATCAGGCCTGAGGTAGGAGGGAGGAACCCTGGACCGTCCGCCTCTTTGCCGTTTTCTGAGAGAGACGTTGAGGCAGCTCCTAGGCTACAAACTCCTGCTCTTCCCCTGTCACCTCACCACCCACTGCTCAGTAGACCCAAAGAAGGCAAGGAAGGAAGCTACGAGGGGACGGGGAAGAGAGGAGTGGGGTGAGGCTGCTGTCCCAGACTTACATCAGGAGGAGCGACAGAGGCACACACAGCAGCGTAAAGACCAGACTATCTCCACCTGTTGCTTTGCATTGTTTCTGGGAAGGAAACAAAAGCGGGCTGCTCAGCGACTTCTGATCTTTAGACATTAAGGCGATGAAGAGGAACGATTTAAAATTTTTCCTAATGGGGCTTCAGAATGCTCCTGTCAGATTTACATTAACCTATTTCCAAACGCATTTTTAGAAAACAAAAAAATTATTTTTTGCTACGTATGATACAGTATTTACATTCCATGGAGTAGAGGATAGCGACTGGTGGTGTGAACCCAACGGATGGTGAGATCGAGTCAGATCATGGGGGTGGGGGACTGACAGGGACAAGAGCAGAGAGGGGGCTTTGTGCCTGCTCAGAACTGCTCTGCGTTGTCAAGAATCCAGGTTTAAAATAAAAAAAAAAAAAAGAATTTGTGGTGGTGGGGAACAGATTGGTTTTAAATCCACAAGAGTTAAGGGAACAGTAAAGGTAAATCACCACTCTCTCCATGGAGACTCAGCTTTTCAACTCCCTTCTCCGAAGCAAGTCAGAGGGTGATATTCTTGTCTGAATGTGGACTTTCAGTCTCGGCCAATCTTCCAGGTCTCGGTTCAAGCTGCTCCTCATTTGAGTTTCTCTTCAGGCTGGCAAAAATACCTACTGACCATCCAGGCTTACTTATTGTCAATGAAGTCTCTGCCATCTGAAAAGTCTCATCTTTAGAGACATGGCTGGACTAGGGGCAAGGAGACGTGAAATGCTTGTCGCAGCAAGATGCTCAATCTCTCTCCCCCTCTACTGTCCACTGGCAGGAGGAAGATCCAACTCTGTGGTCCCCCCCCCAATCCCTTCATCTTGTCTTGAGATTCACAAGTCCTAAGAACTTGTGGTTCTTAGCCCTCAGCATTTTGTTTCAAGGGAAAAGATGTTCTGGAAGAATCCAAGTTATCTTTATAATGCATTTAGTCACATTTACTTGTTTTACTCATTTGGTTATTTTTGAGAGCTGTTATTGGAAAATTTAAGGAGAAAAAAATAATTTCTGAAGTCCCTTTTCCTTACGAAGCATAACTAACCTCATCTAAGCTACCTAAGAAGACTCTACAGCTTCTCCGTGGTCAGCATTTCTGGGAAAACAAAAGCCAGTTTAATCCTTCAAACCACTGATGGTTTCTAATCCATCAGCCAACAAATGGCTGTTGCTTCCAGACACAGCTACAAAGGGAGATGGCCGCTCATCTCATTTTCCCTTCCTTGTTTTCATAACCAGCAAATAGCTCTTGGGATCAGATGGATGTACTCACAGACACTATCCTCTAGCTGAATTTGAGGTCCCCAAAGCTCTTTTTAGAGGGGTCATCTAGTTTTGTAAACTCACAGTCTACCTAATAAGTTTGGTGATGTCTTAGTGTGCGTGGTCACAGATTAATCAAAGCCTGCCCTTCACCCCTTCAGAGCGGGAGCACTGACAGCAAACACAGCCGATTTCTCAGTCTTTCTTCTGCAAATCCTGCCTTGTCCATTCCACCTTTGTTTCTTGGCTTACTCCAGACCTCTGGACCTCAGACTTTAGAGTAGAAATGTAAGAGGTCACAGGGAGAAAAGATGGGGATGATGAAAACGTGAAATTTTACAAGAGCAAAATATTCTTCCACAAAGGTGGGGAGTGAAAATAACTCTCCAGAGAAGCCCGATAAAAAGAGACCAATTTCAGGTAATCAGCAAATACAATTCGGCACAAAACACAATTTTCATGGATTAAAATCTGTACCTTGGTATTGGCAGTTAGGCTAATTTCTTCAGTTTGTATTAGACATGCAAGTATAAGGTTACATTGTTATATATAGACTTGTAGCAGTCTTTCCCTCTCTTTTTTTTTTTCCCCCATGTGAAAGAAAAAAAAGGATTTTCTAGTGCCTTGCAAAGGAGAAAAATCATTATCGCTAAGAACTGATCTGCGGCTGTGGTCATGTGGGGCGTTCTTTGTGGTGTTTGTTTTGTAAGAAATTTTCTTCTATAACTAAAGGGAGGTTTTGAGTCCGCTTCTCTCTGTCACCTCTCTTCCTCGCCACGTCCCTGCCCAGCCCAGCCCCGGGGGAGGTTAGAGGCGAGGAGGAGAAGAGGATTAGTACTCGCTCAGACTGTGCCACTTGGCCACGGGCTTGCGGGGGCTCTCGCAGGCCTCTCTCCAGTGTTCGGCACCGCTGGCTGTGACACTGTGCGCGCCCAGGATCAGCCTCCCCACCACCTCGTTCTTGGTGGTGCGATCGAAGTCGATGACGAGGAACTCAATGCTGATGTCGGGCAGGAGGTCGGTGGGGATGTCGTAGATGAAAGACTCGTTGAAGACGGGGTTCAAAGTGCACTTCTTGACGTGGGTTTTCTTCTTGGCAATGCGCTTTCTGCCGTAGTAGACGTTCACCTTGACATAAGGATCTGGGGCCCCCAAAGAGACAAGAAAAAGAGAGACGGGCCTATGACACAGTCCTCTCCTCCGGAAGGTGGCTCATGTTGGGGAGGAGGGGCTTCTGCTGTCCATCCCTCTAGGCCCCCCACCCCCGTGTGGTCTTTCGCGATTGCACAGTGAGTTGCGTCTGAGTGTGTGTCTGCCTGGCTGGACAAGAGGCCAGGGACACCAGGCAGGCACAGGACAGAACAGTCGTCTCCAGTCAGGGCTGAAGAAACCCCATGGCAGCAAGAAGCATTTCAAGGGCACAGGGACTAACAACTGCCAGCAGGGTTTTTGAGATGTCTCACCTGGAGCGTGGGGACAGCACCCAGCATACATATCATTTACGATACCTCACCCAACATAAAGACCCCTGAGTTCCTGTCATGGCTCAGCGGTTAATGAACCCAACTAGGATCCATGAGGACGCGGGTTTGATCCCTGGCCTCGACGAGTGGGTTAAGGATCTGGTGTTGCTGTGAGCTGTAGTGTAGGTTGCAGATGCAACTCGGATCCCACATTGCTGTGGCTGTGGTGTAGGCTGGTGGCTACAGCTCTGATTAGACCCCTAGCCTGGGAACCTCCATATGTCATGGATGTGGCCCTAAAAAGAAAAAAGAGAGAAATAAGTTGAAGTAAATAGCTGCTACCTGAGAGACCGGTGATATCCATCTTCGGCAAGTGTCTGGCTTTAAGGACCACCACTGTCATTCTTTGTGCCACAGGCTGATATGACAGGGACACCTGGAGCTCCCCTCTGCTAATGCACTTCTGTGGAGAAGAAATAACGGATGAGAATCCTGGCAGAGGGAATGGGCAACACAAAGCATGTGGAAGAAAAAGGAAACATTCTCATCATAGTCCTGATACTAAAAAAAAATCACTTGGCATGGAGACATAGTATAGCCTAGTGTGTGTAGCCTACCGTTGAAGAGTGCAGATTTTGAAGCCAGACTGGCCTGGATTCAAATCCTGACTCTACTTCTTATCTGTAGGACCTGGGACAAGCTGCTTGGCCTCTCTGTACATCCACTTCCTCATCTATAAGACGGAGATAAAAATAATACCAAGGGAGTTCCCACTGTTGCTCAGTGGTAATGAACCCAACTAGTATCCATGAGGATGTGGGTTTGATCCCTGGCCTTGCTCAGCGGGGTTAAGGATCTGGTGTTGCTGTGAGTTGTGGTGTAGGTCACAGACATGACTGAGATCTGGCGTTGCTATGGTTGTGGCTTGGTGTAGGCTAGCAGCTGTAGCTCCGATTTGACTCCTAGTCTGGGAACTTCCATATGTCCAGGTGCTGCCCTAAAAGAAAAGAAAAGAAAAGAAAAAATATAGTACCTACTTCCCAGGATTAGTAAGAGGGTTCAATACGTTAGAATTTGTAATACACCACAGTGCCTGTCACATAGCAAGTACCAGAGATGTGCATGCCATCCTATTCTCTCATTCGATTCTTGGGATAGAAAAGGTTCGAAGATTGTGGGAGTTCCCATCGTGGCACAGTGGAAACGAATCTGACTAGTATCCATGAGGATGCATGTTCGATCCCTCGTTCAGTGGGTTGGGGATCCGACGTTGTCGTGAGCTGTGGTGTAGGTCACAGATGCAGCTCGTATCTGATGTTTCTGTGGCTGTGGTGCAGGTTGGCAGCTGTAGCAAAGACTAGACCCCTAGCCTGGGAACTTCCATATGCAGAGGATGTGGCCATAAAAAGCAAGAAAAAAAAAGAAAGAAAAGAAAAAGGGAAGATTGTATAGTGGGAGATGGAAAAATCCTTGAGTTTGAATCTTCACTTTGCCATTTACTCACCACCTGGCCCTGGGCAAGTCCCTGGATTTTCTGGAGCCTGTGCCTCCATTTCACAGGGTGAGGATCCCCACCTGCTCTGCCCACCCCAGGGTGCGCCCCTCAGAAGCCAAGCTGCTTCCTCAACTTTGTTTCCCCACCTTGAAATTTTATGCTAGTCTCTACTATTTTGAGGTTGGGGGAAAAAACCCAAACTCTAGTTTTCCGGGAACATTTTAAACATTAGGATACTTATGACGTGTCAGGAGCTGGGGATTCAGAGCTGAAAGGACTCAGTTCTTGTCCCCAGGGTGCTTATGCAGCAGAAGAGACAGACAGAGATGTAGACAAACATGTTTACTTGTCAGAAAAGTGAGAAGCCTCAGGGCTGCTGGGAGACTCAGGGTGGGGGCTTTGCCAGCTGACGTGGGGGCTGAGTGTATGGAGGGTAAGACACCCCAAGGCGATGGGCAGAGAGAAGAATGGCTGGCACAAAGGCTTTGGGTGCTGATGGGTAGGCTGTGTTCAAGGAATGGTGAGAGGCGAATGCGTCTGCTGCTGAGGTGCTGGCAGGAGGGACGGGGCAGGAGCTGGAGATCAGGCCAGGGTGAAGGGCAGTGGGGAAAAGGTAACCGAACGGCAGAGCCAGCAGCGGCCCAGGCGAGAGGAGGTCTGTGAGAGAAGCGACAGTTACTGCAGTTTGGTTTCTTTTGTTTTTTTTTTTTGCTTTTTAGTGCCCTACTGGTGGCATATGGAAGTTCCCAGGCTAGGGATCAAATTGGAGCTAGAGCCGCCGGTCTACGCCACAGCCACAGCAATGCAGGATCTGAGCCGCATATGCCACCTACACCACAGCTCATGGCAACGCTGGATCATTAACCGACTCACTGAGCAAGGCCAGGGATCAAAACCACAACCTCGTGGTTCCTAGTCGTATTCGTTTCCGCTGGGCCACGAGCGGAACTCCCTGTTGTTAATGTATTAATAATAATAATGTTCTAGTGAAAGCTGGAGAATGAACTAAAGCAGAGAAAGACCAAAGTCAAAAAAAAGCTCAGTTAAGGAATTCCCGTCGTGGCTCAGTGGTTAACGAATCAGACTAGGAACCAAGAGGTTGTGGGTTCGATCCCTGGCCTCGCTCAGTGGGTTAAGGATCTGACATTGCCGTGAGCTGTGGTGTAGGTTGCAGAGGCGGCTCGGATCCTGCATTGCTGTGGCATAGGCTGGTGGCTACAGCTCCGATTAGACCCCTAGCCTGGGAACCTCCATATGCTACACAAATGCGGCCCTAGGAAAAGGCAAAAAGACAAAAAAAAAAAAAGCACAACTCAGTTAAGGTGGCAGCTGCCGTAGGCTAGGAAAGAAATGATCAGGTCTGGAACCAGGGCTGTGGCAGAGGAGAGGAACTGGGACATATCGTCTCAGGAAAAACTGTCAGGATTTTCTGGGTTGGGGCCGCTAAATGGGTGTAAATATAGGGGAGAGGGAAGAGATGGAGTACTATTTCTTTTGTTTCCAGGTTAGAAAGTGGAAAGTGGAAATGAGGAGTTCCCGCTGTGGTGCACTGGGATCAATGGTGTCTCTGCAGTGACAGGGACTCGGGTTCAATCCCCAGCCCAGTCCAGTGGGTTAAGGAGCTGGTCTTGCTTCAGCAGTGGCATGAACTGAAACTCCAGCTTGTTTTTGAACTCCATATGCTGCTGGGTGGCCAAAAAATTAAATAAAGTGGAGATGAGGCTGGGATAAAGAAAACAAAAGGATGTGGGATTGGAGGAATTTTGAGCATAATAAATTAAATTTGAGACAAAATAATTCTTCCACTTATTGTATCTTATTCCATGTATTCTTTTTGTTGATTTTTTTTTTTTTTTTCTGTGCCTGCAACTTGCAGAAGTTCCCAGGCAAGGGGTCAAACCCGTGCCACAGCAGTGACCGTGCCAGGTCCCTCAACCACTAGGCCACCAGGGAATTCCTCTTTGTATTCTTCATAGGCTCCAAGAACCGTCACCTACTCAATTCTTAGATTGAGCAAAGATAGACCAAACTCACCACCGGCCTTACATATGCCTCATCCGCACCAAAATGACTCCTGCGCATTAAGTGCCAGGTACTCTGTGAGCATCTAGAGGTGAAAAGATGGACAGTGAGGATCCCTGCCATCAAGAAGCTCACAGGCTGGCGCATTACCTGTTCAGGTGTGTCTGGTGCAGGGCGACAGCAGCGAAGAATTTAATTAGCTCATTAATGAAAACCAAGAGGGAAAGCCTAATAGTTTGTGCTTTGATTATAAGTCTTAAGCCATCCAGAGGAATGAGACTGGGTTTAAAAAATTTCTTGAGGCTATATTTCATATCGGGAGCATATGGAAATGTCTCTCATAGGGCACAGAACGTGCCTTTAGCTTAGCCTTTAACTTCCGAAGTTTAAACTTAGTCTTTGGCTTTTGAAATTGAAGCTGAAAAGAGAACAGACCTTAAAAAGAAGATTTTCATGGTTTTCTCTGCTAGATTGAAGCCCCATATCTTTTTCTTGCCCATACATATATGGTTGACTCTTAATTATACCCATAGGAAGTAACCTTAGCCAGTTTAAAATTGCAAGCTGCTGTACAGCAGAAATTGGCACATTGTTAATAAACTATAATTTTTAAAACTCAAAAAAAAAAAAAAATCACAGGCTGGTTGCCCCTGCCAACCAGTATACTTCTGGGCTGCTTCGTTTTGACATGAGTCAGAATGCAATCAAAGAATGTAAACTCATTTTTACTATTAGCCACAACCAAATGGCATCTGGAGAGTAAGCCTGAAAAAGAAAATCAAATGCCTTCCCAAATATTCACAACTGAGCTGTCCAGTATAGTAGCCGCTAGCCACATGTGTCTATTTTAATTTCAATTCACTAAAATTAAATAAAATTAAAATTTTAGTTCGAGTTCCTACTGTGGTGCAGTGGGTCAAGGATCCCACTGCAGCAGCTCAGGCTGCTGCGGAGGCATGGGTTTGAACCCTGGTCCAGCGCAGTGGGTTAAAGGATCTGGTGTTGTCACAGCTGTGGCTCAGACTCAGTCCCTGGCCTGGGAACTTCCATATGCCATGGGTGCAGCCATAAAAGAAAAAATTAGTTCTTCAGTCTCATTGGCCATATTTCAAGTGCTCAATATCCACATGTGGCAGTGGCTACCACATTGGACAGTGCAGATATAGAACATCTCCATCATCATGGAAAGTTCCAGTGGATGGTGCTGATCTAGAAAAAAATTTTGGATTATTTGGGCCACTGCTCCCTTTCATTTCCATGAATAATGAACTGTTAACTAGACTTGATGTCTTTCTCTGGGACCATCCTTGAATATTGGTATCTAAATAATAAATATGGAGTCCTTTTTTTTTTTTTTTGACTGTACCCACAGCAGGCATAAGTACCTAGACCAGAGATCAAACCTAAACCACAGCAGTGACAAGGCCAGATCCTTAACCAAGAGGCTACCAGGGAACTCCACAATCTTTAAATATAATCTAACTTTATATATAGAAGAAAGCTAGGTCAGGTAAAAGGGAAATTTAATTTAAAAAACAAAGAATTTTATTTGTAAAAATACCTTTGATACAAGATTATACTTAGGTTTTCCGATTATTTGTTTAAAACTCTGTTTCCTAGGGAGTTCCCTGGTGGCTCAGCAGGTTAAGGACCTGGCATTGCTGATGTGGCACAGGTTTGATCCTTGGCCTAGAAACTTCTGCATGCCGTGGGCACGGCAAAACAAAACAAAACTCTGTTTCCTAAAGCATCCATTACAGCAAAATCACCCTTACCTAAATCCCCATGACCCTTTCCTCATTCTTTGGGAAACTGGACCACTTCTGGTTACCCTCATAATCATTTCCTCCCCCAAAATCCCTGCCTAGGCCATTGTTCTCCATCTGATCCCCGCCGCCTTCACCTCTGGCCATCGTACACGGCAGAATGCCCGTCCCCATTCAGTGGCCCCATTGTGATGCCCAAGTCTGCAGCCACAACACCACCTGAATGCCATTCCATTCTGCACTGAAGGCCAGAGTTTCAAATCCCCTCCTCCCCTCCCCTTCTCTTTCCAACCAATTCCCATTCCAAGTGGCATTGTCAATGGCTCTTTCTCAAGGGCTCTTTGTCAAGGGCTGGGAGCAAACTCTGTTTCCCAGCCCCTTGGCCTAGTGAGGTAAAGACCCTGTTGGGGGGCAGGCAAGCAGAAGGACAAGGGGGAGAAAGGGTTTTATCCGTGCCTGACAGAGCTGGGGGCTTTTGCTCCCAGAGAGCGGGATTCTTTGTCACTCAGTGGAAAAGAGGAACAAGAGCAGGGGTCCTAAGGAAGACGTTGAGCTGAAGGAAATACTTAGGGGAGGGTTAAGCCTAGTTCTTATAATTAGCAGAGCCCCCTCCAGAGTGATTTTTCTAGCCATAAGATCGCTGAACTCAGTGGGCTCAGGCATCCTCAATAAACTTTTATTGGGGCTAGAAGTTCAGACTGCTACCTCCCCATAAATCACAGTCATGGGAAAACAAAAGCAACAAAAACTCAACATTCCCGAATCCCCCTTTGTCTTCTCCCCAGTGCACACAGCAACTTTCTTTACTGTTTATTTCTTTATTGTCCCTGGGAAATTGACATTCCTTTTTCTCTCTCTTTTTAGTCCCTTTTGACTAGACTGAATGACCTCAAAGTTCCCTTGTAAATCTGAGATTTTAAGAATCCTCTCATTCCCATGACCACCGTCCCAGGTCATGAACACCAATCTGGCAGCAGAAAGACAGAAAATGGTTTGGAAAGCAATGGCCTGAAGAAATTAGGAAGAGTCTGACAACTCACTATTATCCACTTTGTAAATCACTTCTTTCCCACTGCCTATTCTCTGCCCTCAGGCCTCTCTGCACCGCTTCACTTCTTGTAGGGGATGTATTCTGGGAATGTAAATATATTTTTATTTCTATCCAGATAAAATATTAGAAAAAAATCTGCCACTAAAAAAAAAAAAAAAAAATTCGGTTCCAAAGTCCTACTCAGGGACTCAGAGACTTCGGGGCATTCTAGAGTTTATACTATTAACTTCTTTCACAAATAATCAAGTGTTAATTTTTTTTTTTTTTTTTTTGTCTTTTGTCTTTTTAGGGCCACACCCACAGCATATGGAGGTTCCCGGGCTAGGGGTCAAATCAGAGCTGTAGCCACCTGCCTACGCCACAGCCACATGAACGCGGGATTCGAGCCGCATTTGCAACCTACACCACAGCTCATGGCAACACCGGATCCTTGACCCACTGAGAGAGGCCAGGGATCAAACCCACAACCTTGTGGTTCCTAGTCGGATTCGTTTCCGCTGCACCATGATGGGAATTCCAGGAAAAGGTCTTTACAGACGGTGTAGAATAGTCCAAAGCAGCTCTAACTGACGAGCCAAGGGGAGCTCCAAAAAGAGCAGACTGTTGGCTACAGTAGGGCGGACTTAGGGTAGATATTTAGCAGCCACTCTTCCAGGGAATCAGGGGGCAAGTGACTACAGAAATGACAGCCATGGCCCAGGATGCAACACAGCCCTGCTCACCGGCACTGGTGGGGGAAAGCAGGCTTAGGGAGCCTGGGAGGCGGCAAGGCTCTGGATGTCCTGTCTGGGGCCTCTCCCAGCGGATGTGTGGCTCAGGGTCCCAGCCCTGGCTTATCCCTCCTGAAGGGAGTTAATAAAGTGGAAAGAAGCTTGGTTCTTGCCAAGAGCCCCTGGCAGTTTAGCAAATGCCATTGTCTGCGCTCCCTGCCCAGTGTCCTGGATTGCAGGGGGTTTTGTTCCCAGCCCAGATCAGCCCCTTTCCTCGCCAGTGCCTTCCCAACTGCAGCTTGGCACAGAGCCATCCTCCACTCTCAGCCGTGAGCTGCCCTCGCACGAGCCGTCTGGAGGCGGCTGGCTAGCTGGTGGCGTTCCTAAAGCTGGTGCCGCAGGGAAGGCTGGGCTGGGAAAGAATCTCCCTGTGAGGAGAGGAAGGCAGGGACCGAAACACTGGAGCTGCTCTAAAGGGGAGTCAGGAACTAGGGGAGTGGGTTGGCAGAATCTGGAGGAAAAGAAACAGAGGGCGAAGGGAAGGGATGGAGGGAGATGAAACAGGTCACTACTGCAGCTTCCGTCCAGGCCTTCTGACTCCATCCTCAGAGGATGCAGGAACTCCTGCTGTGTTGGACTCGGGGATATCTCATTGTGTCCTGGCAACAGACCAGTGTTTATGCCCTGATCGGGCGCCTCTAATATTCTTTAAAATGTTTGGATTCCCCCGGGGCCCCAGTGAGGCAGAATGAGTGTGCCGTGTGGCCACAGCAGACCCCTGGGCGATGGCATGAGAGGGGAAGAAGCCTCTCCCAGGGGACCGGCTCCCTGCCTGCCCTCCCCAGCTTGGCGCGACACAGTGCCCACTGTCAGTGGCCGAACCTTGCTCCTGGGAGCTCGCTGCACTCTCAGCCCCTGCTGGCCTAGAAGCATCTGTTCGGTCCTGAGCCTCCTGCCTCCCCACTGGGTCCAGCGTGGGCTTGCAGGTGGAGAAGGCAGGAGAGTGGAGAAAGAACCTACAGGCAGGGCTCTTTCGGGGAAACGTGCAGTTGTTTCTGATGGCCCTGATATCCTTTCTGAACCTTCTACCCTCTTCTCCAGGCCTCCCTTGTCTTCCTTTATGTTGTCAAAACAAAATATAAATATCTACAAATCACATCTCCCTCCCAGGAGTCAAACGTTATTAAGAACAATATTAATAATAATAATGGTCACCATTTACTGAAGGTTTATTATGTGCCAGGGACTGTGTAAATCCATCATCTATCTTAATTCATATAAAAACCTGAGACTTAGAGAATTTAAGCAGCTTGCCCAAGGTCCCTTAGCTGGTGGAATTTATATTCAAACTCAAGTCTGACTTCAAAGTCCTTGTTATTAACCACTTGTTGTTAAATCCTGAAAAAGGAATGAAACTCTTAAGTTTAAATTTTCAACATGGCGTATTTCTTTCATGGCACCTACCGTACTCACTATATGATAATTACCAAGATTTTTTGTCTTTCTCTTCCCCTAAAGTAAAAGCTCCACATGGGCAATAATATGCCATGTACATTATCTGATTTGATCCTCACAACCCCAAAGGAAGGCATTATTATCCTCTACATTTTACAGATGGGGAAATAGAAGCTTAGAAGGGTTAAGAAACTCACCCACATCAATCACACAGCCCGAAGATGAAGGCAGGTAGTCAGGCTCAAGAGCCCTTGTGCCTAACTGCAGAACCACACTGTCTCCTCAATCGAGGAAGAAATAAATGACCTAGTGGGGCTGCAGGTTACAGTTCTTGCACCCCTGAATTGATAACTCAAGAGCCAATGCTGGTCTAGTGGAGAGAAGGCAGGAAGGAGGGTCTGGCCCCCTCCTAATGCAAAGGAAGGAGAGGAGGAACAGGAAGAGAGTCTGTGGCAAAGGTTTGGGCCTGGGAAAGGGTCCTGAAGGGGGGAGCAGGTGATTCAGCTGCATTTATGAAATGGTTATTAAAAGTCCTACACAACATACTCCTTACCCCTCCAGGTTTGGGATGGGAAAGGGAAGCTGAGGGAAAAATGACTGAACTATTTTCATGGTTTCTTGACTGTGAGAAATTTCACTAGAGGAAGATCACACATTATTTTGGGGAAGAAATTAGCCCCCATATCCCTGATGTGATGAGGTCTAGGACTGGTGGGCCAGCCTGCTCCAAGCAAGCTGGATGCAGCCTCAGGATGCCAACCACTAAGTGAAATTTCATTGCATTTCATTTTATCTGCTTTTTGCTTTTTAGGGCTGCACCCACGGCATATGGAAGTTCCCAGGCTAGGAGTCTAGTCCGAGCTACAGCTGCCAGCCTACACCAGATCCGAGCAGTGTCTGTGACCTGTGCCACAGCTCACGGCAATACCGGGTCCTTGACCCATTGCGTGGGGCTGGGGATGGAACCCACAACCTCATGGATGCTAGTTGAGTTCTTAACCCGCCGAGCCACAATGGGAACTCCCTAAGTGAAATTTCAGAAGCTATCTGCCATTCTCTCCGCAGGAAGTTGCTCCTTGGAGGAGACCTAACCTGCCAGGCTCTCTGTCTTATTTTGATCACTGCTTATCTTCAACGGCCACGGGCTCTCTACAGCCCCTCTTTGCCATCCATCCCACCCCTACCCCTCATCCCCTCCTGTCACTCAACCTACCATCCCCTCCCCAACCCTCCACTCTCCCTCCTCACCTGGATGTTCCTTTTGATGATGTCCCTGGTCAGCTGGACCTTGCCCGTGCTGGGGTCTACTCCAGCCAACGGCACCATGACCTCCCCAATGACGTCATCCCGGGAGAAGCGGTCAAAGCTGAGGACGAGGAAGTGCAGGACCAGGTCCTGCAGCTGGCTGTAGGGGATGCCGTAGAAGGTGAAGGTCTCGTCAAACACAGGGTCCAGGGTCTTCCGCAGCACTCTGGTCTTCACCCGATGCCGCTTGTCAGGAAGGATGGTCATTTTGATGTAGGGGTCAGAGCCCTGGGTCTGGTCATCCATCACCGGCAGCCCATGGGCCTCCTGGATTGTCACCACCAGGGCTTTTTTCGGGAAGTTATAGTCCACTGAGAAGATGAGGGATCCTAGCATGACCTCCTCCTCTGGAGAGGATGGAGAAGTGGTTTTGCTCTCCCCGGGGGTCAGGCTCGCAATGGGGCTCCTCAGTTCTTCCCCATAGTCCACTTTGATGGGTAATTGGTCTATACAAGAGCCAGGGCTAGGTGCCCCAGGACCCTTGTCTTGGCCCAGCAGGCCAGCCTCTGCTGCGTCCACCAGCAGGTTCCCACGTCCGCCTTCCCTCCCAGGGCCATCTTTGTCTCTCCGTACTTTGATGATTTTCTTCTTGTTGCTCAGGGTCTCTGGGTATATGCTGATGCCTTTGAGCATGTGAATGAACTTGTATGGTGGGGTCTTGTGCTTCTTCTCTGCCTGCTGATGGCAGCATGTCCAGACAAAGACGGTCACGGAGACACACACCACCAGCACGGAGGCCCCGATGAGGCCGGCCACCACTGGTGACACATCTGGGGGTAGAGACCAGAGCTGGGTCAAGGTGGGTGGACCTCAATCCCTGTCCGGAGCACCCCCGCTTAGTGCCTCTGGCTGGGGCCAAGCGAATCTGCGACCTAGCCTCCAAAGCAAAACTTGCTCATCTGCTTATGAGCGTCTCCCCTCTCTCGGAGACACCCGCCCCCATTCTCTTCAGTCAATCCATGGCTCTTCCTTTCCATCAAACATGGATGGAATACTTCTCTTTTCCTTTTTTCTTTCTTTTTGCTTTTTAGGGTCGCACCTGTGACATATGGAAGTTCCCAGGCGAGGGGTTGAATCAGAGCTGCAGCTGCTGGCCTACGCCACAGCCATGGCTCTGTCAGATCCAAGCTTCATTTGGGACCTACACTACAGCTCACAGAAACGCCGGATCCTTAACCCATTGACTGAGGCCAGGAATCGAACCCGCATCCTCATGGATACTAGTCAGATTCGTTTCCACTGAACTACAACGGGAACCTCTGCATTTAAGTACTTTGGAAATATGTTCCAAATTTCAGCTCCCAGGTATTTAAAATACAAGCATTTTAAACAGGAAGAAATACAAGTATTTTAAATATGAAGAAATATAGACTGTAGAAAATGTCAGACCTTTACTCCAATGTCACCTTCTTAGTAAGGCCTTCCTTGACCACCCTATTTAAAAGTATAATCTTTGCCATCCTGGAGACCCATGCTTCCTGGCCCCGCTTAATTTTCTCCACATGTCTTGCCTTTCTTCTCCCCGCCCCCCCAAGAATATATATAGACACACACATGTAATTTTACTATTTATTGTCTATCTTTCCTCTTTTTTTTTTTAAGGGCCATACCCACAGCATATGGAAGTTCCCAGGCTAGGGGTTCAACTGGAGCTGCAACTGCTGGCCTACACCACAGGCACAGCCGTGCCAGATCCAAGCTATATCTGCACCAGAGCAACGCCGGATCCTTAAACCTCTGAGCAGGGCCAGGGATTGAATACGCATCCTCAAGAACACTAGTCGGGTTCTTACTGCTGAGCCACAACAGGAAGTCCTGTTTATTCTCTATCTTCACTACAGTGGTAAGTTTCCTAAGGACAGGGATTTTGTCTGTTTGTTCCTTTCTGTATCTCCAGCACCAAAAACACCTAGCAATTACTTAATATATATTTGTTGAGTAAACAACTAAAGAGAAACAGATTTTTTTCCTTCCCTCTTCCAGTTTTGCCTTTTCCTGTATACAGTGGCCCCCTGACTCAGATAATTAGGTTTAGGGATTTCTTCCCCATTATGTTAATTGAAGCCAAATTGAATTTAGGTCTTAAAAGATTTAGACTATCTACATTACTTCTCAGAGGAACACTGGGGTAGTGCCGCAGGAACTAAGGAAATAAACACGATTCCAGTATATTCCAGATTCTTCCTGAAACATTCTTCCACCAAGTATATGCTTGGCTTACTGCCTCACTCACTGCAGGCGTCTATTCAAAACTCATCTTATCAGAGAAGCATTTCCTGACTGCCCCAGGTAAGATGAGATCCTCATTACCCTGCTTCATCTTTCTTCATAGCACTTACTACCTCTGACCTATACTTATTTGTCTGTCTTCCCTCACTAGGTAGGCTTAATAAGAACAGTGACTGCCAGAGTTCTTTTGCGGCACAGCAGGTTAAGGATTTAGCGTTATCACTGCTGTGGCATGGGTCACTGCTGTGGAACGGGTTTGATCCCTGGCCTGGGAACTTTCAATGCCATGGGTGTGGCAGGAAAAAAAAAAAATAGTGACTGTTTTGTTCACTGCTATATTCCCATGTCCTAGAAACACGTGGCACATAGTGCGGATTGAACAAATGAGTTAGTGAATTCAAAACAGCTTCCACTTTAGGAGGTTGCGATTAGCAGATACAAACTATTACATGTGTAAAATAGAAAAACAATAAGGTCCTACTATATAGCACAGGGAACTATATTCAATATCCTGTCATAAACCATAATGGAAAAGAGTATGAAAAAGAATCTCTCTCCCCCCTCTCTCTCCCGCTCTCTCTCTCCCGCTTCCTCTCTCTCTATATGTATATATCTGACTCACTTTGCTCTGCATCAGAAACTAACACAACACAACATTATACATCAACTGTACTCCAATAAAAATAAGAAAAAAACAGCTTCCACCTATTGGAAAAAGAGGATGAAGTCAATATGGTTATACATAACAGGGATACATGTAAAATTCTATTTGGCCTTCAAACCTATCCATGGGTAATGGGAGACCTTACTTGATGAGTCTGAGTAAAAATAACTTGGTAATTTAGGTGACAACAAACTTAGAGTATAACGAGGCCAATGCTACCTTATACTGTCAGTACCATGTCCAAATCACAGGAGGGGTAGTAATAATTTCATCTGCACTGATCACAGCACACATGGAGTGCAGAATAACAACTGCTCTTTTTTGTGTACATTTATGATATCCCTGCCAGGTACTGTGCTAGAGCTTTATTCCTCTGAATCCAATAACTCATCGAGTGGGTACTATTAATATCCCCACTTTAGGAGTTCGCGTTGTGGCACAGTGGAAACAAATCTGACCAGCAACCATGAAGTTTGGAGTTGAATCCCTGGCCTTGCTCAGTGGATTAAGGATCCAGCATTGCTGTGAGCTGTGGTGTAGGTTGCAGATGTGGCTTGGATCTGACATTGCTGTGGCTGTGGTGTAGGCCGGCGGCTACAGCTCCTGTTAGACCCCTAGCCTGGGAACCTCCATATGCCGCGGGTGCAGCCATAAAAAGCAAAAAAAACCCCCCACAAAAACCCCAAATATATATATCCCCACTTTACAACTGAGGAAGCTGGGGACTAAAATCTGCCCTGGGCCACACAGTAGCAAATGGCAGTGATGGGATTTAAACCCTAGTCTGACACCAGAGTGTGTCTACGTCATAGATAAGCAGGATAGTAGAGGACCTGGGAATCCTGAACTAAAAGTGGAGAAACTGAAGGAACTGGGAGTTGCAGGGCTCTAGGAATAATAACTTTCTTCAATTATTTAAGGCATTTTTGCTGGAAGAAGATCTGATTTTGTTTTATTTGGAGGGCAGGTCTAACAGCAGTGAGTCAAGGCTACAGGAAGATTTATTGTTAGAACTGCCTCTTATTGGCCCAGATTGCTTCAAACTCCATTTGAAAACTTTCCAACAGAGGTTGGATCACCATGTGATTGGGTCAGGCATATTCTACATGGGATTTGTTAGGTGAGGCATATTCTACACGGGATTTGTTGGGTCAGGCATATTCTACACGGGATTTGTTTGATGGGGATTGGACTAAATGTCTCTGAAATTCACTCTACCTCAAACATGCCATGGTTTTATGAAAGTTGGGACCAGGTAAGTCGGATTCATTTCTGCTGCACCACGAACGGGAACTCCCATCCGGTTCATCTTTGAATCTCTAAGTCTCTTGCATCTACCAGGAGCTCAGTAAATATTTGTTTGAACAATTGGTTGGATGCAACTGTCAATCACAAAGTGCACAATTTGAAAAAGTGGCTTTCCATTCACCCATCAGAAACTGTTCTGAAAATTGTTTGCTACTGATTAGTAAAACTGAACTTTGATGATCTCTATGAGAAGAGGAAGCAGGGAACTATCAAGACTAGTATATTTTTGAGAATGATTTGAAAGGGAGCTCTAAAGGTTCAGCTTGGGAGGCTTTGGAGTGATCCTTTTGGCTCTACCATAGATTTACTCTGTGATCTTGAGAGATCCCACTGCTGCTTACAATACCTCAAACTTTATCACTAGAAAATAAAGATGGAGCAGGTAAAAGAAAAGATGGAGGATTTGCATTTTTCGGGAGAACAGAGAAGGAAAGATAGAGAAACAGATGAATCTAGTTGTAAACTAGGCGATTTCCTCCACCTTGTTTCCCACTTTGGCCCTACTTTCTTCTTCATTTTAGTATTTGCTAACCCCTGCCTCTCTTCCCAGCCCCCAAGGCAGTGGACTAGAAAAATCAGAGATGCTGAAACTCAGGACCCTCTGTCTGGCCTTAGTCAAAAGCTTGGTGGGAAAAGGAAGTTGGAATTAATGGCTGAAGTGAGTGTTTTTCAAGTAGTTGTAAATTGCAGTGACCCATGCTGCTGGCTCCTTTTGTCCTCCAAGGTCATGGATAATTGAGTGTTGGTTTGGTGTATCTCTCAAGGGCTATGGGGTTTGAAATAAAGTACTTTATGAGATGCATGAAAAAGCACAAGTAGCAGTTCTCTGTAGAGGAGATCCTCTGTATGGATTTAAAGATCTGCAAGACACGTCTGGGCTTTGTCCAACTCTTCAGCCTCTGACCAGATTTGCTTATTGACATTTCCTTTGCTAAAATAGCCCTTCCCTGTCAAGTAGGCCAGTGTGACACAGTGAAATGAGAATAAACTTTGGCACCAACTAGAAATTGGTTTAAATCCTAGCACTACCCTAACTAGTTCGTTTGACTTTAGTCATGTTATTTGTTCTCTGTTAGTCTTAGTTTCCTCCGCGGGCAAATATATATAATTATGAATACACTGGAGAATATTTGTAAGGATTAAATAAAATGTAGTACGTAAAAGACTTTTTTCTACTAATACTCGTTCTCGGTGAGATCACTATATTGTGCTCTACACCACCTAACTTCCCAGGGAATGTGAAACTGCAATTAGAGAAAAGGATATGTTGGAAAGAAGGCCTAAGGAAAAAAAGAAAGAGCAAGAAGAAAATCACAGGGCACTCATGTGATCACAAAAGGGACATCTATTTTGGAAATTTAGAACTCAAAGAATAAAAACATAGAAGGTGAAGTGGAAGGGAAAAAAAAGCAAACAAAACAGAATCAAGATTTAGACCTTAGGGAATCAGTAGGAACAAGTAGTAATGGGTGTGATCTGTTGTTTCATGTACTTTCTCTGCTCTGATGTCTTCTTCCTGGCATTAAGGGGATGGAGCACACTGGGCTCGGTTCATTTCCATAAACCTTTTACTCCGAGTAGGAAAAGCCATTTCCTAGTTGGACTGAGGCCCCACCCTAAACCCTGGAGTCTGGAGGCGCAAACCTAGACTGTCTGAGGGATAGACATCTTAAGGGAAAGGGCAGAACCCTACGCTGACAGCAACTCTCACTGTCTTTTCCCATCCAAACTGGGGTAGGACTGAGGGAGTAGCAGGGCAATTCTTTTTTTATTTTTGGTCCGGGAAAGCACAGCACAGGAAGTTTGCTACCCTAGCACATTTTGGAGGAATCTCCCAAGAGGAAAAACTTGCTTTTTCTCGAGCTTTTCTTTCCCACCCGCTTCCCTATTTTCCACTCCACTCTCTGCTCCGGGGAGCGCAACTGATCTCCGAGCCGGTAGGGCTGGGTCGGGGACCAGCCGCTCCGAGATGACGTAATGCTTTCTCTGGTACACAAAGCGGCCTCCCCCGGGCTCGGCCTTTTCCGCCCCTCCCCCTCCGGCCTGAATCAGGCCCCCGCCAGCACCAGAGCTGGTGAGTCCCCCTTTTTGAAAAGCCAGTCGGGGGAAACAGGGAACAAAGGCCCGGGAAGAAGAGCCGAGGCGCTGCCAGGAGGCCCAGAAATAGACATCACGTCATCCCCTAGCCCAGCAGCGCCAAGCGCCATTTAGTAGCATAGGAGGACCCCACCATTACGATGCAGAATAGAAATTGCAGGGCTCACGTTTTCTCCCAGCGCCAGCATCCAGCTGACCGGCTTAAGGAGTGGCTTGCTTTTTGCTCCCCACCCCCGCACTCCTCTTTCCCCGGAGGCCGCCACCTCCCCTGGCTGCCAGCCACACAGCCCACAGTCTCCAAGCTGCCATCTTGATGCCCCATCCCCCTTGCCACCTCCCTCCCCCGCAGCCCTGAAGGAGTGGGAGGAGGAGGAAGGGGCACCGCCCTGCGTGCCCCAAGGGGGAGGGCTCGGCCTACCCCACCTCTCCTCCCCCAGAAGGAGGGGTTCGTATCCTCCGCTAGCTCGCTGTTTCTCACCTCCAGCAGTGCTGACAGTGCACCATACAAGGTTTTAGCATCCTGAATCTCCCCATCCTCGGTGTAGCTCTGGCCTTCTCAGCCCCTGCAGCCCATAGCTCAAGTTCAGGTGCTCTCCAGTGCCTACTACGCACCACCACAGGCCCGATTCTAGAGGGGCTAGCACTTGAAGGCCCTGGTCTGGATTTCACTCTCTGCCCAGCCGCCGGGCTCCCTTGGTTTTGCAACGGTTTCGCCTACCCCAAGCTTAGTTTGCCAGATTCTACTTACCAAAGCTAGGTCGGATATTGGTGATCTCAGCCATGTCGTAATCAGAGGCTATTGCTATTAACGGCTTTGCAATGGTCAGGCAACTCTGGGAAGCTCCAGTCAGTACCTAGGGCGCCGCTGCAGAGCGCTAGGTCAGGGGAGGGGGAAGGTATCCGGCGGACGCCTCCTGCGACGGTCTGGTCCCTGGTTGCCAGCTGCGGTTGCCTCTTAAGATGCTCCAGGGATGCTCTGAGCTAAGGATGCAGGTGCAGCCAGACTGGTCCTGATGCGAGGTAGGCCCCGCCTTCTTCCGAACGACCCTCGGCAGAAGGCTCCTCCTCCGCCCGAAAAGTTCCGGAAGGCAAGCCCCGCCCCTTTCCGGAAGAGCTCTGGGAGGAGCCCTCTCTCTTCGCCAAGATTTCCAGAGAATGAGACCCCGCCCCCTAATGGGTTGTGGGTCTGTCAGGCGAAAACTCCTGTGGCCTAAGAAGTGTAGGTAGGTATTTTATCATATGAGAGCCTATAGATCTTGTGATTCCGGTTCTCTGGGCTTAATATAGCAACTGAATATTCTGGCCGAGGGGGAGCCGGGATTTTGGAAAAACAATATTTTGTCTTGCCTGCATTTCAGTATCAACTGCAATTATTTTAAGTTTCTGAGGCCACTAAAGAATATTATGAAAACTTTCTTAAACTTCAGAAACTTTGATTAAAAACCAAACCTCGTGATGGTTGCAAAACTCTGAAAATTTACTGAAAATAATTTAATCGTTTAAGTAAAAAGGCTGGATTTTGTGGTGTGTAAATTGAAACTGTTTTAAAAAAGGGATAATGAAGAGTGCCAGAGTTAATCAGTGCTGGATATTTCTCTTGTAAAAGCTTCAACTGCTTAGGGCTGCTTAAATTGTGAGAGAGAGAGGGAGCGAGGGATGGAGAAAGAGAGGATAGAGAGAGGCAGTGAAAACCAACAGATCCTTGTATTCTGTAGGTCCAAAAGCAGAACACAAATGAAACTCCAAGCTTCTAGAGACTTCCTTGGCATTCGGAAGGGTTAGAGTGATTTAGGTTAGAGTCAGACTACTGAAGGTTATCTCCATGATTACATTAATTTCATCATTCATTTTGGCTGTGGATACTTTCATCCTATTGGATTCAGTTTACAGACAGGGTCAGGTCAAAGAGATTATTTAAATGCGTAAATATTTGTTGGTGGTTCACCTGTAAAGTGAGAGAGTTGAATGTATTTTTCCAGCTTTGACATTTTGTCCTTCTAGAAAAGAGGAAAGAACATGATTCTAGGAGTCATTCATTCATTCAAGACACATGTATTGAATTTATTGGACATTGATTATGCCCCAGGCACCATCCTGGACACTGGATTAATGCATTAGAAGCTACAGTGAGGATACTGGATCCCCTCTAACGGCATCGTATCTTTGTGAAATCATCTACACAGCTGAGCCAAAAATTTGTCCTGTGGAAATTGTAAGGTATAATATCCACTGTCCCATAGGATTTATTGTGAAGATCGAATCACCTTTGATAACGTAAGTGAAAGCATTTTGTTAAATGCGGAGTATTTTATAATATGGATAATTATAATTTATAATTATGGATTGACTCCAAGTCTGCCTTAGCTTTATTCAGGAAGCTGCAGTTTGTAACCCAGGGATTCCTCTTTCTGAAATTTTATGAATTCCCCATTTCCTTGGACACGTATTCCAGGTGTCTCGTTGCGAGAAGGATTAGTTGTCAAATTAAATCGCCGAACCTCAACCCAGTTCTGTTTTGAGTAGGATAGTTCCCTGGACAGAGGAAGCGAGGTATTGCCTTTAAATATTTTGCCAACAACCGACGTACAAGCCCTTTGGCTTCATTCTGCCCTAGAATAGGATGGCGCCGGTGTTTGGCGCATGCTCTTTGGTATTCTGACGCCGGGCACCGCGACTCGGGGGCGCGCACGTCAGTCGCTGCCGTTGGCTGACTTCCGGTGGTACTGAAGCTGAGTTTCCGCGGGATCCCGCCGGCTGGTGAGGGTACTGGGTTGTGTCCATTGGGGCGGGAAGACGCAGGTGGGAGCTGGGCGTCCGGGCGAAGGAAGCCCAGACTGAGGCAGTCGGGTCTGAGGGATGGTGCGGGGGTGCGTGACAGAGGTTGCGAGTGAAAGTGTCTAGCTGGGAGTGGGGACTTGCTCCAGCGCTGGGCGCTGCGATGAAAAGCGCTGTTAGGACCCCATTGTGATATCTTTTCCCAGGAGGGGTCCGCGCTGGGGCTGCTTCGGGATTTGCATTTATTTGCCCGGTTGGTCTCATTCCGGTTCCCAAAGGGGGAGCCTGTTTAGAGTCACCGCTGTGTTTGAATGCCCGGAGCTGATCCCTGCACGCTGCTGACTTTGACTAGTAGATGCCTTGCTTTTCCTTCCTTCCTTCGTTCCTTCCTTCCTTCCTCCCTCCCTCCCGTCCTTCCTTCCTTCCCTCCTTCCCTCCCTCCCTCCTTCCTTCCTCCCTCCCTCCCTCCCTCCCTCCCTCCGTCCCTCCCTTTTCCCCTTTTCTGGACCTCAGTAATTTATCTGTGAAATATAAGACTCTCCTAAACTACTCCCACTTCACTTCTTCCCCCGACCGCGTACCACTCTTCCTCACAGGGATCAGTGGAATCTTTACCTGTTTATTGAGCTTTAATTACATATATAAAGATAGCCGTTGATTTGGCATGCGCGGGGAATCTCATCTAGTGTCCTGGAGAAACTGAATTAGGGAGGTTTAAAACTAGCCTTATAGTTCAGACTCTAAGAGAAAACTTTATTTGCAGTCCTCTCAGCCTTACAGTTCAGACTCTAAGAAAAAACTTTATTTGCAGGCTTTCATCTAGTGCCCTGATAGATGGGCGTTCAGGCCTTGCTTGAACATTATCACTGATGAAGAAGAACTCTTTGTAGCCTAAGACAACTTATTATATTCGTGAAACTTTTTAATTGAGAGTAAAGTTTTTTTTTTTTTTGTTGTTGTTGTTAGAAAGATGCAGTCAGTTTCCATATAATACTCTTGGTCCAAGCTATATAGAATAAACACAGACTAGGAAGTTCACACCCTTTTTCTTTTTCTTTTTTTTTTTTTTCATTTTCATTTTTGGCCACCCTGCAGTATATGTAGTTCCTGGGCCAGTCTCCACCCAAGCAGCATCTTCAGAAATGCCGAATCCATGGAGTTCCCGTTGCGGCTCAGCGGAAACCAATCTGACTAGGAACCATGAGGTTGCAGGTTTGATCCCTGGCCTCATTCAGTGGGTTAAGGATCCAGCGTTGCCGTGAGCTGTGGTGTAGGTCAGAGACGTGGCTCGGATCCTGCCTTGCTGTGACTGTAGTGTAGGCCGGAAGCTGTCGCTTTGATTAGACCCCTAGCCTGGGAATCTCCACATGCCGCGGGTGAGGCCCTAAAATGCCAAAGAAAAAAAAAATGCCGAATCCTTAACCCACCCACTGTGGCGGGCCAGGGATCAAACCTGCGTCCTAGCACTCCCAAAACTCTGCCTATCCCGTTGAGCCATAGTGGGAACTCCTCATACCTTCATTCATTCATTCATTTGGGGAACTTTTATCGAGCATATACAGTAGGTCAGATACTGCTGAGTACTAGGGGTACTAGCTGAAAGAGTCTTTTCCCTAATAAGCACATAGTTTTTGGTGAGGGAGATGGGAAAGAGACAAGAAGCAATCATAAGTGCAATTAATTCTATAAAAGAGGTTTGCAGAAAGGTGCTATAAGACCATACAGAGAAGAAGATACCTTCCAGTTTAGGTTGTGTTCCCCTTAAAAGGTGATAATTGGAATTGAAGCCAAGAGTCCAGAAATAACATAATATAGAGAAAAGTAGGAGTCTCTTTCTTGTTTTTCAACACAGAATTTCTGTTAATGTAGCCTAACCTTTTCATTTATTTTTTTGTTATTTTAAGGCTGCACCCATGGCATGTGGAGGTTCCCAGGCTAGGGATCTAATCGAAACTACAGCTGCTGGCCTACGCCACAGCCACAGCAACATGGGATCCGAGCCGCGTCTGCAACCTACACCACAGCTCACGGCAAAGCCGGATCCTTAACCCACTGAGCGAGGCCAGGGATCGAACCCACAACCTCATGGTTCCTAGTCAGATTTGTTTTCCGCTGCTTCACGATGGGAACTCCTAGCTTAACCTTTTTAAACAAGGACACTTTGCTTTTGGATTGTTTCTGTTAATGGAAATACCTGTTTATGAAAGCAACAATAGCAAACATTTATTGATCTAATAAAATTACTGTCTAATGACATAGGTGCTATTTTTATTTCATTTTATAGCTGAAGAAACTGAGATTCAGGTTAAGTAACTTATGCAGGGTCACAAAGCTGGAGAGAAGCTGACTTGGGAAACAAACCCAGAGAGTTAGACACCACAGTTTGCTCTCAGCATCATGCTATTCTACTTCCCTGATGGTAATAATAATAACTAAAATTTATTAATCACTATTTAAATCTTATAACAACTCCCTGAGGTCAGAACAATGATTATTTTTACAGTTGAGGAAACTGAAGTTTAGAGAGGTTAAGTCACTCAGCCAAGATAACATACTAATCAGTAGTAGAGTTAGGATTTGAACTCAGGCACTCTAACCACGGTCTCTCATCTCCCACCTAATGGGAAATAGTGTATCTGGAGTAAAGTATTGTGTTCATGTTTAAACATGAAGAAGTGAAAAGATATTTGAGGAAATGTTATTATCATTAATAGGAAGCTGAAAAGAACTTAACTTTATCCTTTCAGGATGGAACACATGTGGGACTTGCAAAATGTTGCCCTGTAAGAAGAGAAGAACTACACCGACAGAGTCACCACAGCACCAGGGCAACCAGGAGGAAGATGACTTAGACCTAGAGTCAGCTGTTAAACCAGAATCTGACCAAGTTAAAGACCTGGGGTCAGTGTCCCTGTCCTGGAGTCCGAACCATGGCAGAGCAGCTGGCCTCGAAGTACAATGTGTGCATGATGCAGGAAATCAGCTTGCTATGGAGGACCCATCTTTGAGCTCTAGAGTCTTCACCCAGGATGCAAATGCACCAGTTCTGGAAACTCTTGATGTGGCCATCTCTCAGGGAATCACCCTACCTTCCTTGGAGGCCTCCCACCCCCTAAATATACACATGTGTAAAGGAAAACTCCAGGCCAGTAGCTCAAAGAGAGGGAAGAAAATTACACTCAGACCTGGGTTAGTTACTCAAGAAGACAGAGGCGATCATCCTATAGCAAAGGAGACTTTTTTAGGAGAGCCTAGTGAAGAAGTCAAGGAAGAAGGAGGTAAGATACAGAAGGTCTTTATGTTACATTCTCCTCATCAGTACCAGTTTGCCATGACCTTTGCCATTGTCATTGTCTTCTCTACAGCACCTTCACAAAACAGCATTTCTGAAAGGGAGTACTGTTTTGGTATGGAATTGGAGCTGCGGTGCTTATAAGGGTCAGCATTGAACTTTATAAATGGGTGGAAGCATTCGTCTTCCCTCCCATTTCCTAGGTCCTCTTCTGTATCTTTTTCTTTCCTTTCTCATTGCATCATTTTTGGAGGGTTGGACTATGTATGGCCTTTTATGATTTGGTGGGTGTTTATGAAGTGGGGCTTAGGAGGGGCAGTTGCTGAAAGGGAGAGATTATTGCCTGTGACATTTGGTAAGGCTCTACAGAGATGACATAACCCTTAGGACTTGAAGGATAAGTTGTGGTTTGATGTAACAGTGGCATGGGGTATCTTAGGCCAAGAACAGTCTGGTCAGAGGTAGAGGCAGAAGAGGTAGTGAGAAGTGACTTCACAGTGGTAGATTGGGCTTAGATTGTGAGGGGCTTTGTTTTTCACGTTTAAGCATATGACCTTTTCCAGTAGCTTATAGCCAATTAATAGAAGAAGAAAGCAGAGTACTGACCTCAGAAAGCTTATAGTCTAGTTGGGAAGTCAAGACACAAATACATAATTCATTTGGAGCCATTTAAGACAATATGTGATTAAATGCTAGTGTTATACAAGTAATTGGGATTTTTTTGAGGGGGGGCCACATCTGTGGCATATGAAAGTTCCCAGTCTAGGGGTCGAATTGTAGCTACAGCTGCCAGCCTACGCCATAGCCACAGCAATGCAGGATCCGAGCCGCATCTGCGATCTACACCTCAACTCATATCAACACTGGTTCCTTAACACACTGAGCAAGGCCAGGGATCAAACTCACAACCTCATGGATACTAGTCAGGTTTGTTAACTGCTGAGCCACGAAGCGAACTCCAGGGATTTTTGAAATTGGAACTTGATGGATTGAAAGAATTTGGTGGATCGGGGTGAAGGAGTGGAAGTAGAATAACACATTCTACAAACATGTGTTTGCATTCCCACTGCAGCTCAGCAGGTTAAGACCCCGAAAGAGTGTCACTGAAGATGCAGGTTCTGTCCTTGGCCTTGCTCATTGGGTTAAGGATCCGGCATTGCCACAAGCACGGAGCAGGTCACAGATGCAGCTCAGCTTTGGCATTGCTATGGGTGTGGCATAGGCCAGCTACTGCAGCTCTGATTGGACCTCTAGCCCTGGAACTTCCATATGCCATGGCCATGGGTGTGGTCATAAAAAGAAAGAGAAAAAACAAACAAATATAAACATTTGTTTGTGTGGGAGTGTAGCAGGGCTCCAGATGGAAAGGATAGATCCAGATTACCGTACAGAGCCTTGCTCTTATACCCTTGAGACCTTGTAAAGTGTTGGTATAGGATTTTGGCAGTAATGATAGAGAAGAAAGGATATCCTGTAGATGTTAGAAAGAAAATTAAAGAGTTCCTGCTGGAGTTCCCGTCATGGCTCAGTGGAAATGAATCCGAGTAGGACCCATGAGGTTGCAGGTTCGATCCCTGCCTTTGCTTAGTGGTTTAAGGATCCGGCGTTGCCGTGAGCTGTGGTTTAGGTTGCAGACACAGCTCAGATCCCGCGTTGCTGTGGCTCTGGCATAGGCTGGCAGCTGTAGCTCCTCTTGGACCCCTAGCGTGGGATCCTCCACATGCCATGGGTGCAGCCCTAAAACGACAAAAGGCAAAATAAAATAAAATACAATAAATAAAATAAAATAAAGAATTCCTGCTGGGAGCTCCCACTGTGGCTCAGTGTTTAACGAACCCGACTAGTATTCCATGAGGATGCAGGTTTGATCCCTGGCCTTGCTCAGTGGGTTAGGGATCCGGCTTTGCCATGGGCTGTGGTGTAGGTCATAGATGCAGCTTGGGTCTGGCGTTGCTGTGGCTGTGGCATGGGTGTGGCCCTAAAAAGACAAATACAAAAAAAAAGAGTTCCCGCTGTGGTGTAGTGCGTTACAAATCCTACTGCAGTGGCTCTAGTCACTGCAGAGGCATGAGTTTGCTCTCCCGCCCAACACAGTGGGTTAAAGGATCTGTTGTTTCCACAGCTGCAGTGTAAGTCACAGCTGTGACTTGAATTCAGCCTGGCCTGGGAACTTCTATGTGCCACCAAAAAATAAAATAAAAACGACATAATATTGCTTCTGAGTATAAGTCTTTGGACTGATACCATTTAAGATGTTGGACTGGGGGTGGTGAAGCATGCCTTCTTGGGGAATAATATACTTGAAGGGTTGAAATGAGTTCAGCTTTAGATAGATGGACTGTGATGTTGCTGTTGTGACTGTGGTGTGGGCTAGCAGCCTGGCCTAATTGGACCCCTAGTCTGGAAACCTCCATATGCCTCAGGTTCGGCCCTAAAAAGGCAAAAGGCACACAAAAAAATAAAAAGAGTTAAAGTAAGGATAGGATCCTTAACCTTCTGTGCCACAAGGGAACTCCAATTAAATATGTTGTTAATGGTCATACTAAGTGAAGTAAGTCAGAAAGAGAAAGACAAATATCATATGATATCACATATCTGGAATCTAATACATGGCACAAACGAACCTATCTACAGAAAAGAAACAAACTCACGGACTTGGAGAACAGACCTGTAGTTGTCAAGGGGGAGGGAGTGAGATGAACCCGGAGTTTGGGGTTAGTAGGTGCAAACTGTTGCCTTTGGAGTGGATAAGCAATGAGATCCTGATGTATAGCACAGGGAACTATATCTAATCACTTGTGATGGAACGTGATGGAGGATAAGGTGAGGAAAAGATGGCTATATGTGTATAACTGGGTCACTTTGCTGTACAGCAGAAATTGACAGAACATAGCAAATCAGCTATAAAAAAAAAGTCCTCTTGTCAAAATTTCCCGTTGTGGTGCAGCAAAAATGAATTTTGCCTAATATCTATGAGGATGTGGGTTCGATCCCTGGCCTTGCTTGTGGGTCGGGGATCTGGTGGTTACTGTGAGCTGTGGTGTAGGTTGCAGATGTGGCTCAGATCCTGTGTTGCTGTGGCTGTGGTGTAGGCTGGCAGCTGTGGCTCCTGGAAACAGATGCGGCCCAAAAAAGCAAAAAAAAAAAAAAGTCCATTTGTCATCAGGAGTATAACTCCCCTACCCTACAATTATGAATATGATTTTTCCACATGAAGAACATGCAATAGAAAGACCTTAGCAATTCACTAATATTATGGATGAGTAAATGGCACCTGAGCTTTGATTTCATTGTTTTTCTTAGGATACTCTTTTTTTTTTGTCTTTTTAGGGCCACGCCTGTGGCATATGGAAGTTCCCAGGTTAGGGTACAAATTGGAGCTGTAGCCACCAGCCTGTGCCACAGCCACAGCAGTGCAGGATCCCAGCCGCATCTGCAACCTACACCACAGCTCATGGCAACACTGGATTCTTTAACTCACTAAGTGAGGTCAGGGATTGAAGCCGAGTCTTCATGGATACTAGTTGGTTCGTTAACACTGAGCCACAGCGGGAACTCCTGGATACTCTCTTTAAGAGGGAGGATTGCCTGTATAGTAAATGCATCATTAATGAAGTTACTTAACTAAAAAGGACTTTATAACAAGATGCTGATTTCTGCAACAGGGTATAGTTGAGAATGGACAAGTGTGGAGCAATCTTTGTGATTTTTCCAGGAAAACCTCAAATGCATTCTGGAGGGGAAATGCCTTCATTGCCATCAGGCAGCCACCCCGTGAAACCCACAGCCCAGCCTAGGAAATCATCTCAGCCAGATGTCTGTTCCTCTCTTCAAGAAAAACCACTCAGGACTCTAGCTCACCAAGCTGAGGAAGAGATAGAGGATGGTGGACTCTTTATTCCAATGGGTAGGCTTTCTTTTCTTTTTATAAAATTAAAATGTAGTATGCAGAAAACTGCACATATCCCAAGATATCCAGATACACTGAATTTTCTTTTTTATCTTTTTTTTTCTTTTTGAGCTTCACCCATGGCATATGAAATTCCCAGGCTAGGAGTCAAGTTGGGCTATAACTGCTGGCCACAGCCACAGCAACAAGGGAGTCCGAGCCATGTCTGCGACCTACACCACAGCTCACAGCAACGTGGGTCCTTAACCCACTGAGCGAGGCCAGGGATCAAACCCAAGTCCTCATGGATACCAGTCAGGTTCATTACTGCCGAGCTACAGTGGGAACTCCCTGATCTCATTTTTATTCTTACAGTTTTGCGTTTTCTACAGTGTTGTATATAGGTACCATACAGTGCATATGTGTGTAGCCTTTTGCATCTGCTATCTTTTTAAATTTTTTAAATTGAATAGTTGATTTACAATATTGTGTGCATCTGGTATCTTTTACTTAGTGTAATGCTTTTGAGATTCATTCATGTTTGTCCTTTATAATTACCGGAGAGTGTTCTGTTGCATAGATGTACCATAGTTTATCTGTTCACCAGGTGATGGACCTTTGGATTGCTTCTAGTTCTTGCCTGTTATGACTAAAGCTGCTCTTAACCTTCACATGTAGTTCTTTGATGACATAATTTCATTTTTCTTGAGTAAATAGCTAGGAGTGGCATTGCTGGGTCTTACGAGAAATGTATATTTAGCTCTTTACGGAACTGCTAAGCTGTTTTCTGTTTTCCATTCCCAGTAGGAATGTATGAGATTTACAGTTGATCCATATCCTTTCCAGCAGTTAACAGGCTTTTAATTCTATCTGTTCTATTAAATGTATTGCCTTATGGTTTTAGCTTGCATTTTATTAATGAATAATGATGTAGAGCATATCTTCATGTATTTATTGGCCATTTGTAAATCTTTTTTCATTCTGTCGTTTGCCTTTCTTTTTTAATTACTACATATCTTGCAGGAGATACTTTGAAACTGAGCATATATCCTGTTTCTCCTCAAATTTTCCCCCACTAATTTTAGCCTCTGTTCGTGGATCACTTGCAACAGTTATTACTGTGTTGTTCTCATGCTGATATTTTTTTTATTTCTCTTGTTCCTTCTGCATTCACTAATTAATTTCTCTGTAAAGAAGAGCAGTTCTTTCACTTATTTATTCAGTTTTTACGTGAGTGTGGACTTGTGGATATTGTTTTATTATTAGAGTTATAGTGCAGTACTATCACTGTGTATTTTGCTTAGATGGTTTCAGCATTAACCACAGGGAGCTACTTTAGGTTTTACTTTTGTAGATTATGCTTTCGTGTTGTATCAAGGAAACTTTACCGGATCCAAGGCCACAGATTTTTTTCTCTCTTTTTTTCTAGAAGTTACATTGAGGTGTATGTGATCCATTTTCAGTTAATTTTTATATAATGTGTGAGGCGTATTTGAGATTCTTGTTTTTGTCTATGGATGTCCAGTTGTTTCAGCACCAATTGTTGAAAAGATTCCTTTCTCTGTTCAATTACCTTTGCGTCTGTGTGAAAAAGTCACTTGGCCATACTTGTGTGAGTCTTTCCTGGACTCTTTACTGTTCTATTGATCTATGTTTTAACCTTTCATCAGTGTCGCACAGTCTTAAAATCAGGTAGTCTTCTTCTTTTTTTTTTTTTTCCTGCCCACACCCGAGGAATATGGAAGTTCCTAAGCTAGGGATTGAATCTGAGCCACAGCTGCGGCAACGTTGGATCCATTCCCCCAACCCCTGGAGGATCCTTTCCTCCCACAGGAAGAACTCCCTTTATCTTTTTAATGTCTGTAGGATCTGTAATGTCCTACAGACATTAAAAAGATAACGATGTCTGTTCTTTTATTCCTGACACTAGCAATTTATATCCTCCTCTTCATCATTCTGGCTAGAGGTTTTTCAAAGGACAAGCTTTGGCTTTTATTAATTTCTCTATTTTTCTGTTTTCTCTTTCGCTGATTTTTGCTATTGTCTCTTATCTTCTTCCGCCTGCTTGCTTTGGGTTTTTTTTTTTTTGTCTTTTTGCCTTTTTATGTAGGGCCGCACCCGCCGCATATGGAGGTTCCCAGGCTAGGGGTCTAACAGGAGCTGTAGCCGCCGGCCTTCGCCTCAGCCACAGCAATGCGGGATCCAAGCCGTGTCTGCAGCCTACACCACAGCGCACGGCAATGCCGGATCCTTAACCCACTGAGCAAGGCCAGGGATCGAACCCGCAACCTCATGGTTCTTAGTCGGATTCGTTAACCACTGAGCCACGAAGGGAACTCCGCTTTGGGTTTAATTTAGTCTTTCACTAGTTTCTTATAGTGGTAGCTTAGATCACCAGTTTGAGACTTTATTTTATAACAATAGTACTGAATATATTGATTTCCCTTTAAACACTTTGCCAGATCTGCCCCCATAGATTTCTTTTTGCCTTTTTTTGTTGTTTTAAGGCCGTACCCGTGGTATGTGGAGGTTCCCAGACTAGGGGTCGAATCGGAGCTGTAGCTGCCGGCCTACACCGAAGCCACAGCAATGCAGGATCTGAGCCGCATCTGTGACCTACACCACAGCTCACGACAACACCAGATCGTTAACCCACTGAGTAAGGTCAGGGATCAAACCCGCAACCTCATGGTTTACTAGTCGGATTCGTTAACCACTGCGCCATGATGGGAACTCCGCCCCACAGATTTTGATATGCTGCATTTCATTAACTTCAGTTGACATTACTTTAATTTGGGATATTTTCTTTGACCCATGAGTTATCTAGAAATTTTATTTTATTATCTTTTGTCTTCTTAGAGCCGTACCTGCAGCATATGGTGGTTCCCAGGCTAGGGGTTCAATCGGAGCTACAGCTGCCAGCCTACGCCATAGCCACAGCAACGCAGGATCCGAACCGTGTCTGAGACCTACACCACAGCTCATGGCAACGCCGGATCCTTAACCCACTGAGCAAGGCCAGGGATCAAACCTGCAACCTCATGGTTCCTAGTCGGACTCGTTTCCACTGCTCCACGACGGGAACACCTATGAGTTATTTAGAAATTTTAATTCTCTTGAATTCACATCATACTTTATATGATTTCAGTCTTTTAATTTTTTTTGGCTGTCCTGCAGCATATGGAGTTCCCAGGCCATATACCTGATCTGAGCTGCAGTTGCAACTTATGTTGCAGCCATGGCAATGCTGGATCCTTTAACCCGCTGTGCTGGGCTGGGGATTGAACCTGTGCCTTGGCGCTCTAGAGTCTCCACTGATCCTGTAGCACCATATTGGGAATTACAGTCTTTTAATGTTTATTCAGGTTTATTTTATGGCACCAATATAATCTTTATTGCTAGCTCTTCCGTGTGTATTTGAACAGAATATGTATTCTATTGTTTTGAGAAACACTGTTCTATAAATGTCTATTAGGTCAAGCTGGTTGATGGTATTGTTCAGGTTTTCTCTATTTTTACTGTTTTTTTTTTTGTCTATTCTGTTGGTTATTGAGAAAGGAATATTAGCATCTCCAACTTTAATTGTGGATTTGTGTATATTTCCTTTCAGTTCTGTCAATTTTCAAACCTTTTTTCGGGTAGATATGCCTAATAACCTGTATTGATTGGGTTTTAAATATTAAGCTTGCATTTCTGGGATAAACCTATTTGGTCATGCTATCTTAGATCTTCTGTATACTGTTGGATTCCATTTCCTAATAAATTGTTTAAAGTTTTTGTGTCTTTGTTTATGGAATACATTGACTTTAATTTTAATTTTTTTCTTAGTTTTTCCATGTGTTGATATCAGGGTTATAATGAGTTGGGAAATTTTTCATCATTGTCTGTTCTTTGGAGGAGTTTGTATAAGACTAGTGGTACTTCTTTCTTAAATTGTTTCTAGGCTTGGCGTCTTCTTTGTCCAAAGCTTTTAAGTTATAGATTAAATTCTGTCATAATTTTAGGATTATTTAGAGTTCCTGTTTCTTTTGTGTCAGTTTTGGTAGGTTGTGTTTTTCAAGAAATTTATACATTTTCTCTAGATTTTCAAATTTGTTGATATAAAGTTTATTTTGTTGTACTATGTTTATTTGGGATGTCTTTATGATTTTTAATGAGGTCCTCTTTCTGATTTTAGCGAGCTCCTCTTTTTATTTGTACCTTTCATTTGGTCATACCCATGGCATGTGAAAGTTCCTGGGCCAGGGAACCAGCCTGTACCACAGCTGTAAGCAGAGCTATAGCAGCGATAACACTGGATCCTTAATCTACTGAGCCATGAGGGAACTCCGATTTTATAGTTTCATATAGTTGCATAGTTGTTTTTGGCAGGAGGATTTCATCTCATTAAAATACATTGTCATAGTCAGAAACAGAAGTTCTGGATTTTTTTTTTTTTAATTTTATTGGAGTATAATTGGCTTATTACAATGTATTGGTTTCAGGTGTATAGCAAAGTGGCTCAATTATACACGTAAATATAGCCATCCTTGTTTCCCATATAGGTTATAACAAACTGTTGAGTAGATTTTCCTGTGCTGTACAGTATGTTCTTGTTGATCATCTGTTTTATACAGTAGTGTGTATTTGTTATGTTCCACACTCTCAATTCCTCCCTCCCCCCAGTGGTTTCACCTGTGGTGACCATAAGATTGGTTTTGAGATCTACGAGTTTGTTTTTTGTTTTATAAATAAGTTCTTTTGTATCATTTTTTATTGGATTCCATATATAAATGATATCGTATGATATTTGTCTTTCTCTGACTTATTTCACTCAGTATTATAATCTCTAGGTCCATCCATGTTGCTGCAAATAGCATTATTTCATTCTTTTTTATGGTGAATAATATCCCATTGTATATAGGTACCACATCTTTATCCATTCCTTTGTTGATGGACATTTATGTTGCTTCTACGTCTTGGCTATTAGTGCTGCAATGAAAACTGGGGTGCATGTTATCTTTTCAAATTATGGTTTTCTCTAGATATATGCCCAGGAGTGTGATTGCTAGATCATTTGGTAGTTCTACATTTAGTTTTATAAGGAGCCTCCATACTGTCCTCCATAATGGTTGCACCAGTTTTATATTCCCTCTAACAGTATAGAAGGGTTCCCTTCTTCCATTACCCTCTCCGTCATCTATTGTTTGTAGGCTGCACCCACGGCTTATGGAAGTTCCTGGGCCAGGGACTGAATCTGAGCCATACCTGTGGCCTACACCCCAGCCACAGCAATGCGGGATCCGAGCTGAATCTGCGACCTACATCACAGCTCACAGCAATGCCGGATCCTTAACCCACTGAGTGAGGCCAGGGATTGAACCTGCATCTTCCTCGATACTAGTCGAATTCATTTCCACTGCGCCACAACAGGAACTCTGTGGGTTTTTTCTTTTTGTGGTTTCCTTTGCTGTGCAAAAGCTTTTACATTTAATTCGGTTCCACTGGTTTATTTTTGTTTTTGTTTTCGTTATTCTAGGAGGTGGATCAAACAAGATATTGCTGGCAATTTATGTCAAAGAGTGTTCTGCTGATGTTTTCCTCTAGGAGTTTTATTCTGGCCTTACCTGGGTGTGTTTTTGACCTGACTTTTAAGCAACTGTTTTCATACATTAGAGCAACTTTGGTGATTTAGATATTATAGGACACCCCTCCCTTTTTTTCTTTTTTGACCCCACCTTCAACATTTGGATATTCCCAGGCCAAGGATCAAATCCCAGCTGCAGCTGCAACCTATAACACAGCTGTGGTGGTGCTGGATTATCTTGCTGTGCCACAGTGGGAACTCCTGAACCCACTCATGTTTTTATTGACATAACATTTACAGTGCATCTTACTTTTCAGTTTATTTCCTTTTTTTTTTTTTTTTTTTTTTTTTTTTTTTTTTTTTTTTTTTTTTTTTTGCTTTTTAGGGCATATGGAGGTTCCCAGGCTAGGGGTCTAATCGGAGCATAGCTGCTGGCCTACACCACAGTCACAGCAATGCAGGATCCGAGCCGCGTCTGTGACCTACACCACAGCTTATGGCAACCCCAGATCGTTAACCCGCTGAGCGATGCCAGGGATCAAACCAGCAACCTCATGGTCCTCGGATTCGTTAACCGCTGTGCCACGACGGGAACTCCCAGTTTATTTCTTAAATCATTAAATCTGCTTCTCAGTGAGAATCTTGTTTTTAGCCAACTCTGTCACCTTTCTCGTAGAAGGAAAAATTAGATTTTCTGCTTTATCCTAGTCTGATTTTTTTTTTTCTTTGTCTTTTTGCCTTTATCTGGAGCCACACCCGCGGCATATGGAGGTTCCCAGGCTAGGGGTCTAACAGAAGCTGTAGCTGCGGGCCTTCGCCACAGCCACAGCAACGCGGGATCCGAACCGCGTCTGCAACCTACACCACAGCTCACGGCAACGCTGGATCCTTAACCCACTGAGCAAGGCCAGGGATCGAACCCACAACCTCACGGTTCTTAGTCAGATTCGTTAACCACTGAGCCATGAAGGGAACTCCCTAGTCTGATTTTTATAGAGTGGCTTCCTTTTTTAATTTTTAAATAAACTTCAGCGCTTCAGAATTCTTAGGGACAGTGATAATCCTAATATTTTACTTTATTTATTTATTTATTTTTCTATTTATTTATTTATTTATTTATTTAGGACCACACTTGTGGCATATGGAGATTCTCGGGCCAGGGAACCACAGCCATGCCACAGCAACACCACCAGATCTGAGCCGCGTCTTAGACCTACACTATAGCTCACCATAGCTCACAGCAACACTGGATCCTTAACTCACGGAGCAAGGCCAGGTATTGAATCTGTATCCTCTTGAATACTAGTCAGATTCATTTCACTGAGCCAGGATGGGAACTCCCTACTATTTTATTTATTTTTATTTTTATTTTTTTGTCTTTTTTAGGGCTACACCTGCAGCATATGGAGGTTCCCAGGCTAGGGGTCAAGTAGGAGCTATAGCTGCTGGCCTACACCACTGCCACAGCAATGCAGGATCCGAGCCTTCTCTGTGACCTATACCACAGCTCACAGCACTGTCGGATCCTTAATCTGCCGAGCGAGGCCAGGGATCGAACCTGCAACCTCATGGTTCCTCGTCAGATTCAGTTCTGCTGCACCACGATGGAAACTCCCTTACTATTTTAAAAGTAAGAGAAAGGATTAGTTGTAAAACAGAATAGGAGTTCCCTTCATGGCTCAGTGGTTAACGAATCCGACTAAGAACCGTGAGGTTGCGGGTTCGATCCCTGGCCTTGCTCAGTGGGTTAAGGATCCGGCGTTGCCTTGAGCTGTGGTGTAGGTTGCAGACGCAGCTCGGATCCCGTCTTGCTGTGGCTGTGGCGAAGGCCGGCGGCTTACAGCTCCGTTTAGACCCCTAGTCTGGGAACCTCCATATGCCGCGGGTGCGGCTCTACATAAAAGGCAAAAAGACAAAAAAACAAACAAAAAGAAACAGAATAAAAAATAGTTGAATTATCTTTTCTTTCTTGGATTATCTGTGCAATGTATTAGAGTGTATTAGATTTTCCTTATAGACCCACATTCCTAATAAACTCAGTATTAAAATCAGAAATCAAGGAGTTCCCTGGTGTCTCAATGGGTTAAGGATCCGGCGTTGTCACCATTGTGGCTCTGGTTACTGCTGTGGCATGGGTTTGATGCCTGTCCCAGGAACTTCCGCATGCTATAAGAGCAGCCAAAAAAATAAAAATAAAAATAAAATTAGAAGTCAGAGGAGAAATGTGTGTGATGTGATTTAGGGAGATGTAATTAGATGGAATGATTTAACCCCAGAGTGATTACTTTGATTCCTATTTTTTAAGCTAGCCATTCTCAGTGGGATTATGCTAACTCTTGGGATTGATTTTTCTGTAAGAAAATATTTTCTGCAGCGAATTTTGTTATTTCCATTTTAATTTTATGGTAAGTTTTCTTTGTAGTTCTTTTAAATTAAAAAAAAAGTTTTTTAAAAGTTGTTTTCTTTCTTTTGCTGGTTGCACTTGTGGCATATGGAAGTTCGTGGGCCAGGGATTGCATCTGAATTGCAGCAGCAGCCTTTGCCATAGCCACAGCAACACCAGATCTGAGCCGCATCTGCAACCTATACCGCATACAGTTTGTGGCAGTGCCAGGTCCTTAACCCACTAAGTGAGGCCAGGGATCAAGACTGCATCATCACAGAGACAACATTGGGTCTTCAGCCTGGTGAGCCACAACAGGAACTCCTTAAATTATTTTTAAATATTTGTCTTTATTTTTATTGGGATTAAATTTTTTTCAGGCTATATTTTATATTTATTTATTTGCTTTTTTTTTTTTTGTCTTTTTGCCTTTATCTAGAGCCGCACCCGCGGCATATGGAGGTTCCCAGGCTAGGGGTCTTAATGGAGCTATAAGCCGCCGGCCTTCGCCACAGCCACAGCAACACGGGATCCGAGCCGCGTCTGCAACCTACACCACAGCTCACGGCAACGCCAGATCCTTAACCCACTGAGCAAGGCCAGGGATCGAACCCGCAACCTCACGGTTCTTAGTCGGATTCGTTAACCACTGAGCCACGAAGGGAACTCCTATTTGCTTTTTTTTTAAGGCCGCACCTTTGGGATATGTTAAGTTCCCAGGCTAGGGGTCGAATTAGAGTTGCAGCTGCCGGTGTATGCCACAGCTACAGCAATGCCAGATCCGAGCTGTGTCTGCGCCGTTATACTACCACAGCTCATGGCAATGCTGGATCCTTAACCCATTGAGCAGGGCCAGGAATCGAACCCGAATCTTCATGGATTCTAGTTGGGTTTGTTACTGCTGAGCCACAACGGATCCTCCAATCTTATTTTATTTTTTTTAACTACACCCACAGCATGTGGAAGTTCTGGAATATAGCCCAGGGTTTCTGATATATTATCTCGGCAGTATAGAGTAATAATTCAGACAGTAGTTTTGAGAGCTGGAGTACTTGGCTTCAAAACAGGTCTCTGTCATTACTAGCTCTTGGGAAAGTTTCTCCATGTTTCTGCCTCAGTTTCTTCCTTGTACAGTGGGAAAAATAATTGTCCCTATCTCGTAAGGTTGTTATGGGGAGTAAGTGAATTAATATGTATAAAGTGTACAGAAGAATGCTTGACATAAAATGAATATTCAGTGAATGCTACATGTTATTACCACATCCAACATTACCTCTGTCCAGGGCCAGACAGATGGCAGCTTGTTTTTCTTTTACATTGGCTGTTTGGGTTGAATTCTAGGAGCAGCTGCTTTAGCAATTCTGGTGATGTTCTTGGTTTATTTGTAGAAGAGCAAGACAATGAAGAAAACGAGAAAAGGCGAAAAAAGAAAAAGGGTACCAAGAGGAAAAGAGACGGCAGGGGTCAAGAAGAAGGGACTTTGGCTTGTGACCTGAAGCTGGATGACATGCTTGACCGCACCTTAGAGGACGGTGCCAAGCAGCACAACCTAACAGCTGTCAACGTGCGAAACATCCTTCATGTGAGTAAGACTGGGCAGCTGTGAAATGAGAGTGGAGCTTTTTCATGGCAAGTGTATAAACATACTCAGGAAACTCTTGGGCCTTAGTGTGTGAATTACTAATTTGCTAAGTTCCCTCTGGCGAAGTATTTTACATTTCAGGATAGCTTTCTCTTTGCATTCAGCGTAAGTTTGACGTGTGAACACATGTGAAAGAAATTAATTGGGAAGAAAAATAAACTGTTATTTTGCTTCCTTATATTGATTTGATTGTTTATTACATTGTTTAGCAGATTTGAAGGTAAAAATGGAAGATGATCATGTTCGCAGTGAATTTACTCTCATGGGTTGAAAGGTCTAAAAAGATGCCCAGTTAACAGTTTACAGTGCTTTACATGTGTGCAAATACTCTTCTTTGATATGTAGCAATACAGCTATTTACAAAGCCTTTGTTGTTTATTACTGTTTCTCTTAAGCAGATAGTTACCTGAGAATTTTTTTAAGGTGAGCTATTCCTGTTCTTAGTAGCAGCTAATGAGACTGGTCATTTTGCTGCTACATTGTTGAAAGCTGTGTGCTTCTCCTCAAAACTTGCTTTGCTTTCTGTTGCCTTACTTTCCCCTAGTCTGAAGCCATTCGAGTATCTAGTTCTCATTTATCCTCTCCATTTATCTAGCAGAGTTACAGAGAGATGAGTGTTAACTAGATGATACCTCTTTCTTGCATAAAGTGAAATTTCATCTTTCTCCAGGAAGTAATCACAAATGAACATGTGGTAGCTATGATGAAAGCAGCCATCAGTGAGACGGAAGATATGCCTATGTTTGTAAGTAGTTATTATTCTTTCAGTGTCATGGAACAGAGCTACCTGTAAACTGTCTAAGTATAGGGGGTCACTTGAGAGTTTGTAAATAATTTGGCAGGTGGGGCACAGTTAGCATCTCAAAAATCAAGAATCAAACTTGAGTGATTTTTATTGACTAAATTTTCTTCTCATTTTCCCTTCTTAGGAGCCTAAAATGACACGCTCTAAACTAAAGGAAGTGGTGGAAAAAGGAGTGGTGGGTGTTCTGTTTTTTTCTTTATTGTTTATTTAGCTTTGTTAATAATAGCTAATTCCAGGTTATTTGTAGGGAAGAAATGCAGCAAAGACTTAATATCATCTGCGTTTGCCTCCTTAAAGAAAATATTTGTAAAAGGCAAGTAGACATGTAGAAATGGAATATATCAAATGATTATCATAGTTTTAAAAATTTTAATTGCTTTTTTTGGAAGTGCTAGGTAGATAAGCATTTGGAATGGTTGAAAGCGAGCGAAGACAGTTTTTCTATTTGTGTTGTGAGAAGAGTTTAATATATTTCGAATTGTGTTCTAGAGACCACTTATATCAAGATTACCCTGGTGTGGGTTCCCGAAGGCATGCTTATTAAAAATGTACCTTCTTGGGGAGTTCCCGTTGTGGCGCAGTGGTTAACGATTCTGACTAGGAGCCATGAGGTTGCGGATTCGATCCCTGGCCTTGCTCAGTGGGTTAACAATCCAGCGTTGCCGTGAGCTGTGGTGTAGGTCACAGACGCACCTCGGATCCTGCATTGCTGTGGCTGCGGCGTAGGCCGGCGGCTACAGCTCCAATTCACCCCCTAGCCTGGGAACCTCCATATGCCATGGGTGTGCCCCTATAAACCCAAAAAAAATAAAACAAAAAAAAAGAAAAGAAACAAACAAATATGAGTTCAGGCATCATTTTCTTTACCCTGTATTGGGTCAGTCTACACAGAGTTAAGTAAGTAGTCACAGTATGGCAGAGCTGCGTTGAGGTTGAGGACCTAATGCTCTGTATATAGAAAGAACTTTATGGCCTATTGGATTTTTTTCATAAGATGGATTTTGTTTGGGTCACTGATAGATGATCAAGAAATTATACACTCTAGGAGTTCCCGTTGTGGTTCAGTGGTTAATGAATCCGACTAGGAACCATGAGGTTGTGGGTTCGATCCCTGGCCTCGCTCAGTGGGTTAAGGATCCGACATTGCCATGTGCTGTGGTGTAGGTCACAGATGAGGCTTGGATCCTGCGTTGTGGTGGCTGTGGCGTAGGCCAGTGGCTACAGTTCTGATTGGACCCCTAGCCAGGGAACCTTCATATGCCACGGATGCGGCCCTAGAAGGACAAAAGACAAAAAAAAAAAAAAAAGAGAGAAAGTCTATTTCAGTTAAGCTAACTTAATTATTCCTGTTCTTTATTGCTAGGTAATTCCAACATGGAATATTTCACCAATTAAGAAGGCCAATGAAGTTAAGGTAAACCTCCTAGAAGAGGCAACTCTTTTCAGAAAAACTTCATCAGTTTTGAAACCTTTCTATTTGTTAGTATTTTTTGGACCTGTGTTTTTATTTTCATTCCAGCTTTGGTTTTTCCCATTCCATTACTTTTAGGTTTGACTTTTCACGCTAAGGATCTTTTTAACTCCTGTCCCTTATTACTTGCTTTAGCTTCTTGTTGTGCTCTTAGGATTTTTCTTTGTCCTGCTGTATTTTCTTCACCTTATTTTGCAAATACATAATAATTTGTGTTTTCTATTATTTTGTTTTTTTCTATGATTGTATTTATGTAGCCTCCTCAGTTTGTGGATATCCACCTCGAAGATGATGATTCCTCAGATGAAGAGTACCAGCCAGATGATGAGGAAGAAGATGAGACTGCTGAAGAGGTCAGTGGTTACCCATGTGAGTGTTAGTTGGTAATATAGAAAAAAATTGGCAGAGTATACTTTTCTTCCCTAGTAATGTCACCTGTTTCATACAGAGGGTTGAAACACAGTTCTTTTTTTCTACTCATTTCTTCACATAAATCCAAGAATGTGATATGTTTTCTCTTCTTCATGCTCCCTGGAATTTTTCCATGTTTTATGTCATGAAATGTAACACATGTATAACATATAGAACTGTGCATAGAATAAAAATGAAATTATACAGTTTAAGTAATTATAAAGCCAATCCTCCTGAAACTTCCTTCAAAGTTGTTAAATGTAATGTTGCCAGACACCTCTTCCATGTCCTTCCTAATCACAGTCACTTCTCTTCCCCTATAGATAGCTCCTACCTTGACTTTTTTTTTTTGTCTTTTTGCCTTATCTAGGGCTGCACCCACGGCATACGGAGGTTCTCAGGCTAGGGGTCCAGCAGGAGCTGTAGCCGCCAGCCTTTGCCACAACCACAGTGACGTGGGATCCGAGCCGTGTCTGCGACCTACACCACAGCTCACGGCAACACCAGATCCTTAACCCACTGAGCAAGGCCAGGGATCAAACCCGCAACCTCATGGTTCCTAGTCAGATTCGTTAGCCACTGAGCCATTATGGGAACTCCTTGACTTTTTGATAATTACTTCCTTGCTTATCTTTATAGTGATAGCATCTAAATATGCAGCCCTATACACTATGTTCAATTTTTTTGCTGTTTCTGAATCTTATATAAATAGAACCACGGTGTATGTATTCTTTGGTGTGGCTTTTTTTTTCTTGGTTCAGCACAAGTCATTTGAGATTCATTTATACTGTTGCTTGTAACTATAGTTTGTTCATTTTCATATCTATGAAATATTCTATTTCTTCCTTTTTTTTTTTTTTTTTTTTTGTCTTTTGTCATTTTAGGGCCGAACCCACAGCATGTGGAGGTTCGCAGGCTAGGGGTCTCATCAGAGCCACAGCAACGTGGGATCCCAGTGTCTGCAACCTACACCACAGCTCATGGCAATGCTGGATCCTTAACCCACTGAGCGAGGCCAGGGATCGAACCTGCAGCCTCATGGTTCCTTATTGGATTTATTTCTGCTGAGCCACAATGGGAACGCCTGTAATATTCTATTTCTTAATGTGTTCTTTGACTTGTCAAAGAGTTCCAGACCAGTGCCTTACAGTTTTACAAATAATGAGGATAGTGATCTATTCCCTTTTCCTACCTTCAGGAAAATAAGCTTCTATTTAAATTTTATTATCTAATTTAAGGATTGATATTTTGTGATTCATTCTTTTGAGATACTTCAAACTCAGTGGAATGAAGTAGAGGCATAAATACTAATGAACGTGAACTGGACTTGTTTTGTAGAGTTTATTGGAAAGTGATGTTGAAAGCACTGCATCATCTCCACGTGGGGCAAAGAAATCCAGATTGAGGCAGTCTTCTGAGATGACTGAAACGGATGAGGAGAGTGGCATATTATCAGAGGTAAATCCCTATCACACCAAAGAGATAAATTAGCAATAGGTAGATTATTTAGCGGTATAAGTAGATAATTTATCCATGGTGATTCTGAGCTGTCACCCTTGCTAACCATGATTCAAGAAATACTAATTGGAGTTCCTGTTGTGGCTCAGTGGTTAACGAATCCGACTAGGAACCATGAGGTTGCAGGTTCAATCCCTGGCCTTGCTCAGTGGGTTAAGGATCCGGTGTTGCCGTGAGCTGTGGTGTAGGTTGCAGACGTGGCTCGGATCCCGCGTTGCTGTGGCTGTGGCGAAGGCCGGCAGCTACAGCTCCTGTTAGACCCCTAGCCTGGGAACCTCCACATGCTGCGGGTGCGGCTCTACATAAAGGCAAAAAGCCAAAAAAAAAAAAAAAAAGAAATACTAATCATGCCATTATCCTTCCTGGTATTTGTGATTAGTTATAACTTTAAATTTCAAAGTCCTTTAAGTCAGTGAACAGTTAAGAGAAAACTGGAGCTCAGTGACAGGGAGAGATTTCTGAGTTCTTTTTTATTTTTCCTTTATAATGATTTTTATTTTTTCCATCATAGCTGGTTTGCAGTATTCTGTCAATTTTCTACTGTACAGGAAGGGGACCCAGTTAACATACATGTATACATTCTTTTTTCTCACATTATCATGCTCCATCATAAGTGACTAGACATAGTTCCCAGTGCTATACAGCAGGATCTCATTGCTTATCCATTCCAGAGGCAATAGTTTGCATCTGTTAACCCCAAATTCCCAATGTATACCATTCCCTCCCCCTCCCCTGTGAGTTCTTATTAAGGGGCAAAATATGAGTGATTAGCAGAGTTTCCTCTTACCCTTTCTCTCTCTCCATTTTTTTTTTAATTTGCTTTTTAGGGCTGTACCCTTAGCATATGGCATATGGAAGTTCCCAGGCTAGGAGTCCAGTCGGAACTGTAGCTGCCGGTCTACACCATAGCCACAGCATCTGAGCCGCGTCTGAGACCTACACCACAGCTCACGGCAACACCGGATCCTTAACCCACTGAGCAAGGCCAGGGATCAAACCCGCAACCTCATGGTTCCTAGTCGGATTCGTTAACCATGACGCCACAACGGGAACTCCTCTTTTGCCCTTCTCTTTTTCAAACTTGTTTTCTAATATTCTAAAGCCACTTTTTTTTGTCCTTTTAGGGCCACACCTACAACATATGGAAGTTCCCAGGCTAGGGGTCTAAATCAGAGCTGCACGTGCCGGCCTACAGCACAGCCACAGCAATGTGGGATCTGAGCCGAGTCTGCGACCTAACCTCAGCTCACGGCAGTGCCGGATCCTTAACCCACTAAGTGAGGCCAGGGATTGAACCCATGTCCTTATGGATGCTAGTTGGGTTCGTTACTGCCTGTGCCACCACAGGAACTCCAAGATCTTTTTTTTTTTGCTTTTTAGGGCCGTGCCCGCGGCATATGGAGGTTTCCAGGCTAGGGGTTGAATCGGAGCTACAGCTGCTGGCCTGTGCCACAGACACAGCCATACAAGATCTGAGCTGCGTCTGCGACCTACACCACAGCTCATGGCAATGCCGGATCCTTAACCCACTGAGCAAGGCTAGGGAACCCACAACCTCATGGTTCCTAGTCAGATTCGTTAACTGCTGCACCACGATGGGAACTCCAAGACCATTTTATTTTTTAATATTTCCCACTTTTCATAACCTAAGTAGCATCCTGTTGGCTTCATTGGAAATAGGATGAAACCTAATTAGGTTAATGTACTTGACAGTGCCTTTGTTTTTATATACCTCTATCTAGATGGGAACAGAAAGATCGCTAGCATATGAAGGATGTGCTTCTCTCTTCTTTTATTTTTTCCCTCTTTTCTTCCCATCCTTCCTCCCTCTCGTTTTTTTTAACATAGTTGCCTCTTTTAATCAGGCTGAGAAAGTCACCACGCCTGCCATCAGGCACATCAGTGCTGAGGTAGTGCCCATGGGGCCCCCGCCTCCCCCAAAGCCCAAACAGACCAAGGATAGTACTTTCATGGAGAAGTTGCATGCAGTAGATGAAGAGCTGGCCTCCAGTCCAGTCTGCATGGATTCTTTCCAGGTAAGCATAACTACATTGCTGAGAAAGTCAAATGGAATAAATTAGTCATTGCTCAGACTGGGAAGGGAGAGGGGAAGATGTCAAGAAATGTGGACTGCTCATATCTTGCTGATGGGAATGTAAAATAGTGCAGCCACTTTGGAAAATGGTTTGGTGGTTTCTCAGAAAGTTAGACATAGTTACTATATGACCCAGCAGTTTCACTCCAGGAGAATTGAAAACATATCCATGCAAACGCATGTACTAAACGTTCATAGTAGCATTATTCTTAATAGCCCCAAAATGCAAGCAACCTGTTTTTATCAACTGAGAAATAGATAAATCAAATGTGGTATACCCATGTAATGGAATATTATTGTGCAGTGAAAAGAAATGAAGTACTGATATATGCTACAATAATGGATCAACTTTGAAAACATTATGCTAAGTGAAAGAAGACAGATAAAACCATATATTGCATGATTCCTTTTGTTTAAAATGTTAAGCATAAGCAAATTCATAGAGACAGAAAGATGAGTGGTTATCAGAACTGGGATCAGGAAAGAATGGGAAGTAACTGCAAAGAGGAATGGGCTTTCTTTTTGTGGTAATGAAAATGTTTTGAAATTATATAGTAGTGAGGGCCATACAACTTTCTGAAAATATTAAAATCAACCCAGTTATACACTTAAAAAGGATGAGTTTGGAGTTCCCCAGTTTGCTCAGCAGATTAAGGATCTGGGGTTGTCACTGCTTTGGCTCTGATTACTGTGGTATGGATTTGAGTTCTAGTCCAGGAACTTCTGCATGCCACAGGTGCAGCCAAAAACACACACACACACCTTTTTAAAAGGGTGTTTTGGAGTTCCCTTCGTGGCATAGTGGTTAACGACTCCGACTAGGAACCATGAGGTTGCGGGTTCAATCCCTGGCCTCGCTCAGTGGGTTAAGGATCCGGCGTTGCCGTAAGCTGTGGTGTAAGGTTGCAGACGCGGCTCGGATCCCACGTGTCTGTGGCTGTGGCGAAGGCTGGCGGCTGCAGCTCCTGTTAGACCCTTAGCCTGGGAACCTCCATATGCCGCGGGTGCGGCTCTATATAAAAAAGGCAAAAAGACAAAAAAAAAAAAAAAAAAAAGGGTGTTTTGGAGTTGCCGTTGTGGCTCAGCGGTTAACAAACCTGACTAGTATCCTTGAGGATGCAGGTTCAGTCCCTGGCCTTGATCAGTGGGTTAAGGATCCGGGGTGGCCAGGAGCTGTGGTGTAGGTCACAGACGTGGCTCGGATCTGATGTTGCCGTGGCTGTGGCGTAGGTCGGCGTCTACAGGTCTGAGTCGACCCCAACCTGGGAACCTCTATAGGCCATGAGTGCGGCCCTAAAAAGACAAAACAAACAAAAAAAAAACTAATGTCATTATAAGGAACAAAGATGTATTGTATAGCATGGGGAATATAGCCAATATTTTGTAATAACTATAAATGGAGTATAACTTTAAAAAAAAAACAGAGATGGGCAGCTACTAAAAAAAACCCCCAAAACCAAAAAACACCTCCGATGTCATTATCCTTAAAGTTTCTCGGAGTTCCCATTGTGGCTTAGTGGTTAACGAATCCAGCTAGGAACCATAAGGTTGCGGGTTTGATCCCTGGCCTTGCTCAGTGGGTTAAGGGTCCGGCATTGCTGTGAGCTGAGGTGTAGGTTGCAGATGCACCTCGGATCCTGCGTTGCTGTGGCTGAGGCAAAAGCCGGCAGCTGCAACTCCTGTTAGACCCCTAGCCTGGGAACCTCCATATGCTGCGGGTGCGGTCCTATATAAGGCAAAAAGACAAAAAAAATTAAATAAATAAATAAAAAAAAAGTTTCTCAAAGTCAAACCCAGATTGTTTTGAGACAAGACCTTGTAGTTTAAGCTAAAAAGATACGCACACAGAATATAATGGAGAGAAATCGAAAGCGTTAGGCATTCAGTGATAATGTTTTATTTCCTTCTCCGTTGGCTAGACCATGGATGACAGTCTCATTGCATTCCGAACTCGCTCTAAGATGCCTCTGAAAGATGTTCCCCTGGGGCAACTAGAGGCAGAGCTCCGCGCCCCAGATATCACCCCAGACATGTATGACCCCAATACAGCCGACGATGAGGACTGGAAGATGTGGCTGGGAGGACTCATGAATGATGATGTTGGGAATGAAGGTAAGTGGTTTCATTTGCATTTTTTTTAAGATTTTTTTCTTTTATAGTTGATTTACAGTGTTTTCATTTGCACTTATAATCTACTCTGTTCATTATTTCTGTGGTAAAATTTTCATGAATTAAAAGCTTAAAGAGGAGTTCCCTGGTGGTCTAGTGGTTAAGGGTTCGGTGTTGTCACTGCTGTGGCACAGGTGTGATGCCTGGCTTGGTAAGTTTTGTATGCCATTGGCGCAGCCTGAAAAAAAAAAAGCTTAAGGAAAGGGGTGTTTTTGGCTTGTGATTTAGCTTTTTTTTTTCTTTTTTGGCCATGCCTGCAGCAAATGGAAGTTCACAGGCCAGGTACTGAATCTGGGCTGGAGCTGAGGCCTTCACCACAGCTGCTGCAGTGCTGGATCCTTAACCCACTGCACCATAGCGGAAACTCCCATTGATTTAATTTTGTATTTAACAGCTTACTCTAAATAGGTAGTTAAATTTTCATTCTCTCACATCCCCCCTTTTTAAAAGCCTTTTAGGGAATATTATTTTTTTTTTTTTTGGTTGCAGCGTGCAGCGGCTTGATGGGGGAAATCTCAGTTCTCAGTTCAGAAATTGGACCCAGGTTGCAGCAGTGAATGTGCTGAATCCTAACCACTAGGACACTAGGGAATTCCCGTAGGAATCTTTTCTGTTTGTTTTGGCCTCTCCCATAGCATGTGGAAGTTCCCAGGTCAGGGATAGAACCTGTGCCACAGCAGCGACCTGAGCCACTACAATGACAATGCCAGATTCTTAACTCACTGCACCACAAGGGTATTCCTCCCTTGGGACTCTTTTGAATGCTAAAATTCCTCACCTGAAACACAAATGCATACATAATTTTATATATGATTTCATGAGAGTATGTTGACTCATTCAAAGACTATCATATTGCTTAAGATTCTTCATGATATGAGTGAAAGAATCCTAACTTTCACCCTGCTGAAAGTCAAATGAAACCAGACTTTGGGAAGAGCAGAAAAATCTGCAGTGAATCTGAGGTACTATTCAGGTCCACCTTCCCTCTCTATAGCTGTTATCTCTACTTCTTTTTGTCAGTCAACTCCATTCTCAGACTTATATTTTTTCTGCAAGGTTGGAACTATGGTCATAAGCATATCATTCACTTCTTGCTTTGTCCCCACGTCAGAAGGACTTTCCTACAGGCTCCAGTTTGAAAAATCCAGAGGAACGACTCCAGTTAGCTTGGTTTGATCACGTGACCATTGTTTTGGTATTAAGGGGGTTGATGGGGAGACTGTTTCAGTGTAGAGTCCTATGATTGGCAGTACCTCATAGAACAGTGTGGTTGGAGGTGGCAGTTACCCAAAAGAAGTGACAGTGTTTCCAGAAGTAAGGAAGGAGCACTGATCAGACAGAATCAGTGTTGACTACAGTCATGCATGGTATAAGAACCTCTACCCCAAACATTATTTGTTTTACTATATAATAAAAGTTCTTACTTTCAAACAGTGAAATAAACTTTTTTTTTTGTCATTTTAGGGCTGTACCCACAGCATGTGGAAGTTCCCAGGCTAGGGGTCTAATGGGAACTACAGCTGCTGGCCTGTGCCACAGCCACAGCAACGTGGGATCTGAACCGAGTTTGCAATCTACACCACAACTCATGGCAACACCAGATCCTTAACCCACTGTATGGGGCCAGGGATTGAACCCACATCCTTGTGGATACTAGTCGGGTTCATAATCCACTGAGCCACAGTGGAAATGCTTGATGTCACAGTCTTTTGATGGGATCAGGGCAGTTTTTGTCTTATTGTTGTTTCCTTTTGACTGTCTTCAGTGGGGAGTGACCAGGATGTTCTTTGGTTGTATTGTGGAAGACTCACACTTAAAAAAAAAATGAGTGTAGCTGAACCAAGGTCAAAGTCTTGCTTGAATTTTTATGGGAACGGATTCACCAACTATCTTACTTTAATGTGTAGCCAAATTCATTGCTCTTATTTCTGGATGAGATAATGTCCTGTCAGACTTAATTGCAGACTACTTACAGCGTATATCTATTTTTTCCCTGTCTCCCCAGAACAATTGCCGTAAGATTTTTGTATTTAAAGAATAATACTGTGGAGTTCCCATCATGGCTCAGTTGTTAACGAATCCGACTAGGAACCATGAGGTTGCAGGTTCGGTCCCTGGCCTTGCTCAGTGGGTTAAGGATCTGGCGTTGCCATGTGCTGTGGTGTAGGTTGCAGATGCAGCTTGGATCCCGCGTTGCTGTGGCTGTGGCGAAGGCCGGCAGCTATAGCTCCTGTTAGACCCCTAGCCTGGGAACCTCCATATGCCGCAGGTGCGGCTCTAGATAAGGCAAAAAGACAAA